>ML682095.1:2140745-2444221 GCA_007922195.1 Podocnemis expansa
CCAGCCCCAGCCCCAGGTAGCCATTCCTCTGTCCCCAAAATCCACCCCCACTCCCCACAGTATCCAATCCTAGTCCGTAATATCCACCAAGCCCCCAAAACCCACCCTTGCCCCCAGCAGCCATTCCCCTGTCCCCAAAATCCACCCACAGCCCCCCCAGTACCCAACCCCGGTCCCCAATATCCACCAAGCTCCCAATACCCACCCCCAAAACCCACCCTTGCCCCCAGCAGCCATTCCCGTCCCCAAAATCCACCCACAGCCCCCCCAATACCCAACCCCAGTCCCCAATATCCACCAAGCCCCAATACCCACCCCCAAAATCCAGCCCCAGCCCCCAGTAGGCATTCCCCTGTCCCCAAAATCCATCCCCAGCCCCCCAGTATCTAACCCTGGTCCCCAATATCCACCAAGCCCCCAATACCCACCCCCAAAATCCACCCCTGCCCCCAATAGCCAGCCCCCAGCATCCATTTCCCTGTCCCCAATATTCCCCAGCTCCCAAAATCCACCACCCAGTCTCCAGTATTCCCCCAGCCCCCAAAATCCACCCTCTTGCCCACAATACTAAGGCTACCAGATACCAAAGCATGGAAAGGAGGCCAGGGAAGTACAAAAAGGAGGATGTTGGTAGACACGTGGAGAAAATGTAGTATTAATGTAATAGTCTTCTGTTTTTAAAGGGCCCTGGAACACTTCCCCCTAAAAATAGGGTGTTCTGGGGCATTCCTGCATACTTTAACCCCCGTATGTAAAAAGCCAGATAAAATCATGTAATTTTCAAATGCCTGCCAGACGGAGGACATGAAGGTAAAAAGGAGGACATGTCCTGTAACAACAGATTTGCAAGGAGGCTCTGCACCATAAACAGGGGCCAGATTGGCCAAACAGCTCCCAACTTGCACCTGCCATGCTGAATGCTTTGGAAAAATCTGCCCTCCACTTCTGATGCCTATGAAAGAGCTGAATCCGGTTAAAAACTCAGCCCCTTAAAGGCCAAACACAAACATGAGGTAGCTTTTCCCTACCATGGGGAAAGACTCACTTCAGACAAGGCCCTGAGAACAAGTCCCCCTACCGCTCAGCCATCAAATCCTAGAGCAGATGAAGTGGCCCTGAGCCACCAGGTCTCCTCTCCGCTCTATTTAGTGCCGTTGCTGTGTGGGGTAAGACAGTTCCCCACCTTGCAGCTCTCCACCAAGGCCAGAAATCAAGAGCTGCTAGCTGGCAACTTGGGAAAGTGTCCAACACCACCCCTGCCTGTCTCACAGGTGCCTTGTGTTCTTATCATTGGAAAATTTGACTCACCTGGAAAAAAGGCTCTGCCACTGCTCTCACTGTTGTTAGTCAAACAGACGAAGTCTTGTGGCACTTAAAGACTAACAAATTTATTTTTTGCATGAGCTTTCAAGAGAGAAAATTCTACTTCATCGAGATGCTGTGAAGAAAATACATGATAAAGAAAAAATGTTAATCTTTAAGTGCTACAGGACTCCTTGTGTTCGGGTTTTTTTTTTCTGAACTAGACAAACACAGCTGCCCCTTTGGATCTTGTTGTCAGTTATTTACACTGCTCTTGGCTGGCTTGGGACTTTTTGGATTCTGTATCGGGTGGGTAGGAGGGAAACTCTGCTTTCATGGCAGAAGGATGCACTTAACATTTTCATATCTTCATGTTTCTGCATCTGTTCCTCAGGCCCAGCCACAGCATGCTGGAGAGACCCTAGGACTGGGGTTTGAAACGTCTCCTCTCAGGGGCTCTTGCCACTGCTCCTCTGGTCGGTGGGCATGCCATGGACTTACTTCCCTGGAATTTCCTACCCATGGCATAGCAGGAACAGACTTCTTCCTTGTGGGCAGCAGGTGGCTTTAGTCCAGGGGTCTCAAACTCAAATCCCCATGAGGGCTGCAGGAGGACTATTACAGGGCCGCATGAGGACTAGTACGTTAGCCCAAGGGCCTCACCACTGAACCCTCTCCGTACAACAATATTGCAAATATCAGTAACAATAGTGTTGTTGTAGGCCGCAGGAAATAGCTTTAGGGGATGCAATGCAGACCATGGGCTGCATGTTTGAGACCCCTGCTTTAGTTCCACTGGACACAGAAGAGTCCTGAGGTAGCCATACAGCAAGCAAAATGTGCTGGGTCTAGCAACACTGTTCAATAAGCAGTGAAAACCAGGACTGCAGTTCAGCAGAGGGCAAATTATGCAATGCATTGCAGAAGAGACAGCCCAGATTATAGTCTGTCATCTCTATTCTATTCTATTGTATCTGGGCAAAGCAAAATGCAGGTCCCCTGGTGCAGGCAGGATAACTGGAAACACACAAGGGGCAGCTGGCACAGTAGGATGTACCTGGTCCACACTGGGGAGCTTGTACTGGTGCAGCTGTCCCTGTGGCAGAAATGGGGGCAGATCCCCCATAAGAAAGGCCTGAGTTTGTAATGTGGATCATCTGCATCTAATGGAATTGCCACATCTCTGAGCCTACACTCAGGCACTTCTCCACCAGCAAATGGGTGGTTCCCACGAACTCCTCCCATCTCCCCAGTGCTGAATTGAATTAATTGGATTTCAAAAGAATCCAAAGCAGCGGGCCAGGTATAAAAGCATGGGGGTAAAAGAGCCACTCCTGACCACTGTCTTATGCTATTGAATAAAAGCCGTGCATTTTGCTTGCAGTTCTAAAGGCAATAAACACCCCAGACCTGGAAGGCTGGAGAGTGAAGCTCCACTGATGACATTAAGCCAAAAAAGCTGCCAGCCCTTTCAGGATCCCCATAACCAACCAGGAGCCAGCAGGACAATGGACACTGTGTGTGTCTCTAGGGCAAGTCAGTGGAACGAATTCAGCTGGAATGATCTTACAATGAAGCCATCTCCAGTTACGAGAAAGGAAGTGAAGTGTGACATTCACTAGTGTGGATTTCAGTTTGAGAGAGCTTTGGGGGCCAGCTCCTGCTCGCACTTAGGGCACCGTAAACGCAGAGTCGTTCCACTTAACTGGCTTCAGCAGAGGGACAGTGGCTTAAATTTCTTGTAACCACAGCATCACTATGGGGTACCCTTGGTCATGCTCTGTTGTGAGCCAAATTCCAACGGCTTTAGCTCTTTTGGCCTGCCAGTTCCATTCAACCCTGATCCTGCCTCTGGGTGGTCTGCATTAAGCCGCGTTGTGAAAGAGCAGGTAAAGAGTTTCGTTTACTGATGGAGCTCTGTCACTGGCAATATGCAATGAGCCAAGAACCTGGGCAGAGCTGGTGGGGGGAATCACAGAGCTCCCTGCGCCTATAGTGTTGGGAGGGAGTCACGGCTTCAAGCCAGCATTTGACCACAGGGGAAGATTCACACCACAGTGGGGCAATCTGCTTCCCTCCTCCACTAATCAGATGTTTCATTTTATCCCTTCCTACAACATCCACTTCTTCTTCGAGCACTGCTCACATCATTCAGTTACAGATGTATACGTGCTGCAGTACACCGTAGCTCTCACTTCATGGATTCCCATTTCTCTCACACAAGACAAAGGGCTCATCCCATCCTCAGAGCCCTCTCCACATTTTGTGTTAATCTGTCACCAGACAGGAGTGTTCAGACAGACTGAATAACCACCATAAATCTGTCCCTTTAAACACCACTGGAAGCTGACCAGAGAGTGCTATTCTGATCAACTTGTGAAAACCGGGAGCCCACAACCACAAGTATTTAGGTGCCTACCTTCTGTTGGTTTCACGGAAGTTAGGAGCATAAATACCTTTGAGGATCCGGGCAGAGGCTGACATAGGATGCGTGAGATGAGGTGCACCATGGCTGCCTGCCAGCAGGGTCAGGTCAGAGATCAAAGCAGGGTGGAAAGGAGACGAGCTGGAAAGTGAAAGACGATGCTGATGCTGCACTAAGGATGTGAAGGGAGATGAGACTAAAATAACACTACACTCATTTGCTGTGCTTTCAGACCCCTGTTGGAGGGTTTCGCATAGATCTTCCCCCCTACACTCAGGGGCACGAAACAACCTTCAGCCTCCACAGCAGGAAGCTAGAACCGGGCGCTGCTCAGGAATCATGGTCCTTAAAGGCCCATTCCAAGGACGCATCTCCTGTAGGCTAGGTCATTGTCAAAGTGACCGACAAACACATGGAAATGCTGGGCAACTTCAGACAAGAGCCAGATTTAAGGGCACCAGGCAACGTTTCCCTGCTCAGCGTCCTTTGCACTCAACCCACCCAGCCATCAATGCCCAGAAGACACCCCAGGAGTGCCTTCTTGCTCCCTCCCCTAGCTGAGCCACCCACTATTAGAGGCTGTATTTTTTAACCACAGGCACTTGCACACTCACAGTTCATGCACGTACGTCTGCCTGAGCTGGGAATTACACCTTCCCCACAGTGTAAAAATAGTGGCTTGTTCATGTGAAGCACTTTCCTGACATGCCTTTTCTGGACATACCACTTCTGTTCTCTAGTTTCGTGAAGTTAGCCACATAAACAGCCCATTGCATGACTGTGGGTTGTGGTGGGGAGGTTGAGGTAACTGCAGGTGCAAATAAATCAGTTGTGTGTGCCTATATGCCTAGTCACTGGGAAGGAGTTTGAAAATGAGGCCTGTCAGTGGTCTGTGCCTCAGTTTCTCCACCTGAAAACAAGGACACGAGGCTGACAAAAATCAGGCAGGGCTACATTTTCACATGCAAAAATGGCCAAGCAAATGCAGAGCCATGACCTCATGGGCAGCCCGCCCATGACTGGCTGCGGAGAAATGCAGGCACTGCTAACAGCAGCTGACTGGAGTCCCTGCCTAAAGACTAACAAATTTACTTATCGCATGAGCTTTCCTGGGCTAAAATCCCACTTTGTCAGATGTGTATTTTATGATGGCTTCTTGCTGTCCAGTGTGGAGGATCAGAAGCATTGTTTGTGACTGGCTGGGGAAATTTATCTTCAGGTAAGCCACTAGTGCTGGGAGAATCAGCTCTTCTTTTTGCAGCTTGCCCTGATATTTGCATTTTCAGGTAGTTATCCTAGGAAGCTCAGATTACAGGCGGGATGCAGTAGATAATGTTTGCAAAGCCCTTAATATGTGGAACATGCCGTAAATCTCAATGGTACCTGACACCCGGCTGGAATGTCTCATGCTTAATGCACCAACCCAACACTAACCTGTCCAACTGAGAAGGCGTTTGTTTTTCATGCACCCAGGAACTCATTCTCACTTCAAAGACAGACAGGAAGCTGCTTCAATGGGGTTTCTTCCAAGCAGGCTCTGCTCTCTATTGCCTTCTGGGCTGCCTCAGCAACCAGGCCCCTGCTGCACAGTGCCAGCTGTTCCCCATAGGAAGAGGAGAGCTGCTGGGATGGATGCCATGGGGCTGTGCAACCCTGGGGTCCAGGCAGCATGCTAACAAGCAATGCAGCCAGCCCAAGTACAGCAACTAGGTTAAACCAGGGGCAGATTACTGCATGAGCTTATGGGGCCCGTGCCAAGGGGCCCCCACACTTTGCCCTGCTGGCACTGGGGAGGGAGTGGGGCCACCTTGGCCCAGAAGCTGGGCTCCGCTATCCTGCCCTGCTCCTGCGCTGGCTGGTTTGCCCACAGGAGCAGGGCAGGCTGGTGCAACTGGTTGCTCTGCTCTGGGGATGAGGCTGGCTGGCGTGCAGAATGGCCTTCGTGCCACACCACACATACCAGTGGGTCCCAACGCCCCCCAGAGTCAAACAGCTGGGCTGGGGCCGGTCTCTGGCCACAGGGCCCCCCAGTGCTGGCATACCCACAGAGGACAGGACTCCAGGTAGGTGGGGGGCCATCTGGGGGGGGCACTTAATCAGCCTCCGGGTTAAACGCACTGGTCTGTAATGCACAGGATCCTGTTTGTCTTCTTTATGCCTCCCTCCCGAAGGCCCCAGCCATATCCCAATCCCTGCCTCGCTGCCGCCAAAGTCTGCATCCTGCAAGGTCTCTGCTCCTCCCAACAGGGCACAGAACCCAAGTCTAGCCATCTCGTCCCTCTGCCAAGAATCAGGCAGTGGTTGCCTTCACCTTCCCCCACCTCGGCACAAAAGAGTTGTAGAGCGATATACCAGGATGCCACCTGGATAAATGATTAGCTGGGGGTCACCCATCCCTGCAAGCCCTTTGTCCCCAGCACTCCACCCTCCGTTTTGCTGCCCCAGATCAGACAGAGCTAGAGCTGCAACCGTTGGAGGAAGGGTTGATTGGGTAAGGAGCTGCATCCCATAGGTGGTCACCCAGCTGTGGCATGGGCTTTGGCAGTGGGTAAAGTGCCACGTCCTCTTCCTGCTGCTGCCCAGCAACTCTGCCAATGTTATTGCTGGGCTAAAACAGTCTCTTCGCAACCACTGTGGAGATAAACATGAGCCCAAGTCACCAGTCAGTGAACCTAGGCAACTGACTGGTGCTCCCAGGCTGCGTGGTGGCCCCAAAGGAAAATCCCCTTCTTTAAACGTTACATGGAAGAGCCAATGGCCTTGTCTCTGTATAGAGCTGCAACATGCACATCTAATTCAGCATTTACCTAAAATCACCTTTGGGTACAGCTCTTAGAGCACAGCCTGGCTGCAGCTAGACTCAGGTGTGGAAGAGCTCTGCTTTATACACAGCACAAAAGCAGCCACAGCTGATGGTGAGAAGCAATATGCATAGCAGTAAGGGCAATCACCGATATATAAGGAGAAATGCTCAGTTGGCTGAGAGGGGTGTGCAGTAGAGCCCTGTTAATCTGACCCCCCGTTATCTGGCTCACCCCATTAACAGAACCAAAAGCACATCTAGATCCAGAAGCAGGTGAGCTCTCTGGCGGCCTGCAGATGGCACTGCAGCCTCGCACCTCCTATTCTCTGGGATTAGCTGATTGATTATTCAGTCTGGCCCAGGGTCCCTATTAGATCAGATGAACAAGGTTCTGTTTGTATGTTCCTACCCCTTTAGCTCCCTTGTCTAAGCATGCTTTACACACAATATGAAGGCATGTCTGTGTGAACTCAGAAGTGGCTGAGTTCCTGGATCTATGACAGGAAGATGTTTACACTTGCTTTATTTAGCCTATCCAAGACAAGGGTGAGCGGTGAACTGATCACAATTTATAAATTACCTACCCAAAAAACAGATTTGGGCTAGCAGGCCACTCTTCCATCTACCAAAAAAAAAGGGGGGGGGCAGAACAAGAGGCAGTGGATGGTAACTGAGATCAGACAAATTCCAGCTTGGAGCTAAGTGCTTAAAATCTGATGGTCAATGATTATAAACCAAAGCTTCAAAGTGAAGCTGAAGAATTGGAATTCATTGGTAGATTCGACACCATTGCCTTAGGGTTAAATAGGGATCTCAGGGTTTTTTTTTCTTATTACAATGGGTGATTTGACCTCACTTCCCTCTATATGCTGTTTTTCCACTGTTTGACTCCCAACAACTGCTTTGATTTGCTGTAACACTCTGACCTGATCCCCTGACTTACACTTCTTTGCATTTATTTCCTCCCATTCTGTAAGTTCCCCCATCTTCAAGTGTCTGACAAAGGGGGATTTTCTCCCCCAAAAGCTTGTGCAATAAATACATTTGTTAGTCTTTAAAAATGCCACAGGATTCCTTGTTTGTCTTGCTGAACTAGCCTAACATGGCTACCCCTTTGGAAATTAACCACTGGAATCACTTACCTAGGGCCAGTGGCTCATCCATCGCTTTAAGTCTTAAATCAAGATCAGACATCTTTTTGAAAGTGTTGCTTTAGCCCAACCAGAAGATCTAGGCTGGATGCAGGAGTTGCTGAGTGATGGGCTCCCTGGCCTGCACTACACCAGAGGTCAGAGTGGGGCCTCAGAAAGGTCCCTTATTGCCCTTAAACCCTAAAAATCTGTGAATCTTTGCATAAGAGATCTGTTTGTCACCACACCTCTTTTTTCAGAAGGTCACGGTCACAGCCTACAGCACATCCCAAAACTCAGCCAGCCCTGAGAGCTACATTATAACATGGCCTTGAACATTTAGCACCATAACTGGACCAAAGTCTGCAAGGAGCGTCCATCAGGAGTGTTTAATTACTTGACAAACAACATTCAGAAGCATGTGTGCTCTCTCTCACAGAGCACAACCTCCTCAACAATACTCTGATTTCAATCAGAGTGCAAATGTCACACCCAAAGAACGTTCTTCACTTAATGATGCAACTTACAGAGACTTCTGAGCTTTGACATGTGGTGTGCAACTCAGAGCTGATCTGACAGGCTTCACTGGAGTGAAATACAGCGCTGGTTGTCAAAGTTTGAGTCGTGACCCAGTATTGGGTTGCAGACCTGCAGGTACTGGGTTGCAGCATCGGCTCTGCTCTGCAGGGGGGCAGCTCCCTTCCTTGCTAGCCAGCGATGCTCCCAAATCACAGGCAGTTTTCTCAAACCACTGAAAGAGTCATTCACACAGGGTGCTTGGTTATTAACATGCTACTTAGCATTCGCAACTACCATGTAAATCTACCACAAAGCTGGAATCTCTGGCCTGCTATGCAGAAAATTAAAATTAGCCAGGATCTGCTCAAGATGATCAGTTGGACTAAGTTTATTATACACACAGCATTAGGACCACTTCACTTATCCTTGCTCCTGGGCTTGGATAAACCAGGTCCTCTCATTAAACATGGAGATACACCTGCCTCCAGCAGGCCATGCACTGTGATGTCTCTGTATGGCAATGTATGTGTAGGTGCACGTGTCACACCTGGAAGATTGCTGATGGATGCTTTCTCTGTGCTTTGCAAGGATAAAGGAGCCCCTTGAGGCAAAGGATTAACTCTCTGCGGAAAGCAGTTTGGGTGCAGGCATAAAGATACATATTCACCGCCGAGTTGGTCAGTTCCAACATAGAGCCAAGATCCACTGCTACGTTAATGGCCTTGGAGTAATCCTGTCTCTCGATGTCGTAATGGCAGGTCTTTAGAATGATCTGTGTGACAAACCTGGTGGTGCCAAGATAAGCAAATACCATTGAGACGGTAACCAGGAGGAGGATGGATTTCTTCTTCTGGTTCCTGAATTGGGACCCAGAAGTCACTCGGTGGAGCCCTCCATCCATCACACAGTGCACTTTGTTGCTGAGGACGATTTGCCTTAGGGTCAGGCCATTCAAGGTGAAGATGATGATATAAGGGACAATATTGACCAGTGAGGTCTGGAACCAAACCAGCCCCTCTACATAATGGCTGGGAAGATCAGGGTTAAACACACAGACCGCACGCCCCGTCTCATTCACCACTTCTGACCTGTTGGACCAATAATAAGGGATAGCCAATATATAGCTGCAGACGTGAACAACAGTGATAACAAAAAGGGTAGTTCGTGGGGAGCATATCTTTGCCTTCAGCCTGAAGGCGTTGATAGCAATGAAGCGTTCAATGGTGAAGGATACCACCAGCCAGACAGAGGCATTGACTGCACCATAATTGAAGATATCGCGGAGGGTGCACCAGGGGTCCCGGTACCAAAAGGGCTCCAGGCTGTAGCATTTTAGGATCATCTCAACAATTACAATGAGAACAAGAACCACGGTGTCGGCCAGTGACATCGCCATCAGGTGGTAGCGGCTGGAGGCAGAGATCAAGCAGTCCCTTCGCCAGAAGATCACAAAAGTCATGATGTTTGCTGAAAGGGACATTTACACAGCTGTTTGAGTTGGAAGCATACCCACGACCCCCTCCCCCAATCATTTTGCTGTAGCTGAGCCCAAGAAACATCAAGAAAACCACACAGCATAGACTGTGTTATCCAATAACCCCTTATTGTTAAGCAGCAAGGGGATTACAAGAATGTGTCTTGATTTTGATTCCAGTACATACATTCTGGCTCATCACAGAATGTCACGGGAGGCCTTAAATGAAAGCCCTGCTCACCCCAGTCATTAATATCACCGTGGAATGCATGTGTAGGTAGATGCTACATAAGGAGTTATGTACATCTACTGCAAATACGTTCTTAGAATCTTTATCAAGGTACAAGTCATCAGAAGAGGTGGAGAAACAGGTTTTCTATCAGACAAGATATGTTTATGCACCTGTCTCTCTCTTTTGGGATAGATATTAAGCACTGTAAGACAACACAATGGATGCCTATTGACAAGGTCAGCACGAAGATGTGAAATCATCAGGGAATCAGTACATGGGTAAAACAAGTCACAGGTGATTATTCCGTCTCTGACTACAGGCAATTAAATTGGGGTGTAAGTAGAAGGGAATAAAGCCCATGATCCTGCACCTAGGCAGTAAATGGACAGTCCATTTATATTCATGGAAATGGGATCTCAACCAACCTTGGCTGAAAATACTGTCAAAGATGTTGGATAAGAAATTTCTTAAGACAGGAGGTTAACCCTGTTAGTTAAGTTTAGTCTCTAGCATGCGTGCTATCATTTTCTTTGATATCCATTTCTTTATTTCCATTATCTTCACTCATTGTCACTTGACTCTTTCATCATCCTTCTTGTTTTCACTACAATATCTGAATACTGTGGGGTTAAGCAGAGCTGGCTCTTACAAACTGGAGCCTACACTGGCCCTTTGGGGACAGCAGGCCAGGTATTTATACGAGTAGCTAGTGGCAGGGGCTGGATATCACACAGGAATGCTCCAAAGTAACTCACGGACTGGGTTGAACCCATTTTAACATGCAAGGTAATGTAAGGGATGGTATAGCTCAGAGAAGAGTGCTCACATGTTTGAAAGAATGGTGGTGTTAAGGAGATGACACCAGCTAAGCACAAGAGCCCCCATGCTAGAGGCTGGGGATACCAAAAATGACATAGTCTTGACTACTCTGAGAACAATTTTCTGCATGCTGAATCATTCTGACAGCTTTTATTCTTCAGTAACACCTGCCACTTGGGGTCCCAACACCCCTCATACCTCACTTACGCGGGGAAACAGACTGGCACAGCCACAGCAGAATAAGAATAATTCTGCCACATCTATCCTGGAACAGCTCCCCATGTGGACATTTATTCCAAAACAGCTGTTGCAGAACAGCTCATTATTCTGGTTAGTTTCCATATGTAGACAAGCCCTGAGGCAAACAGGGAAAGAAATCATGCTGTTGGTTGACTGGAGAGAGATTTCTGCCAGGCTGAATTACAGGTGACCTGTCTTTTTTTCGGGGGGGGGGGGGTGTCTTTATTGACATGAATGAGTCCTAAAAGGCTGGGCTGCTTATTTAGGTACTAGAAATTCAAGGTATTGTCCATCCCAGAATTTTGTAGGCAAATGGAAAACTGATGAGATAATGTTGACATCAAAGGAGAAAGCAAGATGCATAACAATGGGGAAGGGATTTTTAGCCAGACAGGGTAAATGTTATGGTTAACACTTAACTCCAATGCCTAAGTAACTGTAAAGAAAAAAAACAGTATATGTTAATGATTCCACATAAATAGCATTTAAATTGTCCAAAAGCTCCCAACATAAACATGAGATCTCATAAAGAAATCTAGAAAAATCAACATTTCTCATATTTTAAGGGGTTTGTCTACACAGCATAACTGTTCAGATATAATTGAGCTGTTAGGTATTGTGGAGTAGTCATGTCAGTCAAGTTCTCATCCGTATAGACAAGATATAGTGCTTTAAAAAAAATCCTTTCCCTTATAAAGATATGTAAGTTTCAATCTGATAAAGAAGCTAAGAGAGACAAAGTCAGTTGTTTAAAAATCCTTTCCAAGTCACATTTAACAGGACTTCCTACATCATGTAATTTGACCAGAGACAGAGGATGATTTCAGTGGGGCTAGGATTTCAACAGAACCAAGAATTCCCCAGCTTTGAAATAGTGCATCTAGGTGGCTGCATTTCAGAGAGGATGTTGAAACATTGGAAAGGGCTTAGAGATGAGCTACTGAAATTAGGCCTGGAAAGTCTGTCTTATAGTTGGAGATTTCAGAAGTACAATCAGTTTAGGTTATCAGAGGGAAGATTAAGAAACCACTTGATCACAAGCTACAAGTACCTGATAGTAGAGAGCTCTTTAAGCTAGCAGACAAAGGCATGGCAAAATCCAGTGGCTGGAAGTTGAAGCTAGACATACAGAGACTGATTAATAGAGACCATTCATTCTGAAGAGTGAAGGTAATTATCTGTTGGAATAATTTACTTTGGGATTTGGTGGATTTTCCAGCCCTAGAGGTCTTTAACTTAAGATGTGGTGCCTTTCTAAAAGCCTTATTGCAGGGTAGCCAGAAGCTATGGAATGGATGCAAGATGTAGTAGGTAAAATTCTCTGGCCTGGGTTATAAAGATGCTTTCTTCCAGCCCTAAAATCTATTTAGTCACACCCTGACTGCCCAATATACTCACATGGGATCCCGATTATGGCCAGAAGCGGGTAAAACACTTTCTGTAGTGTTACCATCCAATGATCCTGGCTCATTTTAAAAGGCAGCTCTGTTTTCCCAAGGTCTCAAGCACCTGCTACCTAGTTCAACAGCCCCTGTGCAAGGAGCAGGTTGTCTGGGACAGTTTTGTTCTCTGGTTATCTTTCCAATAAGCCTTCTTTAAACAAAATTACTGTCTTTTAATTTACTGCTGCAACTAGAAGCCCCATGTTAATGATTACCTGGCTGCAGAAAGAAGACTTCCACAGAAGCAGATGGAAGAGATAGATCAGTGCAAATTAAACTGGACCCTATGGCAGATTGCATGCACCATTTGTTAAGTCTACAGGGTGGGAGGCACAGGCGAGCCCATGCCATACCCAGCAGTTTGGGACTGGCTGGTACACCCTAAAAACCAGTATGGCCTTGCGCTTGAGAACTTGGGTAGGAGTCACGTGGTTCAATAGGATGGCTAAGACACAGAAGGCCAGATCTTCAAAAGCATTTAAGTACTTAGTGGGACTTTTAAAACTGTTTCAGCAGGTCAGGGGCCTAACTCCTATTGATTGCAAAAGGGATTTACGCACTTAGTCTGCTTTGCTGACTGCAATCCTCACTAGTCACCTAAATGACTGTGAATATCTGCCCCTTTCTCTCTCCATCTTTAAAGGCCTCGTATACACTAGTGAGTTATTGTGGCAGAAGTCATCTTATTCCAGAAAAACGAGGCCACCATACACATCTCAATGCTCTTTGTTGCTTTACAAGTGCCCTATTTTGCTGGAACAATACCACCACTCATGTCATAGTTGTAACACCTATGGCAGAACCACTCTTGCACCATGAAGTATATGTGAACACGGATTTTCTTCTGCAATAATCAGCCTCCAGAAACATCCCAGAACTCCAAGGCTGGCCACTCTGGTTTTCTGATTGGACTCTGTTGCTGTGATACAACTAGCTTCTCCCTCTTGCGAGTCCTGGGATCTTCTGAATTTTTTCCTGTCGTTATTTCCTGTTTCTTTGGCATGGAGAGCAAGCATGTTTGCTGTAAACAATGCCAGCTCAATGAAGTAAATCATCTCCCCCCTGGAGCGCAGCTGAGGTGCTGGACCTGATCACTCACATGGGAACTAGTAAATTTTCCCACAGTGCTCAGTGCTCCTCTTCTACCCAGGGGCTGCTAGCACTGAAAGCTGATGAGTGGCATGGTGGGATAAGTACTCAAAATTCAATGCTCTTTTTGGAGAAAATGCAAAGAGCAATGTGGCACTCCTTTGAGTTATGAGGAGCGCAGTGCAAATGCACAATTGTGCTGTAAATACAACGTGTTTATTATAGTGCAAAGACTTATTGTGGAGCAATTTTCCAGTGTAGATATGGCTTAAAACAGATTCAATGGGGCTTCCTTCCTCCTTCCCAACCACTGCCTATATGTGCTCATGGGACAGAAATCACCTCTTGAGCCATGTTGCTTCTGTGCTACTCATGTAACATTCATAGCATGGTAGCAGCTCAAGTTAACAGAAGCAAAGCTGGGAAGGAGCATCATGGGCTGGGGGAGAGACAGACACCCCGCATCATACCTGGAAGGTCACAGACCTGAGATTCTTGCTGATCCATCCCCCTTTGCCAGAGGGGAGCAAATCCCAGAAACATCTTCAGGGTCTCTTCCTCCTTGAGGGTGCGTCTCTCCAAAAGGTCTTTTAGGCGGGCAGTGGAGGACAAACAAATGGTGAAGCCTGGGACTGAGTGGTCTAACACGGTTTGCCAGGAAATGTGTTAGGCCCTGTCCGCACTCACAAGGCACAGCTCCTACCTTAAAGCTCACAATCCAAGACCCCAATTCTGATCCAAGAAACCATTCAGCACAAGGACACCAAGTGTTCCTTCCCCCAGCAGCCTAGCCTCTGGGATGAGCTGATCTCTGCAGACAAACATGGTTACTGCCAATGGGGACCTCAGCCATTCAGCCCCCCGCAGTGTGGGGTGCTGTCTCTTCTGGAATGGCAGGAAGTAGGGTGACCAGAAACAGTCCCCCTATATGCGAAGTTCCAAAAGGGCAGCTGTGTTAGTCTGGCCCAGCAAAACAAACAAGGAGTCTGGTGGCACTTTTAAAGACTAACATTTATTTATTAGATAAAACAAGGTTACTATGGAAGTCTCTCTCACTCACCTACTCCTTCTCACCTGTATTTGGGGCTACTAATTGAATGACTCTCAGTCTCCACTTCACAATCTCATGAGCTGAAATTGAAGGGATTCAGGGACCACGGAAAGTCTGTAACGCACAAGAGGTTAAGGCCCAGTTATTTTGTTGTTTGGAAAAATAGTCCTAACTCTTTCAGCAGCAAACAAACAACTTCCTCTGTGTGATCAGCCATGCACTGACGTCTCTCAGCTCCTGCAAAGCTGATTTTCTACGCTGACACAGCTATTAGATTACCTACATGCACCTGCTCTAAAGCAAGCTAGAAAAATCCATTTCCTTACCAAAGTTTGCCTATTTTTACTAGTCTCAGGGTGGTAACTGTAGGTCACTGACAGACAAGGACATTTGCACAAAATAAAAACAGCTTGAAGCATGTGCCTTAAAAAGATGTTACAGGGACTTTGCAAGCACGTGGATGACACCAGACATCCCACCACTGGTACTGCCTGCCTGGCTGGGAAGGGGGCGTGTGGTGGATTGACCTAAGATGCAGGCCAAACTGTCAAAAATCTCATTACCTTAAAAACCCCAAGCAACTCCACATCAATCACTGCAGGCACAGTAGACTGAGTTAAGAGTTAGAATTTAAGGCCAGAAAGAAATCATCTAGTCCAGTGTTTCTCAACTTTGCACAGAACAACTCATGAAAACATTGCTGAAAAAGTGGTAACAGTGGCAGATTTAAAATACCCCAGCCACAGCAATGCTTCCAGGTGTGTGTCAGCATCCATTGCCATATGCCCAGAAGCTTTGCTGTGGTTGGGACATTAAATTGCTTCTTTCCCATCCCCACAGGGAAGTAGCAGGGTAGCCACAGAACACCTGCACTGTTTCTGAGGAGCAGCCGTAAGAAAGCCTAATCTAGTCTGCACATCCGAGGCTATCACCTCCACACTAACCCCAACAATGGAAATAAAACCAAAGTATAACAATCCCCAGGGGCAGACTATTATGTGCCACAAGCAGAGAATAGGAGAGATTCAAGTCCCTGCAATGGAAGGGGATTAATTGTGACATGCTCAGATATTTGACAAGTGACCCATATGCTGCAGAGGAAGGCACAAAAACAACCCATGAGGTCACTGTGGATCCGGGGGAAAACTCTACCCCAGACCACATCTGGAAATCTCTGATCATTTGAACAAGAGGCAGCCAGCAAATCACCTGAGAGAATGATCAGTGTCAACTGAGCACTGTCTCATCCTGCCCAATGTCCCTTCTCCAGCCACAGCCATCCCTGATGCTTCACAAGACAATAAATACACCTCTTCCAGAATACATGGGGAGATCCCTTCCTGACCACAGGCAGAGGCTAGCTGAAACCCTGAGGCGCGAGCTTTATGAACAGAACTGGAAATGGAAAGCAAGTCCTCAGGCTGTTGATCCCAGCGCCCAAGGCTGCCCTATAAGGTATGTTACAGGGTTTGGCTTGGCTACATTTTATACATCCACTAACTGCATTTCTCTTACAATGTTCCCTTGGCATTTCAGCCTTTACACACAGCTTAGACATGCAGACACTGCAACACTTCCCCTACATAGTGCTCCTCCATTCCAACCTTGGTGTGCAGGGTGCCCAACCTCCACTGGTCAGAAATTTTTCCTGCAGCATTGCCCATTGGGAAACCTTGAGTGCCTTCTGCCATCGCACAACATTGTATGCTGGTATGAAAGTCCAAACTGCCATCAGTGCCTTTTTTGCCAGAAAACTTCAGTGGAAAGGGGTAGGAAGATGGGCTGCAGAATGCACACCTGCAACACATCTCAAGGAACAGTTACTCCAGGTTAGTAACCAATTTTTCTTCTTGCGATTGCGCACAAGTATTCCATATTCAGTGACTCAAGTCAGAAGGCAGGTGGAGGGACTGGAGTCTATGTGCACGCAGGCTGGAGCACAACTCCTCCCACTGTATTGTCATCTCTAGGGTTCAGAGTGAGATGCAAGGGGTGGACTGAAGTCCATCTTGCCATTTTACAAAAATGCTGGATGACTTACGCAGGAAGCACCATTGACATTGCTTGTGATCTTGCTCAATAGGGAAATGCCAGCCAGGTCATTCATGTATGTGAACACAGGACACTATCCAAATGATATTCTCTGCAGAGACCCTTTTTCCTGCCTGCAAGGCCATGATTAGTTGGGGTGGAAACAGAACTCTTCAGTTCCGTCTGCCTAGAACAGTGGTTCTCAATCACTGTCAGGACATATTACTGCATCACCACACAGGGGTAAGTGTGTCACAGTAGATTTGGCCTTGGTGGGGGGTGGCTAGTGGTGTGTCTTATAGGGTCACAATATGCTGCCAAGTGTGTCACGACCTGCAGAAGGTTGAGAACCACTCATCTAGACCACCAAAGCTCTTCTAACATTGGGGGTGTGCATGCACTACTCCTCTCTGTCAGAGCATGGTTAATATGAAAGTTAGATAGTACTCCAGAGAAGTCTTGGATGAGGGCAGAGATATATTTTGTCCTTAAAGAAAATGGTACAAAAAGATTCAGATGTCAGCACATTCAACTCAGCCACCCTCCTGGCCAAAATGCCACCTTCACTGATAGGTTTAGTAAGGCTCAAATGGAGGCCCCAGCTTTGATAAACTAAACTCAAGTCCCAGGGAGAAACAGGTTCACATATCTCCAGGTACAACTTTTCTAGCCCTTTCAAAAACCTGACTGACATAGTGTTAGAAAAATAGAACAATTGTCCACATAAGGATGGAAAGCCACTTGTTGGCAAATAGACTTTGACAGAGCTGCCGAACTTTGATGTTCTTGGTATGCTAGGTAGGCCAGTATAGGCTAGGTTGAGGACATTGTTTGCAAAACCCTGAATTGACGGAACTAGATGGAGAACTGCTTCCACTTTGAAATGTAAGCAAAACTGCTGGAAGACTTTCTGCTATTTAAAACATTCAGAACTTGCTCTGAGCAAAACTCCACTCTAGGATTTAGTTAGGGAGTCTTCAGGCTCTTAAAGAGTCTGCAGGTTTAGGTGGAATAGATGACCCTGATCATGTTGAATTATGCCTGGGTCCAAAGGGAGCAATACGAGAGCCTCCAATGAGAGATCCAGAATGACCACCAGTGCTGCCAAGGCCACATGGGGGCTATTAGATAATTATGGTCCCACTTGGTGCCACCTGAGGAGAGCTTGGATCTTGGCTGCACTCTATGCTTAGCCACATGCTTATCAGATTTAGAGGTGGCTATCTTTCTCCCTCAGCATCTAGTGCAGGGGTCTCAAACTCAAATCACCCCGAGGGCCACCTGAGGACTAGTAGAGGGCCACATGAGGATGAGTACATTAGCCTGAGGGCCACAACACTGAAACCTTTTCATACAATGATATTGTAAATACCAGTAATAAAGCGTGATTGCGGGCCACAGGAAATAGCTTTAGGAGCTGCGTGAGGCCCACAGGCCGCGTGTTTGAGAGCCCTAGTCTAGTGCCTCTCAGGCACAGGAGAGGGTAAGTGGGTCTCAGGCAGCATAGGAGGTGCACTCCTACTGGAGACTTGGGTACTGAGTCAGGACATCTAGGTCTTAAGATGGTCTCATCACTGCCTCCACAAGCAACAACTTGAGCCTGCGTTCCCTCTTTTTTAGTTCTTGGCCTAGAATCTTAGCAATGATCCCAAATACAAGCTTCTCCAAACATTTCAAACAGTTTGAGGGTGTGTTGCTTATGGGCATCAACCCAGAAAGAGACACAGGGCATGAAGCCTGGGGATGAGGCATCCTTCAGTACCAAAAACCAGGAACTTCAAATCTGGGCCCTGAAAAAGAAAACTAACCCAGCCTGTAGTACTTACGAGACGCTATTTACAAGAAATTTACAAGCTGAACACAGAGCACCTGCTAATTCAAACAAAGCCATTCTAACAACACTGAACAGGCAGTAGGTAAGAAGGAACTGAATGGCGTTTTGAGGCAGCTGGGCCCTTTATATGGGCATGCAAAGGGCTCTTAAGCTGTCCCAACAAGTACCAGAGGGAAAACATGACTGTACCCAAGGCGTGCTCACACCATGAGTGGAATGCACACAAGCAATGACCTGAAGAACTGAGATACAACTTAGAGCCACAACTAAAGGAATGCAACCGGACATCATGGTGTATTTCATGAACTGACTCAAATAAAAACTGAACAGGATAAATTTTTCCATTTAAGGTGGATACAAAATACTGAGCAGAGCATTCCGGTTTCAAAACAACTTGCCTATTATCTTCTTAATACAGGAAAAGCAAAGAGTGAATGCTGAGTATTTAAACACCTCCCCCCCCCAATCTAATGAGGGATGCACTGGCAGAGGGAATGTGACACAGAAATGTGCTTGGGACAAATAAACTGTGCTGATTTAAGTTACTACAAGCATATGTTCAAGACAAACACCAGCACTGGTACAGCTACATAAAACAGGTACAATCATTTGGGCATTTACACACTGGCTTCTAGTTGGGAAGAGAAAAATCCCCATTTTTTTCCCCAGCCTCCTTCAAGGACCTGCTGTCGCATTCACTATGAATCATGTGCAGAAGTACTTCTTGCCTCTACTCCATGAAACACAAGATTAGGTTTTAAAATAGGACAAACAAGCTAACTAGGTTCATCTCCACTGAAACCAAAGAAAAGAACACCTGGTTCTTGTCCGCAGTTGCTTCAGGGTACTAACTAGCTCTGTATTCAGCCTCATCCATTCTTCTTTTGGCAGATGTACTTTGCACTGAGCCTATACTGCCCCTATGATTTGTAATGTTAGGGGAGCTATTATCTCAAATTCTTGCAGGCTCAAATATCAGAAGATTTTAGGTGCAATTACGAAGCTTTTCTTCCCTTCAAAAAAAAAAGATCCTTGCCCAGGGAATTTAATAGCACTACATAAATCTCACAGCAGAATTCATTTTGGATAGAGAACCAGACGGGTGGGTGAAGGGCTAGGTTTCTCTCCCAGATACTTAACTTGTCTGATGGGAACTGGATACTTTCTCATTGCTACTAATAGGTTTTCCCAGTCATTAGCTCCAAACATTGTCTGTCTGTGAACCAAGCTCTCTTATCCCTCTACTGCCTGAAGTCTGAACATTTACTAATTGATGGGGTTAGTTTTGGTTTAGTTTCTTCATGCCCCAAGAGCCTTTCCATTTTGCATTTGTTCTAGATTCTCCTTCTTAAAGTCAGCAGCAGGATAGGAGCCTTTAGTGTTTCTCTGCCGTCATCAAAACACATGTGCATTTATAGTTCCCATTGAAATGAATGCCTTTTTTGTACTCATGCAGATTAGAAAATGAATCAATTAGTGACTGATTCTTGTTTCATTTGCTGGATCAACAGTTGGATAATACTGCAGTATTTCAGTTCAATCATGCTAAAGAAACATTGATTTCATTGATAGGGTCTGACACTCCTTCTGACAACATTAGATCCGGAAGAAAAACTTTCTGCTTCCTTTGTGCAAAGAAAACAGCATGACTTTCATTAACACCAAAAGGATTTTAAATGAACAGGTCCATGGTGCTTCTTGCAAATCATAAAGTGTGATCTTTACATAAAAAGGTGTTTATAAATCATTTCCATTTTACCATTGATTCTGCCTGTTACGGGCTGGAAATCATAGAAACTAGCATTGAAGCTTTACTCATCTGTAAGGAGACTGAAGAATTTATTCAGGAAATAAAAACAAGATTTCCCAGTTCCTAGACATTCTCCTCTGCCTGACAAATACAGTCAGCCAGTGGCTGGTCATGATGTAGCAGGGACATGCTAAGCTTTCAGAGAAAAGGGGTACTGCGGGTGCCACCAATCCAAGAGGCGCACACTGTGCACAGGGTCCAGGACAACTTGTACTCCTTGGTCAAGCCGGGGCTTCTTGCCATTCAGAACTGGAGAATCCTGAAACACCATCCTCACTCTGTGATGTCTCATGTCAGTGCTCACGTTTATTGTGAACTGCAGGAAAGAAAATGGATAACCTCCTTAACAGACCTCTAGGTACTGTTTCCAGGGGAAAAGGATAAGAGTTAACAGGAAGACCAGCAGCTCCCTGTCACTATGGGAGGGGAGAAAGGGGGACCCAGAGCTCCAAGTTGCAGTGCATGGTCGGGGATGCTTGGCATTCCCTGCCGCTGCCCAGGCTCCCAAATACCAGCTCGGACAGTCACTGGACCTCTCAGCTGCTGTGGGCTGTTGGCGTTCCAATCCACCACCGTGGGAGATGAAGAGCCCCTCAGAGCTCTGGGCTGCTGTGGGAACACAGGGGACTCAGAGCTCCAATCCATGGGCCCCCTGCAGCCTCCAGCCACCACCCCACAGGGAATTCCCAGCTCTGGCCCCAGTTCCCTGGCTCTGCAGGCACCAGGTGGGGATGGGACACTGCCCTGCTGCTCTAATTTCACTCCCACCACACCCCCATTTTGTCATAGATAGTTATTCTTAATAAACGCCAGGAGAGGTCCCAACTTCTGATAGTTTGTTTATTGCCTGTGACCTCTCCCTGACTTTCACTAAAAATAACCATGACAATAGCTCAAGCTTAAACATAGCTGTCAAATAGTCCATTCTAGCTGGGTCTTGAGGGTTGGCACTATGAGTATGCACCAACCATGGGAGGTTAGTGACTTGTAGAAGAGATCCTTGAGTGATGGCACCAGTACACTAGGGAAATGCATATTAATCAGTCTTCTGGTGAAGCAATATTTACAGACAAGGTAGAATGACTGGACTATCCTCTTAGTGCATTACTCTGAATCTTATGTGCAGTGTTAAGTAGCAGACTTCTTAACACTTACCACTGTAAATATCATACCCATCACTACTGGCAGGAAAATGAAGTTGAGGGTGGTGATCTGCAGCAGACAGCAGTCCTGATCAGGGTTTGTGTGAACATCCTCATACTGAACAGGTGGCTGGAGAGCTTTACAACAGTTATTCTTAAATCTGGGAGGCTTGACAGAGAAGAGAAAGAAAGGTTCATTTGAATAAATGAAAGCCAACCAGAAATTTTACTTCACACCTAGAGATCATGTTGGCTTCGCAGTGGATACCCCGAACACCTAGCTGCTAAGGCAAAAAGTTTACATGCCCAATGAAAACCATAAGAAGAGTGGTATGTAAGACCACCTCTTTGAAAACAGACTTCAGAAGTTCTGATTAGGTGCTCAGTGTTATATTTATCCTGAGCCTGATTAAAGGATGGTTTCATGAAGATTACTGCAACCGCTTGCTAAAAAGGGTTGGTTTTCTTTGGCTTTCCATGTGAAGAGATAAAAGACATTAATGCAAAACATTTCCAACTTGGGTCCCTAAATTTGGGCCACTAAATTAAAACAGTTGGCTTTTCAAAGAGGAAAAGTCCTTACAATTCCTCACTGAAGGTACTTGGAGCTACAGACATTCAGCACCTTGCGAGAGGGGAAAGGGATCAGGAGCCAAAATATGGATGATAGGACTAAGTCTTTAGGCATTCAAGATTGACAATTTTGACATGTTTTGAAGCAGCAAGAATTGCTTCTCTACTCTAGTTTTCCTACTCTGCAACTCAAGTGACTATCCTGACCTCCAATGCATTTGGCAATTTGTATTTCCTTTACCATGAGATCAGATTGCCATTGATCTACTGCCCCCATCTATAGTCACTCCATAAGAAAAACCCTTACTGCTTCAAAATTCTGCTACCTTGGCCTAATATTTCAACAGCAAGTGGTTAGCTTTCATACCTGCTTTTTGAACTTGAAGTTAAATTCCCACATTGGTTCTCTTCTACTCCCTTCAATCTTTCTGCACCAGAAAAGCAGACACTGACATGGAGGGGGGAAAAAAAAAAAAAAAAACAGATTATGAGACTCTTGTAGAGTTACTGGTGTGTGTTTTTTTTTTTTTTTTTTTTTTTTTTTTTAAAGAGAATTTCAACACAGACAAGGAAAGCTAAAACTACAAACCAAAGGAGCAGCTGGAGAGGGTAGTAGTTTGATCCCATTGGTTAATTTAATGCATATCTGAGACACATAACAGGTGAAGTGCTACATTTTATTGGACCACCCACCTTCTCTCTAATATTCTGGGACTGACACAGCTACAACTATGCTGAATACATGGCATTTTCCATTTGCCAGTCAGAAGGTGGTCACCCTCTGGTATATCAAGGTTGCAACACCTGGGATCTGGCCAGACAAGAAACAAATCCGCTGCTCCACTCATCCCTTCCACACAGAAAGGAAAGCAGAATGGACTTCGCTCCTCAACGCACAATATGGAGCAGTCAAATTAAATTGATAACATCACAGGTTAATTTACACATTCAGCTCATGCTCCAAACAGCAGGAATGAAGGAGAGCAAACAGCAGATCAGAGGAAGTGAGGAGGAGAAAAGTCAAGAGAGGCAAACGTTAAAAGTGATTGGACTGAGCAGATACAGCTGGCTGGTGGGGGAGGAAGGAGAGGCACTTCAGTATCCAGATGAGGCCTCGACAAATACTGCTTCTGGTTGCTACAGTGACCAGTTTTAGCAGCCTGTCACTTAGGTCCGCTGCAGAAATGTAATGGAGGAACGCTCCCTGGCAACCAAAAGGAGAATTGCTGGCACCTAGCTGTGACCCAATTTTGTCCACTCCTGATCCAGATGCACATCTGTGGCATCCAAAGGTCATATTCCTCTCCATTAGGGAAAAGTGTTTGTTTTTTAAGAACACAGTGCAATTCAAAAGATTGCCCATGCCACTGCTTCTTTTCTAAAGGAGGATGAATACATGGGTTCTGATTACTAACTGTCTTTCCACAAGAGGCAATCAAGCATGGCCTTCCTGGCAAGCATATCTTGGGTGATATTGTAGTGCAAACTGTGATTGCACACCCCTTTATACAGCCTGCAGGAGTCTATGCCGTGACATGGTATAGGAGAGTCCTGTCAGAGCCATTTTATTGAATGTGGGAGAGGGAAACAGCTGTCACAATCAGATAGCCAGTTGGTGGCCAGCAAAAAGAGAGCCCAGCAAATCTCCAGTTGCCAGAGTAAGTGTACACATCATAAAAGTTGCAATTGGCCCTGTTAATGTGCTCAGCAGGAATGGAAAGAAAGCCACAAGTCTTGGAGAAAATTCTTCATGAAAACATGTCTCTCTGGGGCAGAGATGAGGCCTCTTCTGGGTCAGCAGGGGGAAACTTAGATGCTAGCTTCAGTCACTAAGGTGGACAAGTAGAGATGCTACTGCAGCATTAATTGCTTTCATAGATGAAGCAACAAATTTAGCTGCTGCAGTCTGTGCTATTTAAATGTCATTTAATTCTAGTTGAGGTGAGGGACCCACAGGAGCCATCCTGGTACCATGCCTGGGTCACTCCTACTGCATGGCTGTGCAGTGACCCGAGACGTTTCACTTCACTCTTGAGCCAAATCCATAGACAGGAGTCTTAGAAGGCTCTTGGCAGTGGTGAATCCCTACAGACAAAGCACAAAGCTGAAGGGCAGTTAAGATCAAGAGCACAGGCTGATCTCCCTAACCAGTTGCAGTGGCTGCAAACAGTTTTAACTGATTACAACCCCAACTGCTCCCTGGATGTCACTTAGTAGGGGGCATGCAGGAAGGATAGCTGGGCTTAATTCCATTTTCAGGCCAGTTTGTCATTCACGTTCCAGCTGAAGATGCAATTCTCCGGGTGGGCAGACCTACATGTGCTAATTCTAATCAGGCTGACAAGCCGAAACCAGCATGGTTGAAGTGGCAGTTCCAGCCAGCTGTCCAAGTACCTACTATGACAGGGTCATACTTTGGCAGTTAGCTCCTCCTACACAGACATGTCCTTGGCTATTTTAACATGCTTGCTTGATTAGAGCCACCATGTGTATGTCTAGGGACTCAGAGTCAGTATGTGCCCTTACACACACCTTCATCTAACAGCTCTTGTGATCGCGGAAAGTAGTTAAGCACAAAATGGTAAGTACCTCCTAAGGGGATGTCATCCGCGTGTCAGCTGTCCTGCCTTTCAGACGTGCACCATATGGCCCGCTGCTCCACCAAAATTAATGGGAGTGTCTTTAAAGGGAAAGCCCTTCTGCTGACACCACAACGGCTCCAGTGTCCCATACAAGCTACGCTAGGGAAAGAAGAAAGGAAATTAAAGAGGAAAAGCTGGATTCAGTAATATAGGGGTCTGAGTCTCTTTGCTGCATGCACAATTGACACGAGCATCTCCTTTCAGTGTTTACAGACCCCAAAAGATCTAACCAAAACCCATGAAAGCAAGGAAACATTAGGTCCCACTCAATGCACACCATTGTGTCTAGACATCGCAGCACATGGAACAAAAGGGACAGTCTGTAGTCCTGGAAAATGGAGACACAGCGGGACCAGACACACGAGGGTACTTGTGTGCTTTGATGGGTTGAAGTCAGACTTCTACTGTTATTCTAACAAAGGCTTATCATCATTTAATTTCCTTTTTTAAGGGAATGGTGAGAAAAAAAGTATTCCACACATGGAATCTTTACAAACTATTAGCAAGGTAGAAGCACTAGCTGTGGGCACCAAAGCCGTTATGATGTGAACATGAATAAATACCAGACACTGACCCTTCCAGCAGGGGCAGGCGTACCGTCTACTATCAGACCAAAACGGGGACTTAAGAGCCGCTCTGACAGGGACTGAAAATGTAACAGGTTAGTGGAATTGCAGTTTTCTCCTCTTTTAGACAACATTGCCTGAATATCAAATTCAAGCAAAGAACTCATAGCTCAGGGAGCAAACAGGCGCAAAGGACTTCTACACACAAGGCTACAAACGCACCTTAATCCTGCAGCATGACCTGCTTGTAGCTGCTGGCTGTTCTCAGGGGAACTTGCCACCTAGCAGTGTCTTCACATGGGGAGGGACAGAAGCAGCAGGGATGTCACACAGCAAAGAAGTGGATTTGTTGAATTTGGCTTAGAGCAGTGATAGCTAGACTTCAATGGCTGAGGAGCCAAATTAGCAATCACCATTACCCAAAAGATGCACTGTACCATGACCTCACTGTCTCACTTACTATTTTAAATATTATATTATTCTCACAGTAAAATGACTGACCAAGTGTTCCACAACCAGTTAATAACATAGCAAAAGCATCTGATGGTTAATAATTAAATGACAGCATTTTCATATGTGCTTCAAAGAGGTGCAGGAGAAATAGCAAAAAGCCAGCTGTGGCTCCCAAGTGTCAGCTACCAGTACATTAAAGACAGGCTAGAAACAGAGAGATGGAGGTGTTAAGGATAAATAGTGACTGAAGAGGGCCAGGTACACAAATGCTCTAAGCAAGGACTGCAGTGTGGCTTTGCCCAATGACAACAGGCAATTCCTCCGCATCTTCTTCACTCAGCTGCACAGCCACACCCCAACACATGCACTTGCTTCTCATGTTATGCCCCCCTGCCCCTCCACCACAGAAACCAAACTGCCTAGCTAACTTCTTTGGAGGCTGGGCTGTGCAAAGCAGGGAATGAGACAATTGTGAAAGTGACAGTTACAACTTCAATCAGTGCAGAATAACATTTTCCTAATTTGTATTATTGGAGTGCAAAGGAGCCAGAGTAACAGACCAGGAATCCATTGTGCTACAAACTACGGTAATTGATAAAACTTCAGACTACTCCTAGGTCCTATGTCTATCATTTTCCCAATATGTTTGTTTAGCCAGGGTCCATTTGAATCAGATTTATTTCTCTGACAGGGAAACAAAAAAAAGCAGAGGACATACCAGCTGAACACGTTTACTTTCCTTCTCCAAACACTGCCACTTACTTTGGAATTTTTTAAAGTGCTGGGGGTAGTCTCTGGAATAGCCGGATTCCTGGAGACTCGAGAAGCAAAAGGTTCATACATGTGATATAATGAACGGATGACGCATGCCCGGAGGCAGTGCAGCCTTTCCATCGACTCTGGCCGCAAACGGAGAGGCAGATATGCATCCAGCGTGTAGTGCCTAAAGGAAACAGGGACAAGCCCAAAACCCCATAAAAACTATAGCAGCACTGAATTATGGGTAAATCTCAGGGAGCTACAAAATAAATGTTAAAGAAGGTAACAACAAATTCATCAGCTCTGTTTTATACCACAACCACTGATACCTTTTCCCTTCCCATTGCTCTACTGCAAAGAGCTGGCATCCCGGGCACCAGCAACCATCTTCAGATTCTGCAAGACCACTATTCCCTTTCTGCATTGGATGGCCTACCAGTCTCAAGATGTCATTGCACCACAGTGTGCAAAAGCTGCAGAGTGAGATTTAGCAAGATCTCTAGTGTCTTTGTTGTTTGGCACAGAAAAAGCGGTCAAGCACAGCACAGAGAAAACTGACAATACAAATAGGGGAAGAGCACTGGTTTTGTCTGACCAAAAAATGCACTTAAGAAGAATAAACGTCAGTCTTCCACAATGAAAATGAAGTCAATGATATGAACAGAGGAAGAAGTTTGAACTTGTGCTTAATGAGCTTGCACCGATATCCTCTCCATCTATTTCCTCTTCTTCACTATCTCCCACTTCTATCATCTTCCTGGCTCCCCTTACAGCCCAGCAGAGTTAGATGCAATGCTTTTATTTTCATTAAGTCCTTTGCCTTGTTAACTTATGGGCAGATCATCGCAACTGTCTGAGAACAAGAGGCAAAATAGCACCTCAAAAATTAACCCTTCAAAATGAGACACTGCCATTATTACTTTCCTGTAGGCATTTTGTGAGAATTTTGTACAGAAGATATAATCTCCTCGCAGGGGTTGGCAACCTTTGCTGGCCATTGTGCTAGCCCTCCCCCTGCCCCAACATGTGTGGGAGGCAGGGACAGCAGGTGTTGGGGTCATGGCCAGGAGCCACAGAAACTCCTTTTCCCTACTGGCTCAGTCCCTCGGTTGGAGAGCAGAGCCAGGAGCCATGGGGCGTGTGCAGCTCTTGTGGCCCCAGGGCCCAATGAGGCCAGGGCCAACAGCAGGGGAGTAGCTGTGGCACAGGGACTCCTGCATGCTGCCAAGACTAGGCATGCGTCCCAGCAGTTGCTGACCCCCATCTTATGGGCAAGCTATTTCTTTGAGTATTTAGGCCAGTGTTTCCCAACCAGTGTGCCATGGTACACAGGTCCTGCTCAGACCTGGCGGCAGTGAGCCACAAAATTTTTTGAAAAACTACTCGAAGACCTCTGGACTGGCTCATTGGCTCATGAATATTTATGAGTTCATTTGGAAACTATATGGTGGTGTGCCTCAAAATTAATTAAAGGTAGCAAGGTGTGCCACGACAGAGAAAATGTTGGGAACCATGAGTTTAGGCCATGACATTTAGAATTCACTATATTTTAAAATCTTGGCTTAGACTTTAATGAAGATCGCAAAATCATGGCTATTGTCAAACTGTGAAACAGACTAGCTAGAAAGCAGACTACTTAAATGCTATTTAAAGTTCTCTGAACAGCAACAGCCCAGACTAGGACATAGGATGCTAATCACCACCAGTTATAGACCAGTAAGATTTCAGGGGTCAAACAGAAGTAAACACATTGCAACCACATTTGAAAAGAACTGTGTTCCAATGTTTAGATGCTGACAGACCCAGTGAGGAGAGACAGCCCTATTAATAGCTCTGCAGTAAGCTCTGGTCAGACAGCCCCAGGTACTAAAGAGTACATTACAAACTCTCTTTAAGCACACCTTCTGTAGAGTCTGGTCCAAAAGGCAGCAGTGCAAGTGACAGTCCAGGCTTTCTTGCAAATCAGAGAGAATTTCACTGTATCTTCTGGACGTATGTAAGATGCTAGCAACAGCCATATATCAATGGGATATTCCTCTCCAACAGCCTCATCGGGGTTTTCTAAATGTAAAAAACATACGTTAATGTAATATAAATAGTTCCTGGCTTATCAATCTTAAGGTAAGCAAATTGGGCTGATTTGCAGAGTAATGCCAAATAGAGAGGAACCAGGGCATCACAACCGATGAGTCGCACCAGTTAACAAGCAGGGTGGAAATATCTTCTATGTGACACACACAGTAAATGAGTTGACTGAATGAGATGGATGTGGTGGTGGGACAGCAGAGGCCCATTTAACCAAGGACAGGCTGAGTCCATACCTTTTCACTGCAGCCACCAATTCAATAATAGCAGCTCATCATGAAGAAACTTAGGGCCAGAGGCACCAGAACACCAATATATTGCTATCCTACAGATAATGCAGCTGCCTTTGTGTCAATGTTTTGTTTGAGGCATCAGAACAGCCTTACAGAGAAATGGCATCTGGTTCCCCCAGATCTCATAAAGACTAACCTTCCTTAAAGGCTCGGAAACAAGTGTTTGATGATGGACTGTTTTTACATACTATGGGCAGGTCTAAACTACTAACTTCTATACACAGAACTGCTTTGCTTAGGATGCACTCAGGGATGCAGTTATTTCAATCTAACCACAGGCAGAGTAGCTCTCCCATCAACCTAGTGCAGGGATTCACAACCAGAAATACAAGAGCCATTTTTAAAAATTCCTTCAATAACCAAGTGTTTTTAGATCCACAATGTGTGTAGCCTCCCAGTGAGGGGAGCTGGGCCAGGACACCTGCAGCAGGGTCCCCATTCTTCTTCTCCTGGAAAATATCTAGTTTACAGCTGCTTCATCTGTAAAATGAGAAACTGTTTCTTATCTTACAGGACTGCTGTGAAGCTAAATTCATTATTGTTTGTAAAACGCTTTGAGATTCTCAGATGGAAAAAGCCACACAGGTCAATTTCTTTAAAATTAACTGTTACTTTATAAAAAAAAACTTACACTTTTCCTCTCAAGTACACACAATCAAGTTCTGTTTGTTTCAGCTGGGATATCACTCATCGCACTGTGAAGTTGCATAAGGCTGTACTGTGGATACAGCGGTTACGTAGCTAATCTAGACTAGTGCTTTTCAAGCTTTTTTCCTTGGGACCCCATTGAAAAAAAGAATCATTTATGCCCATGACCCAACAACTACACCTTTGAGCAATGCATTCCTGTCTTTCGGTGGTGGCAGCAGGGGCTGCCATGACTCAGTACCTGAGGGTCAGTGACCCAGTACCAGGTACTGACCTGCGGTTTGACAACCACCAATCTAGACTATGGCACAACTTACACCCTCCTGAGTTGCACAAAATAGAATTGCTAAAGCACAGCTCTACAAGGAAGTGACTCTGTAAAAAAGTGGGTCCTTTGCTCCATATTTGCTCAGCTGAAGTAATGTGAAGACAATAAAGAAAATTAAACATCTTAACAGCTCTGCTGAAGATAAGCGAATGGGAGCTGTGTTAGTTCTGTACAGCTGACAGCTACAAAAACCTTAAATTTTAACTTTAGCAGTAAATGAACAGCTCCAGTTCCATACACATTGGGCCTAGCCTGCTGGAAAGTAGGGTTGTTTTAGTCAGGCTACAACTGCACTTTAGGGTTCTAATATGAACATTAATCTCACTGCTATAACCGTTTATAACATTTCAATTATTGCCTAAACCGCTAAAAGTTTATCTTAACAGAAAAGGCTGCAGAGTAAATGTTGCTAATAGAACCCCAACCTTTTGCATTTCTTGACTGCTTTCATGTTTGCAATGTTACGTGTGATACAGACAGGGAAGAAACTGGGCTTGTGTTTCATGATGTAAAAGTTCCAAGTTCTCTCACCAAGGAAAAAAAGTGTTTGGATTTGTTTTTTCAAGTTAGCACCATACAGTCTTGGCTTCTTGTTTTGCTGGAACACTTCTCAAAGCTAACAAAACATCCCAACATAAGAGAACGGAATTGGTGTAAGTGAAAAGGATAGCGATTATTGGCTGTTTGTATCCTTCAAACAGAGCATAGCTCCCTATTGTTTGTTAAATAGGTGTCAACAAAAACAAACACCACATCCCTTAATAAACTGAGGGCTACCCACACTCTCACTTAGTCATTCAAGGAATCCTCCAACAAGATCGGATAATAGCTGGTATAAAAAAACAATTCAGCTATCACCACCCATTATTTATTTATTTAAAGGTGGGTGCTTTTCTTGGACAACAGAATAATAAATAAGGCACAGTCTTTCTCTTTGCAGGCTTCCCTCAATGCAGCATAAACACAGACTTTTATAGGGCGTTTCAGGAAAGGTTTTATCTGCAGCATATACATGCTTGAAATGAACCAATTAGGCCTGATTCAATCAACTACAACCATCTGTATTCCCAGGAAAAGGGAGATGACAGTCAGAATTGTGGAACCAGGTCTGCCACTTGGGAAAGCATGACTTTTGTATTCCTCTGATTAAGCTCTTGTGCACACAAGCATGTCCACATTCAGACAAACACTTCACAGAACTCTTTGAAGAGACACGCTGGTGATCTGTAAGTAGCAGTTAGTAGCTTTGCAAATGCAGAAGACAACCCCAGCAAAGAGTCTGCAGAGCTGATCAGGTCAATGAGAGAGTCATACCTTTGTGCCTCTTGCTCTTCTTTTTTCTAGAGGCAGTTTTCTCACTGGTACTTTCCTTATCATCCATTTCATCGCTACTCTCACAGGAGTCCCCAGTCGCTGAGAGCACTTCCTCAGCAGGAACACGTGAGGCTTCCAAACCACAGAGGGATTTTACTAGAACCAGAAGAAATACATTATATGCACATGTTAAGTACACTACAACAAGTAACATGAGCTGGCTAGGGCTTGTGAGGACTAACTGCAGTTGTTTGAGAGGCATCTACATGAGCAGTCATTGCTAAAACACAAGAAAGGATATTTCTTATGACATGTAAGAGCGGATTACTGATGATCCCAATGGAGTAACTGGAGTGATGGAGGGTTCTGAATGATAGACAGAGCTAACTTGTCTTCTGTATATGACAGACCTTCTTGCCCTGTGGAACTCTTCCTATTTTAGCTTTGCAAAGACCCTGCATATTCTCTACAAGGCTTGGAGCCACATTCTGTTTTCCTGTTTGACAACAGATAGGATTTATTGCCACTAAGACAGACAAAGGAGATGCACCGATAAAGATGCAGGAGAGATGTACACTGTATTAGAGCTCTTGTAATTTATCAGCAGTTTAATCCCACCAAGCTTCTTTCATTCAAGTACAGAAACCAATTCACCATAAGAGTTCAAAACAGGAAAGATGTAGGGGATCACATCTATTCCCTCCTCAGAAGGCAAATGCAAATTATTCCATACAATGTATTCACCATTGCTTTCTCCACAATCACCCTGGGAAGGGTATTTCGACAGTCAGGCATCTTACTGGTAGGAAATGTTTCTTTTCCTAATTTTATCCTATTCATTCTAGTTATACCCCTACATATTTCATAATTCTTCTCCTTCCTTTGAGTAAGCACCTTTCCTTTCCTTTGCGTGAATACCTGCAAGGCTCCTGATCTTGTATTTAGTTCAATTTCTTGCCAATAGATCCAAACCCTGCAGGTTTGGAGGCATCCAGAACCAAGTACCATGTTTCAGATGTTGTTCCACTGAAGCCATGAGGTGAGAGACTATACCATCTCTTTGGCTTTATACTCGAATATATATTGCAAGCTAAGGAGATGGGATTGAACCTCTAGATTCTAGAAGGAGGTGGGGTCAAAACCCAGAGAGTCAGACTAAAATGCATGTATTGCCTCAGGGCATTGCAGTGTGCAGACAAATTCTAGTTATGGTGAATCTCCGTTTATAAAGAAGTTCTGTGGTAATACAGATGTCAGGATAAGAGAACTCCAGCATACATAACCCATGGAAGGCTCACTCCATACTGAAGTGGATTCAATACCTGCAAGACTGGGACATTCCAATAAGATGACATGGGAACTGCCAGAATAATCCACCAGGATTCAAGTAAGGGATGCTGTTTAAAGCCTAAAAAGAAGGGGATAGAGGGAGACAAAGGAGACTGCTGTCTTGCAGCACAAGAGGTGTGCGAGTGAGAAAGACTGCATCTGGAAAGCTGTCAATCAAAGTCTTTTGAATGGAAAGTGAAGCTCAAGGGATCACCCGGGAAGAAAAGAAGAGAGTCTCTCTCAAATTAAGAAGAAAAAGATTACCTGATGAGGAAGTATACACTTGAGTTTAACTGTTTAGAATCATGATGGTGGTTGTGTCTGCTACTGCAACTACATGCAGTATCTTTGGAGACGACACTGCAGTACATTCATAAACGTACTATCTGTCATCATGGGCCAGAGACTGGATTTAACTCCAGGGAAAGAAAGTTACCACAACTCAGCTACAAACTAACAATCCCACCCCTAGGCCTCAGAGCCCAGCTCCAGCCCAAACCTCAACTTCAAACCCCTCCCAGCTATGCAGGAGGACTTCAAACCCCTTCTAGCTTTGCGGTCCATGCAGGTGGACATGAGTACTTTAAAAAAAAAATTCACGGTTCTTTCTGAAATTTTTGTATGCAGACATACTTGTAGCAAATAAAGTTACTGTAAATAATATTAAAGAAAACAGATCTTTCTTCCCGTTTACAGCATTTTGGATGTAGTGAGTGCCACAGTTTTCCTTCTAGAATGGGAAATGGTTTTGATTGCGTGAATACGTCACAGCAACAGAGAAAAAAATTATATACTTGTACACATACCATAGGTGGTCAGCTGTGTGTGTCTATACAGATATATGTGGTCTGCTGTCATCTGTGCGTGTGTGTAAAGATAATGTTATTGCTGAGGACATGGGGGAGGGCTGACTCAAATGAACAGCATAGATCTCTCTTTTAGAAGTGGAAATTTCAATTTAAAGAGTGTCTGTGCTTTCAGTTTTCACGTTTTCTGTATGTTGTACTGTTTCATTCTGATGTCCATGCTATGTCTCTCAGGGCTTGTCCACATGGGGAAAATTTTTTTTAGCATTTATGATACCAGAATAGCTTCCTGTGTGGACATTCTGATTACAGAATAAAAGTGCATTTTTCTAATTATGCTTATGTCATACTGGAAGTGCACAACTATAGTGACATATTTATACTGGTAAATTTCTCCATGGGAGCAAGTCCTTCATTTTTGTTATTACTATCAATAAATTCATCTCTCTCATTCTACATGTAACCATTTACATTTACATTTAAAAATGGGAATAAGAACCTTTATTTTAACCACACAACAACTAAACACTACACAAATCGGCTCAGATTGTTTTCATTGCCCTGAGTAGCTGAATACTTAAGAGCAGATATTGACAGCACAGACTTCCATCACAACAGCCCTCTGAGAAACTGGCTACCTAGACAGACAATTTCTGCAATCAGAAAGATAGAAGCGATGCAGTCAAAAGAGTAAGGACACCACCCATAACATGAGGAAGGAATTTCAGCAACATCAGCTAAAGCATGCTCCATGCAAGTGCTTTTTCACTATGAAATTTAAGGTAAACTAGCAAAATGTTAGAGATTTCTTAACACAGCATCCACTGCTTCAGTCAAAAGAGAAGCAGAGTTCTTGAAACACCAGACACTGTACATGCCTTCTTATTTAAAGCACTGGGCTAGGAATCTGAAGACCCAAAATTTAATTTCCAGCTCCTTGAAGTCTTTAAACCACGATTTGTTTATTTCAGTGATTCAGTTATAGCTTAAGTATCTTACCGCAGGAGTGGATAGGAGATTCTGTGGTCTGCATTGTGCAGTTGGTCAGACTAGAATCATATTGGTCCCTTCTGGCCTTAACAAATCTATGAATTCTGTCACAGAATTCCAGTGCAAGCTAACAGGCAAGTTATCTAAGCCTGGTCAACACTAGAGAGTTACCTTGATTTAACAGAAGAAAATGTCAAGAGTCTTGCAGCACCTTAACCATTAATAAATTTCTTCAGGCATAATCTTTCATGGGCAGCTATCCATGAAATCTGACGAAGCGGATTTGCTGCCAAACAAAGCTTATGCCTTAAGAAACTGCTTAGTCTTAAAAGGCGCCACAGGACACTCATTGTTTTTCTGCATACAGACTGACACAGCTATCCCTCTGGAAGTTGGTTTAGCTAAATCGCTCAGAGGTATGGAAAAACCTACTCCTCTAAGCAAAACAAATCAGAAGTCCTGTGGCACCTTTAAAGACTAAATTTACTCATCACATGAGCTTTTGTGGGCGAGAATTCCGCTTTGTCAGATGCTCTACCTTCAAGGATCTAACAAGTGTGATTTTCTCCCATGAAAGCTCATGTGCTAAATTAATCTGTTAGTCTTTAAAAGTGCCACCCAACAACACCTTTGTTTTGCTACAATAGACCAGTGTTTCTCAACCAGTGTGCCACAGCGCACACTGTGATCTCAGCTCTGAGCAGCTGTGCCACCCTTTTGAAAAACTACTCAAAGAACTCCAGCTTGGCTCATTAGCTCATGAATACTCATGAGTTCATTTGGAAAATATATGGTAGTGCACCTCAAATTAATTAAGGTGTGCCACAGCCAGGGCCAGCTCTACTGCGAGTCAAAAGACAGACATGGCTTCAGATGACAGTTCTAGATGCCCTGAAGATCAGGCTGGCTCCTGCCTCTTCAACTCTTTCCTACCAGCTCAGGCACTGTCAGTCGACCTGCAGCTTAAGTCACGTGCACGTTAAATCTCTCAGCAGGCAGATGACAGAGATGCATGCACTTTGGAAAACAGTTTTCAGCCTCCATGAATGAGACAGGGGCAGAATTTGGCTTGCGGCGCCACCACTCCTTGAGCCAGCGCTGGCCACAGCAGAGAAAACATTGAGAACCGCTGGCGTAGACCAACACGACGACCTCTTTGGAACTCGGCTTCAGGCAACCCCACGGGGGCGGCGTAGCTAAACCCACCCGACCTTCGGGCAGACGGCGCTGGGCGGACGGAAGAATTTTCCCGCCGAGCTGACCACAGCCGGCCAGGCCGGGCGACCCTTGAGGCCCGCCCCATCCGCACAGGCGGCCTCTGTTGCAACGACAGGGCCGTAGTGTAGACGGGCCCGGGCCTGGTTGTGCGTGTACAGCGCCGAGCACCGCCCTCGGCCACACTCACCTTCCTGCTGCAGGGCGTTGGCCACGGCTTTCTTCACGCGGCCGGACTTGACGACGGCGGGGTCGGAGTTGGCGTAGTCGGCCACCGTCACTGGCAGGGAGAGAAGGGAGAGGCGTCAGGGGTCGCCATGGCAACCGGGGGGCTCCCCACCCCCCGCCAGGGGGCCGGAGGGGGCGGGGTCGGGAGGGGAGCCGGGGCCCTCACCCCGCTCGGAGCACACGTCGTCGGCGCGGAACTTGAGGCGCTTGCGCGCCCCCCTCCGGCGCATGTCGGCGGCGGTCGCGACAAGGCGGCTCCGCGGGGCCATGTCCCGACCGGGGAGCTCAGCGGGGAGCCGCCACCCAGCACCCTCCGGCTCCGGGATCCGGCTCCGCGGCCGCCCCCATCTCGCGAGAACGCCCCAGCCAATGGGCGAGGGCGAGGCGGGATGACGCGATTCTAGCCGCCGGGCCGGCGCGCTGCTTCTGACGTCATTAGGAGGCGACGCGGGGCGACGGCTGGCGGGGCGGGCTCGGCGCGGCTGGTCGTGGCAACGCCCCGCCCCCGCTCTGGTAGTCACCCCGCCCCCCCCCCCCCACAGGGAGAAAGGGCAACTGGGGGTGGATGGGGTGGAAGCAGAGCCCCGTATGTGGGGGGCGGGGGATGGCCCCTGTGTGTGAGGATACAGAGCTCCTGGCACCTAGGGACACAATTTTTGCATGTGGAGGGGAATACACAGCTCCTGGCATGTGGGGTACAGAGCTCCTGGCATGAGAGGGATTCACAGCCCCTGGCATGTGGGGTACAGAGCCCCTGGCATGTGGGGGACACAGTCCTTGCATGTGGGGTACAGAGTCCCTGGCATGAGAGGGATACACAGCCCCTGGCATGTGGGGTACAGAGCTCCTGGCATGTGGGGGACACAGTCCTTGCATGTGGGGGTACAGAGCCCCTGGCATGGGAGGGATACACAGCCTCTGGCATGAGAGGGGTACAGAGTCCCTGGCATGTGGGGGTACAGAGCCCCTGGCATGTGGGGGTACAGAGTCCCTGGCATGAGAGGGATACACAGCCTCTGGCATGTGGGGTACACAGTCCTTGCATGTGGGGGTACAGAGCCCCTGGCATGAGAGGGATACACAGCCCCTGGCATGTGGGGGACACAGCCCCTGCATGTGGGGGTGAAGAACCCCTGGCATGTGGAAGACACACAGCCACTGTATGTGAAGTACAGAGCCCCTGCATGTAGGGACACGGCCTCTGCATATGGGGTACAGAGCTCCTGGCATGTGAGGGGTACATAGCCCCTGCATGTGGGGTACACACAGCCCTTGCATGTGGGGGTGAAGAACCCCTGCCATGTGGGGGATGCACATCCCCTGTATGTGAAGTACAGAGCCCTTGCATGTGGGGACACAGCCTCTGCATGTGGGGTACAGAACCCCTGGCATGTGAGGGATACATAGCCCCTGCATGTGGGGTACATAGCCCCTGCATGTGGGGTACACACAGCCCTTGCATGTAGGGGTACAGAGCCCCTGACATGTGGGGGACACAGCCCCTGCATGTGGGGGTGAAGAACCCCTGGCATGTGGGGGACGCACATCCCCTGTATGTGAAGTGCAGAGCCCCTGCATGTGGGGACACAGCCTCTGCATGTGAGGTACAGAGCCCCTCGCATGGGGGGGACCCAGCCCATGTGTTCCAAAGGGGCAGCCATGTTAGTCTAGTAAAGCAAAAAAAAAAGCAAGGAGTCTTGTGGCACTTAAACACTAACAGATTTATTTATCGTATGAGCTTTCATGGGAGAATAAAGCATCTGACAAAGTGGGATATTTTTCCACGAAAGCTTGTGTGATAAATAAATCTGTTAGGCCCTGTGTGTGGGGTACAGAGCCCCTGGCATGGGGGAATGCAGCCCCTACATGTGGAGGTACACAGCTCCTGGCATGTGGGGTACACACAGCCCCTGCATATGGAGGTACAGAGCCCCTGGCATGTGGGGGACGTACAGCCCCTGTTTGTGGCGTACAGAGCCCCTGGCATGTGGGGGACCCACAGCCCCTGCTTGTGGGGTACATTTGTTTTGCTAGACTAACATGGCTAGCACTCTGGAGCCTGTCTCATACAACCATCTCCTGAACAACTAGGGAAGTATAGCCTAGAGAAACCTACTGTGAGGTGGGTGCACAGCAGGTTGGAAAACTGTATTCAGACAGGAGCCATCAATGGTTCAGAGGCAAGTTGAAATGGCATATTAAGTGGGGTCCCACAGGGATCCATCCTCTGTTGGATTCTATTCCATATATTCATAAATTATTTGGATAATGGCAAAGTGACTGCTCATAAAGTTTGCAGATGATACCAGGCCAGCATGGGTTGCGAGTGCTTTGGAAGCCAGGATTAAAATTCAAAATGATCTTGACAAACTGGAAATATTGCCTACAATAAAGAGGATAAAATTTGTTGGGGACAAATGCAAAGTACTGTGGTTAGGAGAGAATAATCAGTTGTAGAAATACAAAATGGGAAATTCCAAAGGAGTACCCATGTTAGTCAATCCAGCAAAACAAATGAGTCCTGTGGCTCTTTTAAAGACTAACCAATTTATTTATCACATAAGCTTTTGTGGGAGAAAATCCCACTTCATCAGGGAGGAGTACAGCTGAAAAGGATCCTGGGGTTATAGTGGATCACAGACTAAATGTGAATCAACCGTGCAATGCTACTGAAAAAAAAAAAGTTTGGTGGCACTTTTAAAGACCAACAAGATTTTCTCCCACAAAAGCTCATGCAATAAATAAATGTGTTAGTCTTTAAAAAGTGCCAGTAGACTCCTTGTTTGTTATGCTGAATTGTTGTAAGCAAGACATGAGAAGGAATTCGTCTACTCTATTCAGCACTAATAAGGCCTCAGCTGGAGTTCTGAGCACTGTATTTTGGGAAAGATGTAGATAAATTGGAGAAAGTCTTAAGAGTAACAACAACAAAAATGTCTAGAAAACATGACCTATGATTAAAGATTGAAAAAAAATGGATTTGTTTAGTTTAGAGAAGAAAACAGAAGACTGAGAAGGGACAACAAAAATTTTCAGATTTGTAAAAGGTTGTTATAAAAAAAAGAATAAATGGTTTTCCTTCTCCATTGAGCACAGGAGAAGAAGCAATGGGTCTTAAATTGCAGCAGGGGAGATTTAAATTAGACATTATGGAAAACGTCCTGACTGTAAGAGGAGTAAAACAGTGGAACAAATTACGTATGAAAGATGTTTTTAAGAACAGGTTAGACAAACACCTGTCAGGTATGATCTAGCTAATAGCTCTGCCTCCGTGCAGGAGAATGGACAAGAAGATCTAGCAAGATCCTGTGCAATCATACATTTCTATGGCTTTGACTACACTCAAGAGCTTGCAGATAGCCAAAAGGAGAGAGTTCTCCTGTCAGTTTAAATAATCCACCCCCAAAGAGTGTTGGCGGCTATGTGGGTGGGAGAAGCTCTCCTGCTGACATAGCATTGTTCACATTGGCATTCAGGTCAGTGTAACTTATGTCACTCACAGGCATGGCTTATTTTTACCTCTGAACCACATAAGTTATATTGACCTAAGCTGGAGTGTAGCAATAACCTATGATTGCTCTGATTTACTCTAGCAATGGAAGAACCCCTTGTGTTCCTGCAATAAGTCTCTCTACTACTGCATCACCTTTGTTGTATTTCTAGTGTAGACACAGCCTTAGACTGATTTAAATTGTGGAAGCTAAAGAGATAGACACAAACATTAAACTGATAGTATGACATCCCGGCTGTTTGCTTTTGGATAGAACTGCATTCTGGGAGCTTTGACGTCACCATCAAAGAAATGGTGCCATCGTGTGGTAAGCAAATTATTAAAACTTCCAGGGGAGTAGCTGTGTTAGTCTAGTTCAGCAAACTTGTATTTTAAAGGTGTTCTGCAAAGGGAAAAAAGAGCATTTTCAAAAGGACCCAGGTAGCCAAAGTCCCAGTGCCCTACAGTGACCTTTACACTCCTACTTGCCTGAGTCATTTTTGCAAATGGGAATTATGCTTCTAAGTGTCTTAGGTACTTTTGATGATTTTTGCCCTAGGTTTGTGCCATAATTAATTAATTAGTTAATTACAGTAGTTCCCACAATCCATTCTCAGGTTCAGGAGCTTTTTGCGGTGGATGTCTTCATAATAAGTTCCTGGTCCATGATTAATAATGTGTGACAACTCGTTATTTCTCTTCTTCTTACATATGAAATTCAGGTCCTCACTACTCTGGAATACTGTAGTAAGTGGAGAACTAATGAAATTATGACATCAGAAGAGATAAAAGGCTGAAGTCTAAGTAACTGAAAGGGGAAGCCATATTTTAGTCATATTCTTAAAAACCTGTTGTTTTATATGATTTTGTTAACAACAAAGTCCAATGATCATTTTGGAGAAAGTCTGTTGTTAAAGTTTCAACACCTCTGTCCTTCCCCCCTTCCTCCCAGCTGAGATGTGGAGGCTCCAAAAAGTTCTCTAGCAAGACTAGGGAAAAGAAGACTTGACAATCATAATATCTATAAGATAAAGGGGCGGAGGGCAGGGTCATCCACGCACTCTCTATGGCACAGTGTTCCATGTTATTTCCTGTCTGTATACCACCCTTTTTTTCTCAGCACGATTTCTTTCTTTTTTTTATTCCTGTGCTTGTCTGACATTTTGTTACCTTCAAAGAAGAGAAAGATTCAACAGGAGCAATCAGCAGAGCTGGGGAAGAGTGGAGGCACCATGTTTAGAGAAGCAGGATGGCCCAGTGGTTTGAGCACTAATCTAGCACTTGAGAGACTTGAATTCAGTTCTGTGCTCCAGACTTGCTGTGTGACTTTGGGTAAGGAATTTGGCATCCTCATGTCTCCCATCTGAGCAATGTGGGAATAACAGAAAGACTAGGTGGGCAAAGCAGTATCTTCTATTGGACTAGCCCGGTGGTCCTGAAGAACAGCTAGTGTGCAGCTCCAAAGCTTGTCTCTCTCAACAACAGAAGCTGGTTCAATAAAAGGTATTACTTCGCCCACCTAGTATTGCTAATATCCTGGGATTGACACAACTACAGCAACACTGAATACAACAATGGGAATAATAGCACTCGCCTCCCACACATTAATGTACACGTTAATGCATTAAAGTTTGTGAAGTGCTCACATATTAGGGTAATGGAAGCCAGATAAGTACCCAAGATAGACTGATAGTTCCTGGGAATTCAAGTTCCAAAGGGGTAGCTGTGTTAATCTAGTTCAGCAAAACAAACAAGGAGTCCTGTGGCACTTAAAGACTAACAAATTTATTTATTGCATGAGTTTTCTTGGGGAAAAAATCCCACTTTGTCAGATGTTTTGAAGATCAGGAATTTACAGAACTTACTGTTCCTGGGAATTCAGTATCCCTTGTTGTTTGGTCCCATGCAAGATGTGATGTGTTAGGACTAGAGTATTGGTGTTTATTTCATATATGTCTGTATTTATTTGGGAACATATTTATTTTGCATATTGGGTACATACTGGGTATGAAAGAGCATGTGGGGAAAAGGCGTGTCTGGGTGTTTTCAAATTACATTTCAACACTGACAGACCCTTGGAGAGTAACCTGCAACAGTGTCAGCCTGGGGTATCAGACTTTGGAAAGGACACAGTCCAGATCCATAGATATAGGCCCACAGTTGGGAATTTCACCTGTGTCTGATGGCCCAGTTCTCCAATGCTAATATGCTGCCAAACACAGTCATCCTCCCTTCTTCCTGGTGTTATGCCACATGCACTGGGAGGAGGAGGATAGAGATGACCCAGCAGGCTGCGCATTCAGTCAGGCTTCCCTCTGGGGCAGCGGTCTCAAACACATGGCCCCGGGGTCGCATGCGGCCCCTAAGCTATTTCCTGCAGCCCGCAACAACCCTATTGTTACTGATATTTGCAATATCATTGTATGAAAAGACTTCAGTGGCGCAGCCCTCAGACTAACGTACTAGTCCTCATGCAGCCCTGTACTACTCATGTGGCCCTCCTGGTGATTTGAGTTTGAGACGCCTGCTCTAGGGGGTGAAGAGTTGCAGTACAGTGAGGGGAAATGCCTTCATCAGCTCTGTCAATGGCCTTTGGCATGGTGGAGACAGGTGGTCCATGGGTCACCTCTTGGCGTCATGCGTCCATCTCCATGGGAGAGAATAGATAGGTGGGCCATTTGCTGCTTCTGCTGTCCCCTGTTGGGGAGGGGCAAGACTCAAGCACCAAATATGCAAATTAGATTGTGTGAAAGCAGGATTAAATTGTGACAATGGCTTCTCTTCTCATTACAACAGATAATTTGACTTCAGCCTTCCCAGGCTTTGAACCTTAACAACTGCTCTGATTTGCTTTTACGGTATGACCTGATCCCGTGTTTTACACTCCCTTACATCTATTTTCATTCCATTCTGTAAGTTGCCCCATCTTCAAAGTATCTGACGAAGTGGATTTTCTCCCACGAAAGCTCATGCGAAAAATAAATCTGTTAGTCTTTAAGTGCCACAGGAGTCCTTGGTTTTTTTTGCAAGACTCAGGGACCCACTTAGGTGTCTTGTAAGATCCCGGTCTGCCCAAACTGGCCCACAAAGGGTAGGTAGGCGACAACGCCTTCTTAAGATTTTGTCTGTTCCTCTCTGGGGCTGCCATCCCCTATATGTCAGGCTTGTTAGCTGGTAGGGAAGTGGGGGGTTGAGAAATCAAGAGATGTTGTATACATTTTTGAATATTAATTTTAAAATATCACCAACAGATTGTGTCCACAGTCCATCCCCTCCAACGGAGGAATGGGTGGGTACTGGGGGGTCAGAAAAGGGTCGGATGGGACATATAAGGTCTGTTAACGGGAGTGCAGTGGGACCTGTCCTGTGTCTTGGCCCAGGTGCATTTGGGAGAAGTCCCTGCTGACCTGTTCCCCCAGAAGGAGCCCTTTGGCTGAGGCTTGCCACACTGATGGGACTCGTTGGTTGGGACCTGTCACTCCCAGGTGGCCCACTGGCTGGGCTCATTCCCATGATGGGGCCAATTCACTTGCACCTGCCCCTGCATGGGGCCTGTTGGTGCTGCAAAGTGCTGTGGCGGTGGTTTGACTAGGCCAGGCTTGTCCAACATGGCCCGGGGGCCAGAATCGGGCCCGCCAAGGGCTTTTATCTGGTCCGTAGAGTGCTGCTGCAAGAGCCTGGGAGCAGGGGACAGGGCTATCCTTAGGAGTAGAGAAAGAGGGGAGCCGCCCAGGGCACCATGCTTTGGTGCCACAGGGCCCGCACCACTGCCTGCGCCATGCCGGAGACCAGGTGAACCAGCCAAAAGCGGCAGCCTGGTTCAGCGCTGCCAGGCCCCCTTTTCCCGCCACGTCTGCTGTTTTTGGCTCTGTGCCGGAGCAGCAGGGAGGAGTCAGGAGGCAACCTAGGGCCCGTGCCACTACCTCCCCGGCCACGCTGCCTCCTGCCCCCTCCCCACTGCTCTGGCACAGAGCCAAAAGCAGCGCGTGTGCCTGTGGTTGGGGGGAGGACAGGCAGTGCTGAACTGAACCACTGCTTTTGGCTGGCTTGCCCAGACTAGGGTTACCAGGTGTTAGGCAAAAGGAGGACATGTCCTCCTTTTTACCTTCACATGCTCCATCTGGCATGCATTTTGAAAATATATGATTTTGTCTGTCTTTTTACTTACAGGGGTTAAAGTATGCTGGAATGCCTCGGAACAGCCTATTTTGGGGGGAAGCATACTAGGGCCCCTTAAAAACAGAAGAATATTACATGAATACTATATTTTCTCCATGAATCCTCTAATGTCCTCCTTTTCGTACTTCCCTGTCCTCCTTTCCATGCTTTGGTATCTGGTAACCCCAGGCCAGACCCTGGCATGGGAAGGCCAGCGCAGGGGCCTGCCTCTCCCTTGGGCTGGCTTGCCCCACCTCCTAGTGCTGGGGAGGGGGGAATTAGTGGGGGCCCTGCAGAAGACATTTCGCCCTGGGGCCGCGCACCCCTCAAGGACAGCCTTGGCTGGCGATGGCTGGGGCTATCTGGAATACTCTGTATTGCTACATGAAGTGTGCAGGCAGAGATTGACAATTTGTGCAGGCAAAAGCAATGCCAAACATCACATTACTCATGATTTTATTAAAGTTTATTAATCAAGATCAATTTGTATGTCTCCTCTAGCAAAAATTTGCTCACTGGCCCCCCCGACTGAGAAAAGAATTGCAGCGGAGCCCCTCACCCAAAAAGGTAGGACACCTCTGGACTAGGCATAGGGTGGGCAGAGAAGTCAGAGGGGGCGGGGCTAGTGGCGAAGGGGCGGGGTTACGCGTTGATAAGATGCAGTGGGCGGGGCTTGGGGCGGGCGAGCTGTAGCAGTCAGCGTGCAGTCAGCTGGGGGCGGGGCTAGCCTGGCGCTGCGGCGGTGCAGGGCGGGGCGGGGTGCTGCTCATCAGCTGGCTGCTGCGTTCGGAGCCTCTCCCGGAGCCGGTGAGTGATCGCGGGGGGCACCCGTGGGAAGGGGGCCACTGCGACCCGGGGGGCCCTAGCTCCTTCTCTCGATGGTCACACTGGCCTAGGGGGTGTCTCTAAGCCGGGGTGGGGGCGCTTTTCTGGGGACTGGGGTGCACAGGTTCCTGGGGTTTCTGCACTGGGGTGTCCTGTCATCATGCCCCCCTCCTAGCTTTCCTCCTGCTCGCCGGCACTGTCCATGTGCAATGATACAGCCCCTCTCTGCAGCGAGCCAGCAGCCGTGTCAGGGCCCCCCGCTGGCTCTGAATTTCTCTGCCAGCTTTGGGGGCTTTTTAAATCCCTCACCCTCTTCCCCCGTATCTTGTTAAAACGGGTTGTCTCCCCTCTTGTGTCAAAGGCCCCCAGGGTTCCCGGCTGGCTGCACAAGCATTAGGGTGAAATGGATTAGATGCACAGTGCTGGCAAAGGCACATGGTAAGACCGAAAAATAAAAGAGAAAAATTGTTTCCCCCACCCGACTTGCTTCCAGCTGATGTTAAATACAGCATGAAACCAGGGGAAACAGCTTTCACAGGCGATTGTGACTTTTAAAATGACAGCTGTCCCTCAGACTTGATTTGGGTGCTTTTAACCCACATTCCCTCCCTTGTGGCGCTGTCAGCGTTTGATGAGAGCTGGTGTCATCCATGTCGGAAGATGGGCATGGCCAGATGGGGTAGGACCCAAGGGCCATCTTGTGCAGTGTCCTCTCTCTAATAGCGACCCAAAGAAGGCACAAGAGTCCCATAGTAGTGTGGGGAGATCTGCTACCGAAGCCCTTAGTATCTCCAAGAGGGATTGCTGTGGGCCCATATTGTGAACTCATGTGGAGAAGACACAGGTGTCCGTCTTGCAACTCTTTGTGAATTTTCTGAGAAGGATGAGTGGAGCCAGCTCAACACAACTCTGCTCATCCTGGCTCGATTTTGTAGGTGAGCCCTCAGGGCTTCACAGTCAGCCTGAACCAACAATAATAGGAGATTTTCAACCTTTATGACTAAATTGCCTCTTCCGTATTCTGTTGTTGGGACTATATTTGGGAGGGGGCTAGAGTGCTGATAAAGACCAAGTCTCGCTGATGTACCAGCTCTTTCTCTGTAATGGGCCTCTTAAAGGGAAGGTTCAAGATAGGAAGGTAATGGAAAGACTATTTGCACCAGGAGATTAGATTCTGCCTGGGGCTTTGTTCCAGCATAGCAGGTGAGGTTTGGGCTTGTATTGTTTTCAGGATGTCTGTTAGTTCTCTCCCCAGCTCTGGTGGGTTTGTCTTATGCCCTGCTGTCTGTCACTAGTTGCTTGCTCTACCTTGAACATCTCTTCCTTGAAGTAGAGAGAGAGTGAGTTCTAGGGTACCTGGTAAATTGCAGATGCTGCTAGGCCTGATTTTTGTCACTGCTTTGCACCTTGTATCATTTACACCTCATTTTGGGGTGGTTTAGGCTTATGTAGCATGGGTGTGAATGGCATTAAGATGCACCAAGTGATGGTGGAAGGTTCAGCTGTGACAGACTTACAGAAACACTGTCTAATGGTCAGTTGGATTTGGTCTAAATTCTGTGCCTTTAGTGTTCTTCTCTTGTCCTCCCTCCTTATTTCACAGTGTTTGGGGCTAGTTTAGCAACATGTGGATGGAGTTTGGCTGAAATTTACTGAGTACACTGGGGCACGGGCTCCACAGTTGGATGGTGTCTTGGAAACTTCCTGGGCCCAGGAAATCTTTAGTGAAGACCATCTCAGTTATCCTATGTTTCAGAAGGGGAAGAAACTGGGGTTGGGGTGATAGTGGCAAAGTTACTATGCCTCTGATGAGTCTGCTTAGGCTGATAAATTTCAGAGACCCCAGTGCCAGGCTGGACTGCAGCTCTCATAGTTTCGGCTAAGGAAGCCAGCGGACTTCTTGAGGTTGTTGGAATCCCACTTGCTTAGCAGGCCTGGGGGCTCAGATGGCCCTGCTTCCTTGGTGGGATGCCCCAATGGGATCTTGGATGAGGGCATGTGGTTGCCATTTCACATCCTCGTCTCATTGAGTAGCCCCTGGGCTGAGCCCTCATTTTGTACTGGTGCTGGTGTCCAGTCAGGTCTCAGTGTGATACAGGCTGAACTATGTGTTTCCTCCATGATCCAACTGTGGATGCTGCTGCGCTGGTTGACTGAATGTGTCCTGCTTTGCTTGTTCTTGAGAACTAGGCTGTTGATCCTGTTTTGCCGCAGAGCTTGGACAGGATAGTCTCAGGAGGGGTTTGAACTTAAATCCTTGCTGAGATATTTGCTTCTGTTTACTATTTTTTTTGGGCAGGGTGGGAAGTGTGTGGCTTGGTTTACCTGATCTCAGGCTTTGTCCTTCTTCAATCTGTCAGACTCTGCTTTTAGTGAACTTTTTTGCCACTTGCTGGTACAGCATGTGTCTGAGTACAGAATAATTGTGTGGGTGGGAGAGGGAGGAGGGGACGATGAGGGGGATCTGAAGTCCTGGGGAATCTGAGGGTCATACTTTCATTAGCGGTTTATGTTACCACAGCATATTGCAAAAGAGGTAGGCTTCCTCACAGAGTCCAGCAGGAAAAGTGGGAATTTTGAGAGGAGAAGAATAAAGACTAAGCTCCGGAGCCTGTCATCCTTTTTTAAGGCTGCCTAACTCAGGTGCAGGGGTAGGAATCAATGATGGGAAGAGTAAATTGTCTAGCTGGGAATATCTGATCTTTTCCGCCCTGCCTTTTTTAGCCATCTCCTCAGATGACTGGCAAACACTGATTAGGAAATCTCTGAGCCATTAATTGAAGGGGCAGGATGTTGAATCCTCAGCAGAGCTTTTTTTCCAAATGTTTGAGCTAAATGTGTTAAAATCAGTTTAACTGGTCAAAGGGCTTCAGCGCATGCGGGCTTGTGCTGGAATGACTAACTGTGTGAATTAAAACTGATGTAGTTATTTTGGTGCAATCTGTGTGAGCATTCATAGAATAAAAATAGCTCAAGAGAATTTAGGCCTTATCTGAACAGAGATGTCGCACAACAAAAATTGATTTAAAATCTAGTTTGAGTCAAACAGGTGCAAACCCTTGTGTGAGCTAATATTGATTTAACTAGTGCCTGTGGGGATGCAGGCACAAAGAAATAACTGAATGGGTTTTCATTCACCCTTGTTGTATCAGTTCAGTTTTGCATGAGGACTAGTTCTGTTTGTCCTTCCCTCCCCACCACCACACAGACATCATACTAGCTAATCCAGACTATTTATGTCCCCTTCACCGTAGTACAGGGGTGGACAAAATTGGTTCACAGTTAGGCACTCAGCAATTTTACTCTTGGTCACCAGACAGCGCTCCTCCATTACATTTCTTCAGCAGAGCTAGGTGACAGGCTATTAAAACTGCTCACTATCGTGACCAAAAACGTACATTTGTCGAGGCTTGCTATGGCATCTGAGCACCTCACAATCTTCATTGTAGTCCTCATTACAGGAGTGTTAGAGGGGCTGTGCTGTGCTGTTATTTCTAGCGAGATCAGTGCCTTGACTTGAATGGATGTTAGGAGCCTAAATGGCTTTGTAGCTCTCTGCCTAATTGACTTGCCCAGGGAGCTTATGGGAGAGTACGTAGGGGTCTGAACTTGGGTCTTCTGAGTTCCAGGCTTGTCCGAACCAGTGGGCCTTCCTCTCCTGCATAATGATCTTTGCTTACAACTGCTCAGCCCTTACTTAGCTGGTATCTGACATCATAATCCTGCAGGATAGGCAAGATCTGACTGTCTGTTTTGCAAAGCCATCCAGCCGCCTCAGCTTTTTAAGTTCTTCCAGCCTCTGTCACAGTTTGTAGTGAACAGGGGAAATTACTGGCTTTGGCGGTCACCATTAACTATAAATGGCAGATGAGAAAGTCCTCTTCAATCTTGCTGACACCAACCAGCTCCAGCAAAGGGGACTTGAAGATGAGCATGGTAATTGGACAGGCCCTTATTTTCCCAAACAGACCAGTCTGATGTGCAATCTGCTGTTCAAGAGCAGCATTGGTTTGCGTGTGCTCTCATCCATAGGCCATGAATTGTGGACAAAGACTCTAGCTGTTTTGTGGGTAAGGATGCTACCTCGAATGTGACTGTACTCCTGTAGTGGCAGTTTGGGATATAACTTCTTCAAGGGTGAGTCTGCATGTGATGCTTATAGCTGCACTGGTGGAGCACTTGGCTGCCAACAGGTAAGGAAATGCCCAACGATGCGCGCAGCTCTCTCTGGGGAGATGAATTGATGCCCTGAATAGGTAACTGCCTGGGTCTGATGTCCTGAAATAGCAAGCGTTCTGCTGTGTGGTCGGGGAGGAGAGGAAGATGCTACTGGGATTCTGTGCTCCAGTTTTGTGTGACAGAAAAGGTCAGTTGCCTTGGCAGGGCTTGCGCTGTTCAGCTCTGTAAGAGAAGCCGACCTCTGTCCTGCACTGCCGCCAGTCAGCCTGGTGCTGTTCTGATTGAGGGCTCTGCTTTCATTTCTAGCTTGAAGGGAGCAAAGGCTCTCTGTTATTTATTTCTTTTTTTTCCCCCCAAAGCATAACTCCAGACACGGCTAAAGCATTGGAATAGGACAAATCTGATCTGTTGTGGCACGGACATCCCTGTGTATTTCAGGGGATTTCTGAACCTCTGTAACAAATCAGGGAGATTGTCTCACTTAGAGTTCCAAAGGGGTAGGCGTGTTAGTCTACTTCAGCAAAATGAGCAAGGAGTCCTGTGGCACTTTTAAAGACTAACAGATTTATTTATCACATGAACTCTCATGGGAGAAAATTCCACTTTGTCAGACGCTTGAAGATGGGAAACTTGCAGCTGTAAGTTCCCCATCTTCAAAGCATCTGACGAAGTTGGATTTTCTCCTACAAAAGCTTGTGCGATAAATAAATTTGTTGGTCTTTAAAAGTGCCACAGGTCTCCTTGTTAGTTTAATTTAAGGAGAACTCTTTGTGACGAAGGAGCAAAATTTGAGCATCAGATGCTTTGAACCCTAGCTTCTGCTTTGCGCTCGCCCTGCCCCATGAGTGAGTCTTGGCTGTCAGTGGCTTTTCCTGTCCATAGGTTGTTAGTCTGATCCCATCTGTCGTATGGGCACAGAAACAGATTCCTACCTGTTTGTTAGTTTTCTGCATCATAGAATAGCACCTCTTGCCAAGATCTTCCCTCGAGCATTCCTGAACTTCCAAACCATGCTCTATTCTTAAAGCTCTGCAGCAGTAGTATTCTTATTGCTACAGTTCCTAGGAACCCCAGACATAGGCTAGGCCCCTTTTGTCCGAGGCTCTGTACGAGCACAGTTCAAGGACAACCCCTGCTCCTAAGAGCTGATGATCTCAATAATCTATCAGTCTTTTATATAACCCAGTGTTCGGCACCTGTAAGAATTCTGTTCAGTAGCGCCTGCAGTCCCTAGTGAAGAGTCAGAAAAGGCCCCAGGAATTTCCTTGCTGTGGCTGCTGATTAGAGACAGGAGGTTGAGGGTCTTGTGATTTGGTGTCATGAATCCAACCCCAGTTGAACCCTCTCTTACGTTTGTATGGCTTGTGTATCTCATGACACAGTCCTCATCCAACTCTACACCACCTCTAGCCAGGTTAGGGATTTCCTGGTTTGGTGGAGAAGGCATCCCACACTTAAATATGGACTCCTTGCAGAATTGTGTCTGGGGCTTTGCCAACCTGGTGGTGGGCTCGGGGGGCACGAGGCAAGTGGCTTGCTTCGGAAAGAGTTCGTGTTTGGGTATTTCAGACCTTCAGATGCTGAGACCTAGCTCTCCCCTTGTCCTCAGTTAGGGAAGACCCTGCCAAAGAATGCCCTGTTCTAATAGAAAGCAACACCCATCAGCAAGGAGAAGTGAGAAGCAAAGGGAATTACACACCTTCTTCCTGCCCTGATGCTTGCTTATTGGTGCAAGACCATTCCAAAATCAGCCTCAATGCACCTTTTTTCTCTTTGTGCTAAATGCCCTAGTGGGCACTTTGCTCCTCCTAGACACTCTCTCTTCACCTCACTGCTGCAATTGAGCAGCCTTCCTGCTTTTCTGAAGCAGCTGCTTTTGTATGTCTTCCAAAGATTTCTTTCCACTCCTCTCAGACCCTATGTAGCCTTCTCTTTCTGGCCACAGCATGCTCTGCTAGTGTTGGAGCTGAAGGTTGCTGCTGGTTTTGATCAGATATCTTGCAGGGTGATGTAGCTGTGGTGATGCTGAATATCTTGTCACCTTGCTTGATTCCCTCCCCCCACCAGCGTGCGATGCTGTGAAGTCATTTTTGGTACCATCTCCAGGGAGCTGCCTTCACTCCTTCTCTGTTCTCATGCTCCTTGGGGAGGGAAGGTGTTAAGTGTGAGAGTCACACGGACAGATCTTGCTTTTCTCTCAGGTTGTGTCTACGCTAGAATTTCTTTCCCCTGAAACTTCTCCCAGTAGCTACCAGGGTCCAAGACGTGAAGCACTGGTGTGGAGTGACCACTGGTATTTTGTCTATTGTGGTGTCCATACCAGTGGTGATTGCTGGAGCTTTATGGCTAGAGTTCTGCAACCACAGGACATACCTAGGAGAGATAAGGCCCGAGTGATACTTAGAAGCTGAGTTCAGTGCCTTCCTTTGGTGTCCCTCCTACAGAGGCCTGCCGAAGCTGTGTCGTGTGTGAGGATGCCTGGATGGTGCAACTTGGGGCAGTCCCTTCCTGTGAATTGACTTGACTGTAGTGCATTTCTCTTGCCTACATGCATGGTGAATATTGGTAACATTTCATGCTTTTCAGCCAAAGTGGTGTTGCTGTGTCTGTTGGTCTCCTGTCCTGGAATGGCATGGCATGATCAATCAAATGGTGGCAGCATTCTGGCATCTGCTTATTTGCTTACCTTGGTATTTTGTTAGCGAGAGCATAGTGTAAGGGTTGTCAATCTGTTTAATGTTGTAATGACACAGCCATGCCACTGCAGCGTTTTGGTGTGGATACTACTTACACCAATCAGAGAGGTCCTCCGATCAATGCAGGTACTCTGCCTTCCAGGGAGGCAGCAGTTGGGTCGATGGAAGAGTTCTTCCCTCAACCTAGCTCTGCTAACATGGAGACTTATATTGCTTAACTATGCTTTGAGCCATGTAGTTAAACTGACCTAATTTTTTAATGCAGACCAGGCAACTGGCTACACAATGGACAGTAATAGATGTTCTACTGCAGATGCACACCTTATAGTCAAGCCTGCATCTCCATCTGTGTTTATCATTTTCCTTACACTTGGACTGAGATGTTCCAAGGTGCAGGACTTAGGATCTGCGGATAGACATAAGGCCAAAGTTTGCTATTCAGCCGACACAGTTCTCTTCTGCTAAGTCAACGTAGGGCCTTCAAGAGGTTGGACTGTAAATGCAGCTATGAAGCTGGAAGTAGAACAATGCCTGGATTTCCCCATGTACTGGTGCTCAGTGAACATTTAAGGTTGCGTAGTGCTGCTCGGGTCTGTACTGTGGCATGATGGCTCTGAGGATAGCACAGGGGTCTCATGAAAGGTGGCCCAGATGAATTTAGGAAGGTAGGGCTGAAGAATGTGGGGGAAGGGGAGCTGTATGTCTGAACCCTTGAAGGAATCTATTGTGCTAAATAGAATCTGGGCTCCTGCTTTGCCACTTTCTTCCATCGTGCAAGATAATGTGGCATTAAGGAATGGTCGTGGAGAAGCCCTGGAGATGACAAGAGTTGCTAGGCAGATGGCAGTTCATATTTGTGTTGAGAATGGAGATAAAGCTCCCACTTGCTTACTACTCCTTTCCAGGGAGTTAGGTCCATCATCAGCTATCCCAGGTTTAGTCCTTGTCTTGATCTCAGGGGTCATGGGAAGAGTGAGGTGTGGTATGGCTTGGGTGGAGGGGCAGAAGACTTCATGTTTTGAATGGTTCTTCCATGCTCACCTCCCAGTTAGCGATGATTGGTCTGCAAAAGTAACCTGAGCTCATCTCACTTGTAGACAAGTAAATGAATTCCTGTTGTAGCTTAATCTTAACGTTGCCTCCTTGAGGATATTGGTGTGTTCATGAACTTTGTGAAGGATCTCCCCTGCCCTGATCAATTTGGAACCTTGTCTTCTACAAAAAGCTCAAACGTTGGTGCTTTAACTGTCATAAAAATGAACAGACGCGTCCCTTCTGGACTTTCTCCAGAAGATGCGCTTTTACTAGGCAAGATGCCACAACTGGGTGCAATCTTCAGGTGGGATGTCTCCACATTCTTCTATAGCAGTAAAATACAGTCTCTCTCTTGTTAACAAATATGGCTCTTTTCCTGCAGCTTAGAGACCTGTTACATGTCAGCACCCATATGTCAAAGGATTGTTTGTCTCAAACTCTGGTTCATTGGAATCTTCAGAGCTGGTAGATTTCATTCTGCAATGTAGGTGGAGTAGAGACAGGATTGTCCAGTGGTTAAGGTGCTACACTGTGGCTTCCAAGGCTGATTGAATTCTCTTCTCTGCTACAGACTCATGGTGTCTTTGCATCTGTAAAATGGGGGCGTTGCACTACACTTTGGAGGCAAATATGGTAAAAGATTGTGAAGCACTCTCATGTTGCAGTGATGGGGCCAGGTCACTACTTTACCTAGCAATATATTCTTGCTCTTCATGGTGCTGCAAATCAGGTTCTGTTTGCCTGTAAGTGCCCGTTTTTTACTACCAATGCAAAAGATCGCCTTCACATCTTAACAAAAAGTCTTACTATTCCTGTTTCCTTCCCTGAGCCATCCCCTAGCACCTGAACCTTTCTGACAGTGATCTGTGTGTGTTAACCACATTGCTGTCTTTAGTGTTGGTGACAAACTAAAAGCTGAGTCGCATCTCTGCTGTTGGTAGCCACAGGTGAGCCAAATGGAAAGCAGCCACCCTGGTTCAACCTCCAGAGACTATCCACCTCCCCTGTGACTTCTTTGTAGTGCTGTTGTTGTAATTAATTCTTACTTTGTTTATTTAACGTGCCTGCTTGCCACATGCTATTTGGAGAGTAGGAGGCAACCAACTCACATGTTAGAGGGAGATGGTCTTCGTCCTCCCTCCTCCTGCCTTCTCCTCCTACCTGTAAAGTTTTGGATAGAGAAAATATTTAACTTTCTGTTATTGTGATCAATCTCTGGCTATTTTGGGAGGGAACTAACCTGATCAACTACATTGTGTTTAATTTTAGTCACAGGGTTTTAAAAATGACCTGATTTTTGAGCAAAGTGTGAGTCTTGAGCCTTATAGCCAAGAAATGGCATAGGGTCCTTTTAAAAATCTTTAAAAAAAAAAATAAATCAAAGGCATTAAAGTTTGCAGTGACTTCTTGTTCTGTATGGGTGCTAGCAACACCTCTTCCCCCAAAATGCTGGGACTTCAGTTGTCAAATAACTTGGCTATTGCGCAACCCCCTTTTTGTGTTTTACTCTTGCTGTGTAGTGATGCCCAGTACATCTACTAGTGTGTGAAGGGCCAAATCCTACCTTCTGTGTGCAGTACTTCTGTAATACATTAGCTATTGCCATTGGGCATGGTTGTTAATATGACTGTAGTGACTTGGAGTCATAGTCTTGGCCCAAGATCCCATTGTGCTAGGTGCTGTACAAACACAGAATAAACAGACAGTACCTGTCCCAGAGAACTTATGAGTCTGATCTGGTGCTGTGCCTCCAAGATATTCAATCCAGGAAGAATGAGACAAAAATTGCTTTGTGCTTTCCAGCAGTACCTTGAGTCAATATGGGTCTGACCTAAGTTTAGAGCAGCCCCCACTAGTCTGTCCTCGCCTGGTCCAGAAGCCGCCTGCCTGATGCTCTGAGCTCGTCCACAGCCCATTCCACATCCCGTGGCTTGTGAAGGGCAGAGTCCCTCTGCTGTCTGGAAATTCTGCTTGGCTTAGCTGCAGCACGTTGACTGCCCTTATGTGCTGTAGAGCACTGACTCAGGATTGGAACAGGATAGGTGGGCAAAATTGGCACACAGCTAGGCGCCAGCAATTTTACTTTTAGTCATCAGCGGGCACTTCTCCATTACATTTCTGCAGTGGGGCTGGGCAACAGGCTACTAAAACTGGTCACTGTGGTGACATTGACTTGTCAAGGCCTGGAGTAGGAGATGTAGGGAAGGAAGGAGGCAGGGTGGGCAGGGGAAGGCAGAGCCACCACCTCCTCATCCCAACAGGTAGGGAGGAAGGTGGGGAGGGCGGGGGGCGGCAGAGCCACCACAACCTCATATTTCCAATGGCATTCGGCAGCCACGGGTCTCAAGGAAGGCACATCCTTCCCTGGCCTATGATACGTACTGCCCAGGGCTGGCAGAGAGGTGAGCTTTTGCCCCATTCTCAGGCCTCCTCTGCAGTTCACTGGCCTGCATGTACAGTAGTGGACTAGGGAACCGAAAAGCCGGAGTAGCTACGGAGCTCTTATCATGCCAACTTTTGATCACAAACAGTGCTGCAAAGAGAAGCATGAAACCTGTCGGCTCTGAATCCTGCTGGATGCTCTCCGGAATGCTGCATGCATTTAGACAACACTTGGCCACTAAAAATAGCCTGGGTGGAGGAAGTGCACGTGACTAGGAAGGTGAGGCTAACAGCGAGAATTGTACCATGCTGTTTCTTTTCTTGATGCTACGGAACTAGCTGACAGCTGTGTAGTCCTTTGCTTTTACGTAACTTAGATGCTTATCTGGCCCCTGTTGCCATAGTATCTGAGCACCTCATAGCCTGTCCTGCATTTATTCCCCAGCACATCTCTGTGGAAGAGCTGTGGTGTTATCCCAACTTTACAGGCAGAGAATGGAGGCACAGAGGGGGTAAATGACTCACCCAAGGTCACACAAGAAGTCTGTGGCACAGCTGATGCCCAACCTGGGTCTCCAAGTCCCAGACAAGCACCTTAACAACTAGGCTACCCTCTCCCCCCGCCCCAAACAATGCACTGTTTTCATAGGTGCTGCTCTCTCTGCCCTCAGCACCCTATGGATGTTGCCCTGCATCATTTTGGATAATGTTGTCTTAAAGGGTTGGACCTTGGAGGCCTGAATTTCCAGGAATAGTAGGTTGGTGCTTCAGTGATAGAAATGTCTTAGTTAAGTGTCTGAGTTGAGTCTGTTCACCTGCTTCCCTCCTAGGGATAGCTCAGACATTCCCTCTGGCTGCTTCCCCCAGCGTCTATTTGCCTGGGGATCCAGATGCCAGCTCCCTGGTAACCTGTTTTGCCAGGCTCATCTGTAGCTTGTACCCTTTTCATGCTTTGCATCTGTCCCTGCTGTGGTGTCATCCCTTTCTCCTGGCTTGGTGGGCTGCTAGCTGTCAGCTTTTCTCTGCTGCTGGCTTGCAGGTGTGGGCAGTGACACAGCTTAGTGCTTCCTTTGGGATAGGCTCCTATTCCTGCTGCCGAGTGGCCTGGCCTCCTGCTGCACCTTTGGCATGTTCCCCCTGGAGCCAGCTCCTTGCTGTCCAGCCTCATCCTTCCCCTAGCCTCCCTGTGTGGGCTGCTGTCTGGCTTAGGCACGGGGAATAGTCATCACAGACTTATTTAACCATAGGAGGTAGGATTCCTCTGATGTGGCCTTGGGGGGTAATGGGGGCTCTGCCCAGCCACTTCCTTCTTCTTATCTCTGTCATTATTTGCATTGCTGGTAGTACCTGGGGATTCAGTCAAGGGCCAAGGCTCCACTGCACTCAGGGCTGTACAAACACAAAAGAATAATGCAATTGTTGCATGTGGAACTCAGTCTAGTCCCACTGCTGTTTCCTCAAACAGCTTCTCCTTCTGTCCACTAAAGTCTCCATACTCTGCTTTCGCAGAGAGAACTTCCCCTGCTAGGGTCATACACCATCCAGCCCCTCAGAGGGGACTCAGATTCAAGAGTTACTCCTTGCCTCTTCCCTTTGGATTTCTAGGCTTTTCTCCCAGGTGAACTTGGAGTTCATCCAGGGCTCAGGGCCTCTCTGTAACTGGCTTCCTAAAGGGTACTTAGTGGTCTGCTGAGGCTATTACCAAGGTGACCAGGCTCTGGTCCTTCAGAGGACATAGGGGAGAGGTTAGAAAACTCCTCCACCCGCACCCTACGGGTCCTGCTACAGAGAGGCTATTATGGGGAGAGCATCTGGTAGGCTGCTCTTGAAGCTCTGTTGTGTGACAGATCTTTCTGTCAGTGGGTGGAAAGGATAGATTTGCTGGCTGCAGTTTCTAGTTGGTAATGAATCTGGCCAACAGCTCACAAGGCCTGCGAGGGCTGGGGAAGGAGTACAAGGGGGGCTGCATTGATGCATCTGTGATGGAATTAGTCAGGCAGTCCACTCCAGGTTGTAAAGGCCATGCCAAAGCTGCAGCTCTTGCTAGCTTGCCAAAGGCTGTGCCCTCAGGACATCCCTCCCAACTTGGATTCTGGCAAGTGCTCTTCCTGGCAGCAGGAAGCGGTGTCCTTCACCACATGGGACCCGCCTACATCTTTGCTGGGTTTTGGTCTGTCTGCCTGCCTTTGCTGAAGGGGAAGGTCCTGTGAACCACCAGCAAGCTGCTGATTCAACTGAGAAGCCTCCTGCAGGGTCCTGCGGACCAGAAGTCATCTCTGGCTACCACTGCGGCTGTCTTTTTCTTTGCACATTTTAAAATGCTAAGATGGTGAAGTGGGTTATAAAGAGTGCTGCTGCTGTGCAGCTGCATCTCTAGTGTCCAGATTTCTCGGTCGGTCTGCCTTGACCCTGCCTCATAGAGATCTATATAAATTAATGCTAGTATTGTCCGATACACAGTGACATGGTCTGAACCCTGAGTGTACTCTGTATGTGAATGACTACAATGTCTTCTTCCAGTGCTGAGCTTGTGGGAGGGGAAGTGTGAGAGATCCGTTCAGGTCTCCCAGGCTGACCATTTTATCCACAAATGCTTCTTGCAAGCATCTGGGGAAGCTATGGGAAAGAAACTAGGCAATGGAGATACAAGGGCCTGTGATGGGAGGTCTAAGTTGCCTCTGTATGTGTAGCTTCTGTTTGCAGCTCGGACAAGGAAAGGAGAGGTCCTCAGATTTAGTAAGAAAAGAAGGATGTTTCTTGGTAAGAATGACTGAAATGGGAGAGTGAATTGGACTGGGTTTGGTAAGGTTTATCTGGGAGATCTTGTCCCAGTCAGATTTCACTGCATCCGTGGGGCTCCAGTGTTCTGGCATGCTATCTCTTTCCTGTGTGTGTGTGTGTGTGTGTGTGTGTGTGTTCTGAGATTCATAGACAAATGCATTGTCTCTGTTTCTTCGCAAATCCCATTAAAGGGAGGGACAGTGGGTCAGTGGTTAAATCTCACCAGTGTGAGTCAGGAGGTGGTGGTGGGGGTCTTTTCCTAACTCTGCTGCTGGGTCTGTGTGCAAAGAAATACAATTCTTCCCTGAAAAGTGACTGTATAAATGGCCTCCTGGGGTGTATCTGTAAGTCTCTCGCTCTGTATGTCTAGGATACTAGATCATGTACCCAATTCTGGAGATGTCTTAAGGTGCCCTGAGTGGGCTTACAAAAACAGATGCTCATAAATTCCCTGCCTGCTTTTGCAAAAATTGAACTCTGTGTCGTATAGTTTAGGTTATGTTGGGAGTGACTGTGGCTCCAGGTCTTTTGGTTTCTGATCTTTCCCACATCTACATATGGGGCATGGCCTGCGTTGCAGTTACATCAGTCAAGGGCATGTTGACGTAGCCTCTTGTACAGATGCTGATGTGTTGACGGAAGATTGCATCTGTTGATGTAGCTACTGTAATTTGGAGGGGTGGTGCTCCAACACCAGTGGAGGAACGTCTTCCAGCAGAGTAGGCTGTGTCTATCCTGTGAGGTTATGCCAGTGTAGCTGTTGGGGTAGCTAAGCTGGTATAGTTTCCAGAGTGTAGGCATACTTTCTATGTGTGCGTATGCACATACACGCATTCTCTTGGGAAGGAGCTTTGCACATGGGCATGGTGCAGGCGCTGTAGCATTTCCCTTCTGCTTGTCTTAAACCTGCATGCATGCTCTTACTATGCAGCTGTCTCACTGGTGCTCAGGGTGGGTATATGGGAATGTGTAGGAAGGATGGTATTGTGTGTAAGGCACTGGCCTTGGATTGAAGGAACCTAAATTCAATTCGTGGTTCAGCCATGGTCGTCTTGTCTGTCCTGCATGAAGTCACTAAGTCGAGTCTTTACCTCTGTTCTCCATCTGTAAAATGAAGTTTGCAGCCCAGCCTTGGCTCACAGGTTGGGAATGTATGACTATGACATCAGAGAACATTGTCTTTTATCTCCAGGTAGCCTTATTACTAGAGCCCTGCACGGATACAAATATGTGGATCCGTATCCGATCTGCATCTGAGAAATGGTCTGTGGATATCCGTGTTGTATCTGTGGATGCGGATATAATGCGGATATCCGCATATTTGCAGGGCTCTACTTATTACCCACTCATCTTCTCTTCTCCTTGGAATCCTGTTCTTCTAGGAACTTGGGTTCCGGTGGCGGGAGCTGAGGTCTCTGGGGACCACTTGCTTCTTACAACCTCATGGCTCCAATAAATTCTGCTATTCTAGAGGATGACACCAGCTGATGGAGGGAAGGACTGCAAGCCCCTTGGAGGACATGGTTAGAATTCAAAACGGCCTTGACAAGTTGGGGAATTGGTCTGAAATCAAAGTACTTCACTCTGGAAGGAAAAAAAGAATCAAATACATCATGGGGAATAAGTGACTAGGCGGTAGCACTGCTGAAAAGGATCTGAGCATTATCATAGCTCACAAATTGAATATGAGTCAACAACGTGGTGCTGTTGCAAAAAAGGCAAATATAATTCTGGGATGTGTTAATGGGAGTGTTGTATGTATGACACAGCAGGTAACTCTTCTGCTCGGTTGTCACTGCTGAGGTCCCAGCTGGAGTACTGTGTCTCGATTTGGGCAGCATTCGCTAGGAAAGATATTAACAAATTGCTGGGAATCTAGAGGAGAGCAACAAAAATGATCAGAGAAAATGTGACGGGTGAAGAAAGGTTAACCGGATTGTGCACATTTAGTCCAGAGAAGAGAAGGCTGAGGAGGGACATAAGTCTTCAAATATGTGAAAGATTGCTGTAAAAAGGGCAGTGATCAAAGACAGAATTAGTTTAGGCAGGGAGCTGCAGAGGCAGGCCATCAGTTGATTTTGGGAGCTCAGGGAGGAAAGTCAGCTCCTTAGCTGGCTGGCTGAGGCAGTCAACACCCTGGACAGCTCAGTGGGCACCACTGAGAGCTGTTAGGTGCTGAGGTCCTGAAAGCATGGATGGTGGCAGAGGTCCAGAGCAGCAGTCCAGAGATGAGGGTGCCTGGAATGGGTGGCAGCTGAGGCTCTGGGGATGCATGCTGGGACCAGACTATGGAGTGGCCCTGAGGTGACGGTTCACACAAGATTGGGGGCTGCAAGGAAAGCAGTTCAGGGAAGAGACGCATGGAGCATGACTGGTGGGAGACTGCATTGGTGTAGAGGTCGCTGTACTTAGGATCCATGGAGTGGGGCCTAGAGAAGTGGGCAGGCCTGGGTCCCTCCCTGGAGTGCCAGGAGTGGCACAGTACTCACTGGCTATTGAGAGCTTGAAGGGTGGCTGGGAAGAGTGAATGGGACTTTACCCTGGAAGGGGGGGGAGTACGGACTGGTACTCACCCAGAGGGCTGAGTAGCCATGGTTACTCAACTGGATGGCCAAGTAGCTTGAGAAATGATGGAGCAAGGGTTGTGGATGGGTTGGACCACTTGACAATAACACCACCAGGAGGCACCCATCCAGCAAGGAGCATTCCCCCCTTTGGAGTTGGATTTTTGGGGGAATGTTCTAACTCCAAGGATTCTTAAGTGCTGGAACAAGTGAGCTAGGGAGTTTGCAGAAGACCCATCACTGAGGGGGAGGTTTAAGAATGGGTTGGACAAGCACCTGTTAGGGACGACCAAAGGTTATTTGGTCTGCTGCAGTTCAGGATGCTGCATTTGATGATTTCTCAGGGTCCCTTCTTGCCTGGCATTTGTGTATCTGTCATTTGGTGATACTGTATGTGGAAGCCTTGAAGTCAGAGTCTTACCTCACAATGCTACTTGCAGTTGCAGACTGGTGCTCGAAGGAACTCTGTACTGGCCTGTGGCATGGAGATCTGGAAATAGCTGTGTCGAGGAAATGAGACAGTCTTCAGGGGAAGAGAACAAAAGCTGCAGCCATCCCATGGGCTGGCTTTTGTGTTTCAGGACTGGGCTCGAGTGCTGGCGTCCCTGCCACTGTTCCCTCTAAGCTGTGCATGTGTGCGCGCGCATACAGGTCATGAAACCTGCGCGCACACAAAAATAAAGTGCGCACAAAAAAATTCAATAGTGCTAATATTGGTGCTCACAAAGAAATGTTTTTGTGCACACAAAGAAATTGTTTGCGCACACAGTCTGAGTAATTAGAGGGAACATTGGTCCCTGCCCATGGAGTTTTGTTGACCAAGATGGCAGAGAAGGACATGGTAATGGTGAAGCTATTCTGAGCTGTACACTGCAGACAGACCACCAGGTAGAATTGAACCTGTAGCAGGACACAGCAATGCTGGTGACCCCAGAGCGAGACGGCATCTTAGGACTTTTTAGCTGGGAAGAGATGTGGATTCAGTATGACTGACTGACTAGAGCATCTGCTCAGGGGTGGACCCCCAGGGAGTGCTAGGGCTGGGAGATTGCAGCCAGGATTCAGAACTCACTGAATTAGTTTAGCTCTGTGGAGCTGACATTTTAGGAGGCAACTGAATGGAAATTGAGCTCAATTAATAGCCTGCACTGCCTTTTGTGGGGATAAAAGCTCTGAACCTTGCTCCTCTCAATAAAGAGAAGGGACCTCTCTTGAATCTCAGCAGCAAGGCTGCAAATCCTGTCACTCTTTGGATTTTTGGACTGTTTTCAAGTTGACGCCCTTCCTCTCGTTCTCACTGAAGGTCAGCACTGCTCTTTTGAATCTTGTTGCAGTGGAGAGCAGTGCCTCCTAAAAATAGGGAAACGGTGCCAAATCACAGCTTTCCGGTTAGCTGATATCTCTGCTTGCCTCCCCCTTTGCTGGGCTTCTTCCAGCTTCAAGAGCATGGTCAACGGAATCCACGCAAAACCCAAGGAGAATGCAATATTGAGCTCACCCAATTAAGCGCTCAAGCCAGAAAGCAATGAGGTTAACATTGCACTGGCATCCTTACCTCCTTACAGTCTTTAATGATATGGTCACAATTTCTCAATTGACGATGGGAGTTCTTCCTCCATCCTTAGGCACTTGTGTGTATCTAGTAATAATATGGATGCCAGAAGGCCTCTGTGGAAGTCAATTAGATGACTCTGCTTTTTCCTTAGAAGCTTTTATCTGCTGCATCTCTATTATGCTGTTTGGGCCAGCAGAAACAGGGGAAACAAACAAGGAGTCCTGTGGCACTTAAGACTAACAAATCAATTTTTGCATGAGCTTTCATGGGAGAAAATCCCACTTTGTCAGATGCTTATTGTAAATTGCAGTGTGCTACTTGGCACCTCTTCCCCCATCAAGCCACTTTAAGTACCATACCTCCTGGAGGATCAATGAGTCTCCTGTGACATCTTCAAGACTTACAGATTTCTTCGGGCATAAGCTTTTGTGGGCTCCAACCCACTTCATCAGATGCGTCTTTTCAGTCACAGATCTCAAAGCACTTTGCAAAGGAGATAATAAGCGCTGCTGAGAATGGCAGAAAGTAGAGCTGTATGCTCTAGATATCTAGGTTACATTTCTCTTGATGACAAGCAGGTGCTTTCCACGAATGTGGATCTACAGTGGCAGCTTCTGAGTCTGAAGTGTCCATGTTACATGGCTGCATGCAAGCGTGAATGTCTGATCAATCATCTCATTCTGCCCCACTGGCAAGTGCCCAAGCATACTTATCCAAAGGCTGGTTTTCTTGGAGAAATCCTGGCTGGCGAATGTGGATCTACTGGTGGTGAGAGGACTGAAGGCAGCTATGGAGGGTGCTGTGTATGAATTGGTGTGGAGGAGTCAATTCTCCAGCATGCTGATGGTTAATAGCTCAGGAGCAAGGAGCCATCCTCATTTCTGTCTGCCTTGCCACCTTCCTTTCTCCCAACTCTTCAAGCATATGTGAAGGCAATGCTGTCTGTAGATCATTCACCTCTCAAATGAAGCATTGAAAGCACCCACATTCCATGAGATGCCACAGTTTCATCAGATCCAATGCCATAGGGCCCCTCAGATCATACAGAAACAGGTTCTTCAAACACACTTCTGAAACACTGTGTTTTTTTTCAAAGGGGAAGCTGGTCCAGCAAAACAAACAAGGAGTCTGGTGGCACTTCTAAAGGTTAACTGATGTATTTATCACAAGTTTTCATGGGAGCAAATCCCACTTTGTCAGATGTTTGAAGATGGGGAACTTACAGAGTGGGAGCAGAGAAATATAAGTCATAGGATCTAGTGAGGCTGTAACAGCCTGTAACAGGGTTCTTTTTCCATTACAAGAAGTAATTTTGCTTATTGTGTCCCCTACCCACCTCCCTGCTAATTGGTGTACGCCCATTTGAATCTTAATTGCTGCTTTGATTGTCTGACCAGATCCTATGACCTACACCTCCCTGCATTTATTTTGCTCCCATTCTATAAGTTCCCCATCTTTAAAGCATCTGATGTAGTGGGATTTTCTCCTACAAAAGCTCATGTGATAAATAAATGTTAGCCTTTAAAAGTGCCACAGGATTCCTTGTTTGTAATCTTCCAGTTTCTTGAAAGTCTTTCAGGGCTACCCAGAATAATTTCAGAGGATGTTCATCTCCTCATTCAGTTATTCTGTCCCACTAGAATCCAGACAGTCCAGAAACTGAGCATCTTTGAATCCAAATGTACAGCTTCTTCTCACAGAACACAAGCTGTCAGAGCCCACGTGAATAGATATTCCTTCTTGGACATAGAGTGAGGAATGCATTTAAAGTTTTTTGACCTCCAATCATCACAGTGACCACTTGCTTTTGAAATTAATATTTTTTCTGTTAAAAGTTCTTCATTTGCATTCCATAAGGCTTCCATGAAATGAGGCATCAGACAAGAAAGGTTATTTAGTTACCAGGATATGTAGAATGTAAATGTTTGCTGCAACATAACAGATGAGTGAAAAAATGCAAGTAACATCCTTTCATGACCTCTGGGCCCTGGTCCCAAGAGTGGGCCAGTCAGGGAGAGCTGGAGTAGTGCCTGCGCTTCAGCACCAAGGTAGATGCCGAGTGCGTTGTCTTGTGCTCCTGAGGGGAGTGGTGCTGAGAGGGCTTCGGTGCTGATCTGGCATGCAGTGTCGGTGGCTCCAAGGAAGACCCTGATTCTCTGGGGGTAGGCTGCCGTGCTTGCTCCAAGGCCAACACATGGCACCTCTGCTCACTGTCTTTCAGGGTCCTTGGTTTAAAGGACTGACAGAGGGAGCAGTCAGTAGCCTGGTGGGATTCACCCAGGCATGTTAGGCACTTCCCATGGGGATCATCCCTCGGAAAGGCCTTGCCGCAAGTAGCACAGGGTTTGAAGCCTGGAATTGTTGGCAACAGTTGGGAGCAATCTTCTGGCTCTGGGTTGGTAAGATCAGTAGGAGCAGCGGTTCCTAGTGGAACGATGTCCACAAACAGATCTTCCAAGATGAATGGGCATCTCATACACAGTGGAATAGACAGGCGCTTGCATAATCATAAGGAACGGGCTGTTCCAAAACCGTTGCTGAAGACCGAAAAAGGAATTGAGGAAGATCAGGGTCGGGGCCATATAGATAGCCACGGGAGAGGCCAGAGGGGGCACTGGCCACTGACCCTGCTCTAACAGGTTAGGGCTAAAAAGTTTCTGGCCAGTCGTGTGCTGCGGCATGTAGGCACCTAATACTGAATGATGCGAGCAGTGCTTGAAGAAGAAAGGAAGATTCTAAAATTCTCAAAGTTGATAGCATCCTGTCTGGTTTGCAAACACATGCGGGCATAGCATCTACATTTTGTATTGTTTGGGAATCCTGGTGTATCTTGCTCTGATGACTTCTGCCTGCATCCTTGATCGTTTCCTTCTGTCTAGTAATTAGTTGTAATCATTTAAGGTGGTGGGGTGTGACTGGGTGGAGTATTATATTACAATACGGTAGGATTGGTTCTTGAAATAATATTAAAGAACTGATTGGTGAAAATACATTATAAAAACTAAGGTAAACCGGGAAGGAGAGGGATGAAAATTTACTGGGGGGAGGGGGAGATTTATTTGCAAGGGTGGAAATTTACTGGGAGGGGAAACTTATTGGTGTAAAGCACTATGGGGTCCTAATGGATACTTGTGTCAAAAAGATCCCAGTAAACCTGTCATATTGACTGCTGATGGACTCTCTTCTTCTGCTCCTGTCAGTGAAGGAAGAACAGAAAGGACTTGGGAGGATCCTAATAGACTTGATGACCTCTTGTGGTCCCTTCCAGTTTCTATGACACTATAATGCAACTGCTACAGTGTTCTCTCCCTTGTTTAATGCTGTGCCTGCACTTCAGCCTTTTACCCTGCTTTGGAATTTTGTACAGAAAATGCCTTATTCTGTTTAAGGCCATTGTTGGATGGTGGGGGAAGGGGGATGGAAGATTGGCAGCTGGGTAGGGGCAGTTGTGGTTTTTAGTGTCTACAAAAGCGTGGGAGGCAGTCTGGGTGTATGGGATCAGCCTGTGAGCTGAATGCTGAAATGATCAGCAGTGAAATAATTAACAATGTGGATGCTAAAATCTGTATCCTCTCTCACCTTATAGAGGTGAACGGGGCAGTTAGCACCTTTCTGAGCTGTTTCAAGTGGTCTGCACATGTGCATGCCTTAGTTTGCATTTGAAAGGTTTCTCCTCAACTCTGGGGCCTGGAGTGCTTTTTAACGAAGGCTTAGATTCTGGGGCACAATCCACCAGCAAAGCCCGAATGCTGTTGAATTCCATGCTGTGAATTACCTTCTTTATTTGCTTGAAGTGGTAAAAATACTGTGCAAGTTGTTTTTGCATAAAGGCACAGCTGACATTTAAATTGACATTCAGATCATAGATTTCATCACCTGCTTGCCTCCTGGTGTCTAGTTCCTAGAACTGTTATCACAGAAAGGGCAAAAGGGGAGGAGGAAGGGATGAACTCTTTTTTTCCAGGCTTTGAACTACGGATTTTTTTTTCTTTGTTTTGTTTTCTCTTTTGTAGGTTCTGAATCTGATTGTCATAGTTTTGACTATTCTGATGGATTAGAGTGGTTTGACTAAGCCATTGGACATATCTCTTTAGCTCTTAAAATGCACCAGGAACCATTTAAAGTTTCCAAGTTCCATATGGTACAAGTCAGAAGCCAACTCCTTGAGCCTGTCTATATAGCTTCAACAAAGAGGAGGTAAAGGAGTAACATGATTAGTCTGTGGTACCTGCTTGGGGCATGAATATAATAAGTTCTTCAGTCTGACAGAAAAAGGTATGATGTGATCCCGTTGCTGGAAGTTGAAGCTAGGCAAGTTCAGACTGGAAATAAAGTGTATATTTTTGAGAGAGAGCCACTGGAACAATTTATCAAAGGTTGTGGTGGGTGCTGACAGTTTTAAAATCCAGGTGGGATGTTCATCTGAAAGTTCTGCCCTGGGAATGACCATGGAGACATTTTTTTGGCCTGTGTTAGGCAGGAGGTCAGTGGCCCGTGGTCTATGAATCTATTGCTTCTGCCAAATGGCCACAACCCACCCTCTGACTAGAAATTTGCTTGTAAAAGCTTGGGGAAATGGGCTCCCCTCATTCGCTGCCTCCCAAAGGAATGAGTAAGGGGTCGATTCTTCTCCATACCCAGGATCACACACCTGTATAAAGGCAGAATGGGGTTCTACCTTGTTTTGAAGTGGCCAATATTAGTCGCCTCCTGAGGCAGACTAGATGGTGTCAGTGACTTAATCTCGTACAAGAGTGAGGCAGGATATTGGACTGACACAGCACAGTTAGCCCCAGGTGAGGGAGAGCCATGCAGGGGGAATGACCCTGGTGTGGAGAGCTAGCATCTGTTCCTTGTCCCCAGCTATGTCTTGAAATGCCATAGTCCTAACAGTCCCTTTACAGATCCTCACTCCCTGTGTCACTTCCCATCAGTCACTGAGTTGGGATAAATAAATCCAGCACCCAGCTGACTAGGATCTCCTTCCCCTTTGATGAGCCTGCTCGTGCCAGTGGACATATGTAGGAGACAACCACGCCAAATTGCTCCTATCTGTGGGATCAAGGTGGTAGGGATCATGCATGGTGTTTTTCTCCATCATTGTCCTTTGCCTACTGGCTGGGGTCCCTAGAAAGGCTAGTCCTGCTTGCCATCTTCTTCAGCAGAGCGTTATGCTAGCTGATGACAAATATCTACTCTTCTTCTGTGACTGCTATCGCAGGTCCAGACAACTGCACCTATATTCCCTTCTGGTAGTCTCTCCAGGCTTCTCAGCTGTCCCGTCTCTTGAGCAGAGACTAGCATCTCTCTTTTTCTCCTGACTGGGATGTTAAAGGTGCACAGCTCCTTGTTTTATACCCTGATATTTTCAGCAAGCCCGACTGGCTAAATTGCCAATGCCTGTCCTGCAGCTTTAAGTTAGCACACTGTTCTCTCTAAGCAAGTGTTCTTATTTTTAAGGCAAAAAAATTTGCAGAAAACACATTAAAAACAATAAAAGAACCTAACTGTGCTAAAAAGCTTACCAGAGGTCCCTCTCCCTGGGACATGTCAGTCCTTCAGCATTCACCAGTGGTGTTATAAGTTCATAACGCCAAAGGGGCAGCTATGTTACTTTAATACAGTAAAACAAGGAGTCCTGTGGCACTTTTAAAGACTAACAAATTTATTTATCGCAAGAGCTTTCATGGGAGAAAATCCCACTTTATCAGATGCTTTGATGCAATAAATAAATTTGTTAGTCTTTAAAAGTGCCACAGGACTCCTTGCTCATTTTGCTGAACTAGACTAACATGGCTTCCGCTTTAGAATAGGTCATCAGCAGGCAATGACCCACTCCTCAGGGTGCTGGTTTAAAACACTGCAGGTTTTGTTTAAGCAGAGGTGGGGAATGTGCATTAACTTCTCCCAACATATTTTCCAGAAAATCCACTGCATGCTTCTTGTCCCAAAAGTCGGCCCTTATCTGGCACCCCTTTTCTGTGTAGTCCTTTAAAGTCTGTGGCCTCCCATCACATCTTGGCCCTAGAGCGGTTACATGCAATGGGTCTACAATAATAGCTACATTTAAAATGTAAGAATGGCCATACTGGGTCATTCTGGTGGTCCATCTAGCTCAGTGTTCTGTCTTCTGGCGGTGGCCAGTGCCAAATGCTTCAGAGGGAACGAACAGAACAGACCAATGAGCAATTCTCAAGTCATCCATCTCCTGTTGTACAGTCCCAGAATCTGGCTTTGAGAGGCTTGGGGCACCCAAAGCACAGATTGCATCCTTGACCATCTTGGCTAATAGTCACTGATGGGTGAAATTGGAATTTTTGGCCTTCACAACATCTGGCAATGAGTTCCTCCAGGTGATGGGGCTGTGTGAAGAAGTTCTTCCATATGTTTGTGGTTTCTTTCTTTCTTTTTCTTTTTTTTTTTAAACCTATTGTCTTAATTTCATTGGGTGACTTTCAATCTTTGTGTTCTCTCCTTCACCTAACACTTTCCTATTCATTTTCTCCACAGCTTTCGTGGCTTAATAGACCCTCTTTCATAGTTCTGCTTAACTGTCGTCTGTTTTCTAAGATGAACAGTTCCAGACTTTTTAATCTTTCCTCATATGGAAGTGTTCTGTTTCCCAAGCATCTCTGCCCTTTTCTGTACCTTTTCTAACTCGAGGATCCTATTGGGGGTGGGGGGGTGAGGAATGGGGACTAGAACTTCATGCAATATTCAAGATGTCAGTGTACCGTGGAATTGTATTGAGGCACTGTATTTTCTGTGCTATTATCTATCCCTTTCCTAATGGTTCTTAATATCTGTTAGCTTTTTTAAATGCTACTGCATATTGAGTGGATGTTTTCAGCAAACGATCCTTAATGACTCAACACTCAAGAGATCCTGAACAGCTCATTTAGATCACATCATAGGATTATTTTTTTTCCCCCCAATCTGTGTTATTTTTACTTATCGACATTGAATTTCTTCAGCCATTTTGGTCCTCCACTCACTCAGGCCTTGTCTACATTAAAACTTTATTCTGGTAAAACTTTTGTCACTCAGGGCATGTGGGTTTTTTCCATCTTAACTAACCAAGTTTTGCTGGTGTAAGCACTAGTGCAAACAAGGCCTCGGTTTCCTGAGATTCCTTTACAACTCTTTGCAGTCAGCTTTATGCTTAAGTACCTTGAGTAATTTTGTATTGTCTGCAAATTTTACTGCCTTACTTTCTGATCATTTTATGAATATGTTCAACAGCACAGGTCCTGGTAAAGATCCTTAAATGTAGCAAAAGTAGACATGGTTTCTTTCTTTGAGAAAACAATTTTTTAAACAAGGGAAGTGCGGTCGCTCTTATATGCTTGGACTTCATTAAAGCATTTGATGCTTATTCATCTAATCTTGTGTTTTAAAGTGCATCTCGGATACGAATGAAGAGAACAGGGAGGTAGGGAAATGGTGTTCTCCACTGTAGCAGTGCAGATGTTGGTTGCTCACTACATTAGATGGTGTTTGGTATGCAGGGCAAAGGATTAACTGAGGTGAAAGACTTTTAGTAGCAACAGGTGATTCCTCTGACAGAATCTTTCCCTGTGGATATTTCCTGATGCTGTTGGCACTTGGCTGGAAATTCCATTCCTCTGTAGCCTTGACCTGTTTGGGCCAAGTAGTATCTCCTTTCCAGAGTTATCTTATTCGTTGTGCTCCCTTGCAGGTGTGAAATTTCCTCCTTCTGACAGCTTGGTAAAAACCTGCCCAGGCTATGTGCTTTGGCATAGTGGCCTGGAGGAACCCCGGGAAATGGGGGAGTTGCCAAGAAGGGTAGGGTGTGCATTGTAGGCTACAAACTTCCTTCAGTGCTTGTTACCATTGCTCACATAATTGCTGTTCTGTTGCTAGGGGACCCCATCTGTCTCTTGGCTGTGAAACCCTTCGGTCAGTGTCACTGAGAGATTTAAATTCTGTGTGCATTTGAGCAAATCCTCCTTGAGATACAGCAATGGCTCTTTCTGCACCTAGGACTGGAGGCTGACTGCACCTTCTTCACCAGTGCCTTATTTTCTCTTTCTGTCGTTGAAAGCACAGTCTGTCTAATTAAAGTAGATTTTTTTCAACCTTCAACCTCTGCGGATGTAGTTGTATGCTTGGCCCAGGGCACAATGCTGCACATCAGATTCAAATGATACACACATGATGCTTTAAAGTCATACAGGTAAGAAGTGCTTTCTGCATTGAGGAACATAGCTGGAGCCCGGTGGAGTCCATAAAGGTGGATGTGTGCTATAGACCTTTAGGACCACTTGTTTAAAATGACAGGTGACCTTTATGGTTGTGAAGCGAAACGCTTAACCATCCAGTAATGTCTTCCTGAGTCTGCAGACAGCCTAGAACCACTTATCTCAGTGGAGTGATATTTCTGTAACATACTGATGATGCTTTACATGTCCAGATTTTAAAGTGAGTAGAACTGAATCCATCTTCTAAGTGCTTAGCAAATAATACCAAATTGTATACTGGTGCCAAAAGCTTTGGTTGCCCCTTTATCCAGTTGCTAGAGTGTCCATCTCTCCTGCTTTCCCCAGGCATCTTCTGTGATGCAGTTATGCACTGTCAATGTAAAAAATCAATAGTTCACTAAAAATGTGGGGCTGTCAGTTTTTCAAGTTATCTGTATGTGTATTACCTTTTCTATGGTCCACTCCAGGATTTCCAGTCAGCTCTCAAGTTTCCTACCATTTCCTGTGTCTGGGGAGGGTGTCTAGTTCCACTTTTTTCTGATTGCAGTGGGCTACAGCCCTAAACTATGTTATCCCCAGAAAGCCAGTCTGCCTAAGGGCCAGTCCCTTGTCATACAACCAGAGAAGATTAGGGTTCAAAGGGACCTCAGGAGATCATCTAGTTCTACCCCTTTCTTAAATCATCCCAGCCAGGGCTTTATCAAGCAGCGCCTTAACCTCTAAGGATGGAGATTGCATAACCGTCCTGGGTAGCCCGGTCCAGTGCTTCACCACCCCGTTATTCAAGTTTTTCCCAATATCCAACTTAGACCTCTCCCACTGCAACTTGAGACCATAGCTCCTTGTTCTGTCACCTGCCATCTCTGGGAACAGCCTACCTCCATCCTCCCTGGAACCGTCTTTCATGTTGTTAAAGGCTGCATCCCCCTCCATTGTTCTCTTCTGCAGACTGAACAAATCTAATTCCCTCTCCTCATAAGTCATGTGCTCCAGCCCCATAATTATTTTTGTAGCCCTTGGCTGGACCCTTTCTAATTTGTCCACATCCTGTAGTGGTGGTATGGGGGGACAGACCCAAAACTAGACACAGGCTTCAAATGAAGCATCACCAATGCCGAGCAGAGGGGAATGCTCATTTCCCTTGTGTTGCTTGGTCTCCAAGAGATATAAGCAATGTATTGTGAGCAGTAACAAGGAACCATCCGGCTCTCTATAAGCAAACACCTTTATTTTTAAAACAAAGACATTAACAGAGAGAACATTGGTTTGTTTTTTTTTTTTTTGACAACAGTAGAAACTTTTAGCAGAGAAGGAGGTTCAAAGGCAGCAGTGTGCATGTGACAAACTATTCTGAATGCTCCACACCCAGCTTGCGTTGAGCTGTCATGAAAACCTAGTCCTTGGACCATGTTATGGATGTGCTGAGGGGCAGATTACTAGGGGAAGGGAGAGGCAGTGGACTGGGACTATGGAGAACAGGAGCTGATGGGAACTGAAGTTGCATTGAGGATGCTTGTTGCTGGATTAAGACCCTGCACCTTGTAATCTTTCGCCTTTTTTGTCCCACCCTGTTCATTTGGGAATATAATAATCCCTGCCGTGGGTTTGAGGAGACATCAAGGTAGGATTGCTCTGGGGCATGCTGAATCAGTGAATCCTATCAATATGTTGGGGGGTGTTTCCACTCCCCACTTTTAAGAATTATTGGGTAGCTGATTCCTCCCTTCTGTGTTTCTCCGACTGTGCAAAAACATGTCTTATTGTGACTAAGGTGTCAAGGCTGAGGGAGCAGAAGAAAGCAAGCAGTTGGGAGGAGGCATAATTATTTCTCTTGTCGAGGCTTTGTGTATCACTGGCGTAGTTTTCAGCAGCACCCATTTGGTGCTGGTGACTCTCTTCCAATTTTTCTGAATAAATTAGCACATGCATCTTGCTGTCCGTGTCTGACTAAGGCAGAGCAGGAATGGTCTATGCCAGAATGAGTAAAAAAAATAAATAAATAAAAAGTGACTGCTCCAGGCTCAGAGTTGGCAAATTTCCCTTAACGGGGATGAGAATTACTAAGTGCTCTTTAGACAAGTCCCTGGCTTGGCAGGAGGAAAGTACAAGAGTCCTGCCCCCATCTTGGAGATAAATGGCAAATTTTTGCCAAAAATTCCTCAAATTAGATGTCAGAAGGAGAAGAGTGGCTAGCCACTGGGCTTTGCTCCAGAATCTGAGCAGCTGCTGCTTCTGTTCCTTGGCCCAAGTTAGCCAGTGTGGTAACAGTGGGTGACTGATACCCTTTCAAGTATCTGGTTCAGAGCAACTTAGGCTGTACAAGTTCCTAGGTAAAATAAATAAGGAGACCTATGACATTTAGGCTGTCTACACTTACAAAATTAATTCAAAGTAGTTAATTTGAAATAACTACTTTTGAATTTAAATCAACGTTATTATTTCGAATAAGCACTACTTCAAAGTTTTTATTTCAGATTAGGAGTCAGTAAAGACTCTAATTTGAAATATAGTGGACTTTATTAATTTGAAGTAGAGTCTTCACTAGACTCTCTAATTCAAAATACAGGAAGGCAGGCAAAAGAATAGGGAAATTAATTTGAATTAAACCTAATCTGCAATTTAAAATGGCTTAATTCGAACTAATAATTTAGGCCACATGTAGACCCTAAAGCTATTTCCTGTGGCCTGCAACAACACTATCATTACTGATATTTGCAATATTGTTGTGTGAAAAGGTTCAGTGGTGCAGCCCTTGGACTAACATACTAGTCCTCGTGAGGCCCTTGTGGTGATTTTGAGTTTGAGACCCCTTATCTAGGGAGCGGTTGGGGGAGCTGGGCTTGTTGAGTTGGCAGAAGAAAAGAGGGAGGGAGGATTTGATAGCAGTCTTCCACTTCCTGAAGGAGCATTTAATTAAAGTTGAGATTCTGGCTCCTGGAGCTGAAGCTCTAGGATTGGGCATATAGGGGTCCATCTTAATCCAGCCTCACCCATTTAACCTGTGGTCCATCCCTTTACTCTACTCGATGGCTGGGGGGAGCCAGGGCTTCTGAAGCCGCATGAGTAACTCCTAGGATGAGTTTGTACAAATCTGTGCTCAGCTTGATGGTATTTCTCAGTGTGCCTGGAACATAATAATGTTTTCAATGCTGCAGCTGATTGATTCTGGCATTTCCAGGAATGTTCTTGGCCTCAAAGGGCAGAACCCTGTGGATTTTAATTACAAATGGAGACCTGGGAACAGAAAAATGGGGGTGGATAGGGACACTGGAGCAACTGTCCTTTGGTCCACAGAGCCCAATACTCTATAATGGTTTGTAGATTAAAGAACCAATTGGTGGCTCCATTAACACCTTCCAGCCCAACAGTCCAAACTCAGTTCTGTTGATCATCCCAGTAGAACTTATCTCCTAGATGGAAAATGGGAGGGGAATGGGGCAGGAGCATAGCTATGGGTGGATCTTGGCCCATCCACTTCGAAAGCAGACCAACCCAATGTTTTGGTTCTGCTTTTGGTGCACTTCTTCTGCCTGGAGTGTCAGGCAGCTTTCAGCCAGGTGCTACCTGAAATTCCTGCTTTCAGCCATGTGACCGGAAGGAAGAAATTTGGGTAGTGACTGCCTGAGAATCACTAAGCTGTCTGATGCTCCAATTGGCAAGGTAACTGGAGCATTGGGCTGCTTAGTTTCTCTGCCCAGTTGCTTTCTGAATTGCCCATTTCCGGTCATGTGACCAGAAGCCCAAAGTGGCCCAGGCCCATCTGAGTCAGTGACTGGTGCTGCCAGAAAAATCACATCTGGCTGCACCCCTGGGATGTGGGGCACATAGCCCTTGGTGGGGAGAAATTGGGGAGCTCTGGTATGGGGGAAGTTGGAAGGGGAAGTGTATAGAGATCCAATCATGCACAGACAAGAGGGCACCTCACCAGAAGAGCTGTGCCCCAGTATGAGTGAACAAGGAGCGCCCAAAACCCCATGTTTGGAGGAGAAAAATGAAGGGGTACAGAACCCCTGGTGTGTAGTGCAGGTAGAGCTGGGTATTCTAGGACTCTGGCATGGGGAAAGGTGGGTGGGCTGCAGGGGGAGTTTCTGAAATTGAGGTGGCTGTGAGGACAGCAGTCATGAATCACATAAGAAGGAATGGAGGGAAGCAAGGAGCCCTGGGTGAATGAAAGGAGCTTGGTGTGTACAAACTACCATGTGGGCACCCCTCGAGAAAAACATCTGTTTGCAGAGTATGTCATGAGCAGATGCCTCGGGGTAGCTCTCTCTTGTGTAACTCCACAGGATGGAAACTCACCAAGGTTAATTTCCAGCTCACATACTGAATAAATGTGCAGCAAGCTGCCAAGGAAGCAAGGTTCTAGGTGAACTTTTTGGGTGGTGCTAACAAGTTGTGTCAGGACCAGCTTCATGGCTGCTCCTCATCAAATCCTCTGCCTTAATCCCTTTTCTCTTCTGCACTAAAAATCATTAACTCTGTCACGTGGTCTTTGCACTGTTAGGATAGTTGCTGTTCTGAGGAGTGACTAAAACAAGTAGTGTGAGAATGACCCTGCCTGAAGGTAGCAGTGTAGTAGCACTCTCTGGGCAGTCTAGTTGCTGGAAGCAGACCAAAGACCTGTGAGGGATCTCAGCACATCATGGACTGTGAGCTAGGTGCAGACTGGCCTGAAATATTTCTGGACTTTCTCCTCTTGGTGCATTGAAAGAGGCACTTTAGTTTGGAGAACAGTGGGGGGGCAGGGTGTAATCTCTCACGCAGCTTTCCAAATATTAGAAACGATTTGCTTTCTCCCATGTGGAGAAGAACAGTAATGTTCCTGTGGCCATCAGTAGATCCAGTGTCATTTGTACATTAGTTATTTAAATAGGAGAGGGTCTCTCCTGTGGGCAAGAAATCCAAGTGCCCAGATCTCTCTCTAAACAAAGTAGGACTTACCTTTGCAGTACAGGCCTGAGGGCTTTTAATTCCAACCAGGTGTCTGCTGTGGGTGCAAAGACATATGTCGTGTGGCTGAGCCAGAGAGGCATTATTCTTCCAGTTGAGGAGCTGTTATCGGAGCCTGGCTGTATCACAGCTCCTGCTCTGGAGAGGTGGGGTTTGCTAACATACAAGCCCAGTGCTCATCTGTTCCTGCTGGCAAATCTCCACTCTGACTGGGATGACGGTGGATCCCAGTTAGCTCTCCTCCTCACCCTATGAGATGGATAAATCTGTGATGATTGTGAGGAGCTCAGATTCTGGGTAAGAGGAGGACAGGAGGTAGACCGAAACCTCAAGAGTCGGTGAAGTCATAACCCCTGTGAGGAGATGCAGTTCCAGGTAGATCGTGATGAGCTTTAATATGGCCGATGTCTGTAGAATAAATGGGGAAAATGCAGTGGGAAGTGAGCCAGGGTGCCACTGCAGGGTCCTTATAAGAGCACCACTCTGTCAGTGTTATAGCAGTGTTCTAATTTCTTGACTTCTGTGCACTTAAACCCTGGTAATCCCAGCAACTGCACTACTTTGCTTTACCTTTGTCTTGTTCTTTGTGTATTCTGCTAGCCCTGACTTTCCATTTCCTGATATTTGCATGTGGAAATGGACTGCAGTGGTTTGTAATGCTCTACCAATCCCCAGTCCTGCTGTGGCCTGGAGGAGAAGTGGTGTTAAAAGAGGAGTCTAATCAAAAGCTGTGTGACGGTAGGGCTTCGGTGTGTGTGACGGGACCAATGGAGGTGCCAGGCCTGCCATGCTGTTTGATGTGCATATGCAAGGATGAGGTAGCTTGTGAGTTCATCAGCTATGCCTTGATCCAAGGATGACAGACTTAAGAGGACTGAGGAGTCCAGTTTATGCTCTACGGGTTTTCCCAGGTGGTTGCTTGCAGAGCACACAGCTGCTTGTGCACATTCAGATTAAAACACTGGCGAGGAGGGGCATACCCATCCAAGGTGCTTCAGGCCTGGGACAGCCTCCAAAGCAGACCATGTATGGAGAAGGGTTTGCATGAAGAAGGTGAGAGGCTGGGGCTTTTCCTGCTCCCCCTTAGTGGGGGGAGAGGGGAGAGAGGCTGGTCTGCACTTAAAATACAGGTGTTCAATTAAATTAAAGGGTAGTCCAAAACTGGTTAAAGGTAATTTTTTCACACAATACATGTTGACTTGTGGAACTCATTGCCACTGGATATTGCTGGGGCCTCAAGTTTAGCAGTGTTTTGAAAAGGACTGGACCTTTTGTCTGGAGAAGGAGGGTGAACTGAGTGAAAATATTAAATGCTCTACACAAAAGCCCAATAGTCAGAAAGCAGTGTGAACCCTCATGTTCAGGTCATGACCTCACTTGGTCTCTTGAAGTTCAGAAGAAAACTCCCTGGTGGGAGATTATCCCATAATTGCAGGGTAGCTCACATCCATGGCATCACTTATGGCAGACAGGCTGGGTCCTGGCTGCTCAGAGACAGAGGGAGGGTTTGAGAGAAGTCAGAAAGGAGTGAGGGGGGAGCCATGGCTAGCTCATGCCACTCCATTGATGGAGATACAGCAGGGAGCCAAAAGGAACATGACTAATGAGTCAGGAAGAAAACCTAGAGCAAAATAAAGATGGTTTCCCTGGCCCCTTACTCAGCTCTGTGCCCAGCAGGGGAAGGGCTTGGCAGCCTGTTGGTCTTGGCAGCCTGGGCACAAAGGATGCTCATGCCTTGTGCAGTGATGTGGGCCCTGCTATGGGCACACCCACCCTGAGCAATGCTCCCGTACATAGAGCAGGAAGAGTCTACGATTTACAACAGAGAAATCACTGGTTCAGGACAGCAGCGGTGCTGTGCTTTAGCCATGAGTGAAGTCCTCCTATGTCTGCAAGCATTCAAGGCCACTTTTGCAGTCAGGGTGCTGTTTTCCAGTGCCCTGGTTCCAGCTGTTTTCTATGCTATTGCAGCTGTGTGGTGATAGACACAATAATTAGCTACTGGAGATGTTATATAAGATGAATTGTGGCCTGTCAGTTTCACTCGCTGCACAGTGCTGATGGTTTCAGCATAGTTTAAGTCTTGAAAAGGAAAAGCTCTGAGTGGAGAAGTTGAAACTGACATTTTTACAGGGCAATACATCTTAAACTTGTTGCCTGTTTGAGTGTGTATGAAACCTCTTTGCCAGCTGCCTGCATTTGCCATGACCTCCCTGAAGTAGCTGCAGAGAATTCTTTAAGGTCTAACAGAGAGTCGTAATTTAAGGCCAGAAGAGAACTTGGAGTGGTTCAAAGAACACCAAGGAGCCTTGGTATACTAGCTGTTTTTCTTTTTTATTTGTGTAATGGGATGAATTTCTAGTGCTGCTAAAAAGTGCCATTTCATTTTAATGCTGGCATAGATCTCACTAAAGTTATGCAAGAATGCCCCTTCAAACTGAGGCAGGGGCCCAGGCCTAAGTCCAAGTTCTGGGACAAAATGTAAACAGATGGGGATGGAAATACACGTCATAGGGTCAAAGGAAGGAAGCAGGGGGGAAATGGAAACAAGGAGTCCAAGGGCATGTAAAAAGCTAGCATGGCAAGACTGGATCCTTGTCTTTGTACTGGCCAGCAATAAAAATGGACAATATCAAATGCCTCTCCTGCTATGACAAAGCCCTCATCCTGACATGGTGAGCCCACTTGTAGGAGTGCAATGGAAGTTTGGTCTCTGTTCCCTAGTAAGTCCTACTTGATTGTTCTGCTGAGGCTGGCCTCCAAGAGGGAGACGTCAGTGGCTAGCTAGGACTGGTGTGTGCAATGGGCTATCTAGTGTCCATGGGGCTGGCTGTTTATTATTTGTATTTCTGAAAGGCCCAGGCCTCCCATTTTGCAGGATGCCACACCCACGTATGCAGAGCTTACTGTATGATTTGAGCTAGGATGTAAAAAATGAGGGTGGCATAAAACTGAAGGGGATGGGACCTTAATGGCTGCATCAATATGTGGTCTGTGGATCAACTTTCTACCCAGTGGCAGCTCTCAGAGCACAAGGAGGCATTCATTAAATAAACCAACAAAGAATCTCAGTGGTGGCTCTGGCTGGTAGCATGAAACGTACCCACTTGGGGTGACACTGTCTCCTCTAGTGGTGGCTGGGAACCATATAGAGGCTGATGGGCCAACTACATCCTAAGCTCGTGAGTTGGGTCTTCTAGTTGAGGCAATAAAGGCCCATATTTCTAGTTCTCTGGCTCATAGGTTCAATTGCCAAGATTGATAATCCACCCAGGGGCATGGAGTGACATGACCATGGTATAGTTCCCAGAACTTGTGCTATTTTCCACGATGATTGTTTGAGGGGGTTGGGGTAGTTTTCAGGTAAGAAGTTGCTCAGGGTGGCTTGAAGGAAAATGGCACTCTTGGTGAATTTTGTATTTTGAAGCCTTGCCTCCATTGCTTCCCCAGACTCCCCATCCATTCCCACAGGTCCCTGTTGCATCCCCATCAATGCCCACCCCACACCACCAGCTCCCATTCCTCAGACCTGCCTTCTGCAGCCTCACATTCGAGACCTACTCCTTGCATCTTGACAATGGTGCCCCTTGAATACAGCACCCTGGCAGTTGCCTGCATCTCCTGTAAAACCAGTTCTGAAACTGATTATCAGGGAGGCTGGAATTCAGACTCCGCCACAAAACAAAGGGAGGGGAATTCTCAGTGCAGTCTGAGCAGAGCAGCATTCACTAATCATTCAGCTCCATAGGTGTTGTGTTATTCAAGAATCAAAAGGAAACTTGTTGTTAATCAGCCACTAGGGACAGGAATGGATTGTGTTGTCTCCAACTGCAAGCTGGCCTCCTGAAACATTTGGCCATCATAACCAGTTTTCTAACTGTTGCAAATGCATGAGAATTTGTTTGTTTGTTTTGATTTTTAAATGGCAAAGTGGGGAAGCTTTTTCACTAGAAACAAACCTGCTTCCAGCACCTCTGCTGCGAGGAGCCCTATTAGTAGGAGTAACCTGCTTGCTAAGGCTGGAAACCATGCCTAGTGATTCTTCTTCAAAATCAGTTGACAGTCGCCCCCAGCTGCAAGGGGCCAGCTACTGCTGTTTTCTTTCACAGAAGGAGCAGTATTTTTTTTTTTCCTCTCCTCCTTCAGACCTGTCCCAGCTCTAGAACGTCTGTTGTCATCTGAACTCACACTTTGCTTTGTGGATGATTGCATAGTCACCCACTTGCTTTCTCAAATAACCTTTTTTTAAAAGATTTTTCTAAGATCAGAGTCTAATAGCTAGAGCCCTGCAAATCCATGGATATCCACAGACCACTTTTTGCAGATGAAGATCAGAGCAGAACCACATATCTGTATCCACACAGGGCTCTCAAAATCAGTAGAGCCCTGCAAATCCATGGATATCCATTCTCATAGCCGAATCCACGGATGTGATGTGGATATTCACATTGCAGATGGAGATCAGATGCAGATCCACATATTTCTATCCACAGAGAGCTCTACTAGTAGCCTGTGATTTGCTGTTATTAACCAGATCTCCAGTGTGATGTCTCAACCTTAGCTACAGAAGCACTGTTGTTCTGCTGTAATTTGAGACCTGGCTTTCTGTTTAAAGCTTGAATATTCAAAGTGCTCTAAACATCTGTACTGTTAATCATGTTGCCTTGCCATTTGGTATATTGCATGGAGGATAGTCAATGAGCCAGGTGTGGGAGGCTGCTAGACTAGTGGATGCATGAAAGCTTTTTGGATGGATGGTTGGTTGGTTTTTGTTAAAGTTTTAATACAGTCTGGTAACTTTTTTTGGCTTCCTGGTACAGATCAAACCAGGGTTCAGATCCTAGTACCATGATGTCAAAGGCTTGAGGGTTGCCCAACAGAGTGCCTAGCACTTCCCAGCTTTTTGAGGGCAATACAATTAAGGAGTTTGCTTCTTTAGCTAGGCCTGCTGCTAGTCCAAACTGCTGTAGGTTCACTTTTGGATTCACCAGACACAGTTAGAGACCATTTAAAGTATTTATTGAATGCCTGGATGTGCAACTCTAAGCAAGCAAAAGAATACAATGACAAGACACTTACGTTCCTTCTGCGGTGGGGGACCCCTGGATGACTGCTCATGACCCCGAGGAGATTTCTGCAGCATCTTGGTCCTGTGCTGAAGTCCACCATACCTCAGGGGTTATGCTAACATATAGCGTTTCAGGAAAGGCAGGGTGATCAGGTCTGCCCATACCTCACATACTGGAGCCCAAGGCTGAGCTGACTCCATGGGAACACATAACATAACAAAACAGCCAGGCAGAGCAGAAACAGCAGCATATAAAAACAACCACCACCTGGTGCACTTGGTTCTGGAGAGGTTTGCCTAGCTGGAGAGATTTTGAGGACTTCTCTGTCTCCATGCATGTGAGATCTGAGATCCCTGGATGTATGAAGAGTTTCTCTTGTCCCCCTTTGTATGCCAGGCTCTGGGCATCCCTTGCCCATCTATTCTGAAGGGGTAGCTGTGTTAGTCTAGTTCAGCAAAACAAACAAGGATTCTTCAGTTGAAGTGGAATTTTCTCCCACAAAAGCTCATGCAATAAATAATTTGTCAGTCTTTAAAAGTGCCACAGGACTCCTTGTTTACCTTGCCCATCCATGGCAGTCTGGTATTGCCCTTTCCCTGTCCTCCCTCAGATGAAGCAGCCAGGGTCTTGTTTTCTGAGGCAAGTGTCTGAGCCCCTTTCCCTATCCCCATTTCAAAGCACCCCATCTGTGCCCCAGTTCTAGAGGGGCTTGGCTTTCTGGGAGTATGTGGGGAAGCCCTGTCTATGACGGGTCTCGAACTCAAATCACCATGAGGGCTGCATGAGGACTAGTATCTTAGCCCAAAGGTCACACCACACAGGAGAACTGGTATGGTAGCCCAAGGGTCACACCACTGAAACCTTTTCATACAACGGTATTGCAAATATTGATAGCAATAGTGTCATTGCAGGCTGCGAGAAAAAACTTGAGGGGTCGCATGTGGCCCTCAGGCCATGCGTTTGAGACCCCTGGTCTCTGGGGATCTTAGAACGCAGGGGTAAGATTGGGGTGAGGAGCTGAGAACAGGCATGCTTGACACACACCAGAAACTCTCCAGCAGGGAGGGGTGTGGAGAAGGAAACAGCCTCTGAGTGGAATGGAGCAATTGACACCTCTGAGCTATTTTTCAGGCTGTAGTCGTTCTTATGGAGATAAATGGACCACTTCACCCTTCTCTGAGCCTGCAGTGCTCCTGATTGATGTGCAGAGCATCCCTGTCCCCCATTTCACACAATGTTATCAGTTGTAGCTAAAGCTGGGAGGGAAATCTTCCTGTTGAAAGGATGACTCTTCTTAGAGCTCTAAAATCAGTGTGCTTATATGGCTTGTCTTGAAATTTGCTCGGGCTCTGGGAATATTGGGTAGGGTCAGTGATCCATATATGGGGCCACTAGAGCAAGGCGATGTAAAGACCCAGGTTCCATTAAAAAGAAGAGTTCCATTAAATTCAGAATCTAGTAATTTTGAAGTAGAAAACCCACCCTTGGCAGAAATCAGAGAGTGATCTGCAAATGTCTTCCACTCCCGCCCCGTCATTAAATCCAGAGCCCACCATACTACTGACCATGATAGGAAATCCCTCTTGTTTTGGCACAGTTCATGCCATTCTGTATTGAAATGATGCGGATAGGCACTTCTGGGTCCACACACACCTCTTTTCTCTGACCAGACCTAGGTCTTCTCAGGTCACTACAGGAGATCTGTCTTCGTATCGATTCCAACAGCTACTCCAATTTATTCCTCCACCTTAGACTTTAAGATCAGAAGGGACCAATATGAGCATCTAGTCTGAGCTCCCATACAATCCAGGCCACTGAACCTCACCCACCCACCCCTGTAATAGACCCTTTAGCTAAGACTGGGTTATTAAAGTCCTCAAATCATAGTTTAAAGACTTTAAAGTACAAAGAATCCACCAGCAAGTGAGCCATGCCCTATGCTACAGAGGAAGGTGAAAACTCCCCAGAGCCTTTGCCAATCTGTCCTGGGGGAAATTCCTTCCTGACCCCAAATAAGGCAATCAGCTAAACCCTGAGCATGTGAATAGTCAGAACATTTAGCATGGCTACACCGAACCTAGTGATGGCAGCTGAAGAGATCATAGCTAATTCCGGGTGGCTATTGCTGGCTTAGGCGGGGGGGGGGGGGGCAGAATTAAGGTTGTGGGGCATTTACCTTCCCTCTGGGTTTTGCTGATTTCAGTTGTTTTGAGTTTGCTGAATTGAATGGACAGACACAAGCTGTCTCCCGGCAACCTTAACTTTGCTTTAATGGGGAGTTTTGCTGTTTAGTAAAGGTCATGTTGCAGAATCAAAATGTAGCACAGATGTTTGAGAATAAGATTAAAGCCAATCCTAACACAGCAGCGTGTACACAAGATTGTCTGAATAACAGACAGAAATCCAGCCCTTTGACTGCCTTTATACCTCTCTCAATGCTATTTTGATTTAGGGCTTGTCTACATTTGAAATGCTACCACAGAAGAGCTGTAGCACATCAGTGGAGATGCCACTTAAATGGACAAGAGGGATTTTCCTATCTCTGTAGCTAATCCACCTCCCTGAGTCATAGTGCTTATCTACAATGAAAATGCTGTGTTGATCCCCATGAATCGACTCAATAGGGTCGATTTGAACGGTCAGTTTAAGCCTGCTCAATTGATTCCAGGAGAACTCTCTCATTGACTCAGTAACTCCATTCTTCCAAGTGGACTAATGCTACACTGAAGGGAGAGCGCTTCAAGTTGATGCAGCCAAGTAAAGACACCATGGTAACTGAGAGTACCTAACGTGACAGGAGATAAGCATTCTGCAACGTGCAGAATGCACACCTCCTGTCCACTTAGCTCTGTAGTGTAGACCAGGCCATGGCAGCTAAGTTGATAGAAGAAGTCTTCTGTTGCCCTAACCCTGTCCACACCAGAGATGAGGTTGGCTTAACTACATCACTCAAGGGGTGGGGATTTTTTCACATCCATGAACGATATGTAACCTCACTTTTGCAGTGCAGACCTAGTCTCAGAATATGACACAATTTAATACCCAGTATTAGTTGTAGACAAATGAAGAAGTACCTTGGAGTATCCGACACACACAAGGAGCAGAACTGCCTCTGAAATGCTCACTGGCTAAGTTCGATAAATCCTCTCCCTGGGGCTGTTATTGTGTAGGTAGGGGGAAGGAAGGAGGATCCATGCCACAGAAATGTCCAGTGTCCACTGAGATCTGTGGAAGTCTGTAAATTCACTCTGGAGAAGTGTGAGCACCTTTGGGAAGCCCAATGTGTACAGCTATCTATTGCCTGATGGCAACTGACCATGGGACTGTGGGTCTGTCCATTGCACACTTCTGTTCTGGACCAGTATGAGTCCTACCCAGTCGTCTGTGACCCTACACTGTGTTGCCTGTTTCCTCAGTTAGAACTGCTTGGTTCATGTATATGATCCATGCTGCTCTGCTAGTCAGAAGAAATGGGGGAAGCAAACTGGCTTTGTGACGGTCTTTTTGTTTCTCTGCCTTAGTCAGAGTGTACAGTGTTGCATCCTAAAAGCCATGACCTGGAACCTGAGCTAGTGAAAGCCAACTCACTTGTCTTGAAGCTCTACTGGACAGAGACAGGGCATCTGATCCAAAGGTCCTACACATCTAGGGCCTGAGGGAACTCCATCTAAAGGCGTGCGGAGTTTTGCTATTGAATCTGATGGGTTTCCTCTGAGTCAGTGGAGAGCATCAAATGCAATGGGCTTACCACTGTGGCTTTAGGGGCAACCATGTGGCTGATGAGCTGGTTGCAGATAAAGCCTGTTTTGCTGCTAGTGCATGTGTACAGAGACAATAGAATCTCCTTCTGGTGTCCTCTGCCTGGGCAATGATCTTCCTGTTGCTCTCAGTGCTTATCTTGCTGCTTATTCTGTATCTTTTCCCACTCTGCTAAGTGATTCTTAGCTTTGCAGTTGCGATAAATTTCTCCTTGAGTGCGGCTCCCTTCAGATTTATGGCTGGGTCTCTTTTTGCAGCGTGTGGTTTTTCCTTGGCCAGCATAAATAGCCTCCTGAAGACCATTCCTTAAAGCCTTTGATTGATGCGCTGGGGTCGGTCACTAATTCACTGGGCTCCAGAAAGGATGTGGGGGAGTAGCTAGCCCAGCCAGTTGCTGGATTTTACTTGACATTACATTTAGGGGCTGTCAGCACAGAGTCCAGAAATATTCCTGTGATTTCATATGACTTTAAGCCATTTCATAGCAAACCCTTCTAGCTGTGGTGCGCACGTTTTGGGGGACAATTTCCTGGGATTTTCCCTGGACTGGGAGCTGCCTTGAGAAGGGAGCGGTCTTCTCGGATTCGCTAGATCAGTGGTTTTCAACCAGTGTGCCATGAGAACTGTCCAAGTGTGCCATGAAATTTTGTAATGAAAATCAATGTAAAACAAACATTGTTTCATCTTAAACAATATTCTCTCCAACCAAAATTACAACTTGTAAAACTCATGGAAAATTAATCATCAAATTAAAAGTGAGGTGTCGGTTTTTCTAAAACATTCTAAAGGGCAGGTGGCCAAAGGGCAAAATTGAGATGACATGCATTTTTTTTCTGGTGGATTTGAAACATTAATGCATTTGATCCTTCTTTAGCTTGTATGCACTGTGGTAAACCTCTCTAGTAAGACTGTAACCGTAGTAAATGTAAGTAAAATGCATGACGTTTATGAGCAACCAATTCAGCTGTAAAAAGTGGGTGTGCCATGGAATTGTTTGTCTCATTGCAGTGCGCCGTGTTACGGAAAAGGCTGGGAAACTATTGCCTATGATAAATTCTTCAGGAGATAAGTGGCTCCTTCTCTCTCATTTACTTGCTTTTGGGACCGTAACCCCTGACTCCCATAAAAAGTTTGGAGACTCTCAAGGGTAAAGGTCATTGGTATCAGCTGGGCTGTGACTTTTCTTGCACACTTTCGTTCATGCCCGAGCTGGCTGCCGGACTTGCAGCTGGCCAGTTTCTGAACTGCGCCTTGCAAACGTCTGTACGTGCTTGTGCTCCATACCACCCACTTCCTCACCCACGTGTGCCACTGTGACACCAAGTGGCGGGATCTCATTCCACCGGTGGAGGGCGAGGACCCCCTGGTGGGTCAGCCTCTACTCCGCCTTGACCCCACGGCCCACCGGGGACATCATTTGGCAACTCCTTCATGGAGCCGTGAGCACGGGCATGTACCTGGCGTGGTTCACCTGCCCTTGTGCAGTGAGAGGGAGGCCCTGGTGCACGCGTACCTGGAGTGTGGCAGGTTGCAGCCCCTCTTCTGGCTCCTCCAGAACCTCTTATTGAGGTTCTGGCTGCACTTCTCCCCACACATTCTTTTGTATGCACTCCCATCCCCGGCCTCACAAAGTCTTGGGACCTCCTTGCCAACCTCCTCCTGGCTTATATGAAGCTTGCCATCTATAAGACCAGGGAGAGGAGGTTGGCTGAGGGAGGGGCCTATGACTGTGTGGCCTATTTCTGGTCCCTTGTCCATTCATGCCTCCAGGCAGAGTTCTTCTGAGTGGTGTCCACTGGCTCCCTCAATGCCTTTGGGAGCAGTGGGCGCTGTCTGAGGTTCTCTGCTCAGTGTCCCCCTCCAAATCCCTCATTTTAAACCTATGACCTCACACCTGTCCCTGTTTTTCCATTAGTTGTCCCCAGTCTTCAAATATTTTCCATGGTCTCCTCTCCCATATGTGAATAAAGAGCCTGAGCATTTCCCATTTAACTGGGACAGAAATAACAGGCTTTCTCCATGCTTGCCAGCTCCCAGTCCCGGAAGGGATCTTCCTTTCAAGCAGTGCTGTTGAAGATAGATCACCATAATCATTCGGTTTTATAGGAGAACCTTCTACTGCAAGCCAGAGGATGCTACTGTGAGAGAGAGAGAGAGAGAGAGAGAGAGAGAGAGAGAGAGAGAGCATCTCAGAATACAGACCTCGTAGAAACTTTAAAACATTTTATTTCTTAAGTGGGTTTCCTCTGCATAGGTTTTAAAGGAACTTTTCTCTATGAAGATGAAGATTCCAGAAAATAAGCTATTTGACCAATGGCTATGTTCCAAAATAGGCACATTACTGTAAAATACCTCATTTCTCAGAAGGATGTGCACACCCTGAAATTGAACCTACATTATTTTCAATTTTGTTCATGGATGTTGGGTGACTGGTTTTCCCAGTCAGCTATTCGTACAAGATTTTTGTGTCAAACTTTTTAAGTGTGAAAGTAGGGTCAAGCTAATTAATTTTCCATGCTGCATGATAGCTTTTAAAGGTGGAAATCTGCAGGCCTGGGGTCCTGTGGCTGGGGGCTCCCCTGGGGGGGTCAGGCCTCCTGGGGGCCTCAGCAAGGCTGGCAGGGGGGCCTGCAGTGGGGTTGGGAGACTGGTGAGGGCCCCAGGAGAGCAGCAAGGGGCCAATGGCCAGCTCGGCAGTGGGGTTTGGGGGCTGGTGGGGGCCTTGGTGAGGTCAGCTGTGGAGCCAGGGGGACTTTCCCTCTCCTGGCAATTCGGTTGAAGTCAGTGGCAGTACTCTTTCTTCATTGTGGGTCTGTAAGCCAGGACTGACCCCATGATTTCAGCGCAGTGCTTGAGGGATGCTTCAGAGAGAGGTTTCTTCTGCCCCTGGTTCCTCAGGGAAGCCAGAGGTTGGGTCTCAGATACGCAAATGCATGTTTCAGAATTGCCAGGCAGGTGCCATCCTCCAACTCACCCCAGTAGCTTCCCTGGAGCCGTCAGGGTTGGTGCGTGGCCAAGGGGGGCATCTGCCCCCAGCAAAGCGAGAGAGGCTGCATGCCCAGTGTCCTTTGTGAATCATTGCTATATTTGGACTGGCAGCCACGTGGCTGCGAGCCCCTGCCAGTGCACTTCTGACAGCTGCTGGGAGAGGCGGGGTGAGGCAGGCAGGCGACAGGGAGGGAGTCCTGACAATCAGAGCCCTGGCTTCCCAGTGGCACCGAACATGAGCACAGCCTCCCTCTGGAACTGGAGACAGCGGCACTGCAGAAATGCCACCTCTGCAGCCCCCCAGGAGTAAGCAGGCCCTGCACAGAGATCCCACTGACCTGGTATAGTTCAGCCGGCAAGCCAGCAGACAGATGCAGGCGAGGTATGTGCTGCATCCTGAAGGTGGGGTCTGCAGCAGCTTGCCTTCTAGCTGCTCTCTGGCCAGCTTCTTCTGCTTTCTCCCCACTGTGCTTTTCTTCCTCCTATTTCTACCCACGTTCCATCTCAGATCCTCCCTCCCACAGCAACCTGATGGCTGAGGGCAGGGCACACCTTGCAGCCGCGGCCTTGCTCACCTTGGCTTTGATGGAGGCTTTTGTGGGATCCCATGGTATTATCTGGGATCCATGTTCCTCTTCTCTGCTTCATCTGGGAGGAGAAAAGGGGTAATGTGGCCTGTCTTTCTGGGGGGATTTTCTGTCCTTTTGATGCCTGATGCTCTGGGGAAATCCACCCCATCAGTCTGTTACTTTGGGAGTCGTACACTCGCGAGGGCAGCATGCAGGATGGCACTGGGATGCTTGTCTGTGTAGATTGGTTTTGTGGGATATTTACATCATTCTGCCACTCCAATGTATGTGAGTCCAGTCTCAGCTGGGAGGAGGAAGAGCTCACTGGCAGGTGATCTTTCCCTGCTGCAATTCCACAGGCATTGCCTGGGCCCATGAGCGCTGATGTACCCCACACGGCACATGCAAGGCTCCCATCGCCGATGATGGGGAAGCAGGCCAGAGGCCTTGGTGAGAAACTGGGGCCAGTTAACTAGCACCTACTTGTAAAGGTGGAGGAGCTTAGATTGGAAGTTCTGTGTTGTGTTCTGTGTTTGTATGGCGCCCTATGCAGCGGGGTCATGATCTGTGACTGATGCTTTGAAGTGTGACCATAGTTCAAATAATAGGTGGGAATCAAACTGGGCTGCTCCCTTGCTGTCTGGAGTGGCTGATGCCATGCCTTGTTGCTGGCTGGATGTTTGGGAAGGGGGATGCTGGCAGATCCCAGGAATTTGGGGAGCAAAGCATGCAGGTAAGGAAATGTTTCACTGTGTCTCCTTCTCCTTCCTGTAGGTCACAGACCTGGATTCCCAGAGCAACATCCTTGGGCAGATGCTTGTCTAAGGGGTGACTTGCTCCCTGCAAAACTCATCACTCGGCTTGGTGTGAAAGTGACTCTTTTATTCCAGCTGACCAATTCTCATTCACAATGTCCAGGGAGCTGAAGCATCCACCTGCCCCTCCTGCTGCCCCTGGCTGTGCTGGCTCCCTGAAGGGATGTGTGCTGGAAGGATGCCACATTTCCCTCTGAGCTCATGGCTTTGCTGTGCACTGGAACCCATGTGCTGCATCAGATGGGATCTGCTCACCCATGGGCTACCATGATGCCTGGAGGGCCGATTGGAATGAATTGCAGAGAACCAGAAGTAGTTGTCTCTTCGGGAGTGTTACTGCTTTAAAAGACAGTGTAGCCCATGGAGTGGGGAACACTGATCTTGGCAATGCTCATTTCAGCTTAAACGATGACTCTTGTGGCTGCGAGGTAAATGACGATGGCTGGGTGAGCGCAGGCATGGAGGGACCTCACAGCCTGTCCCAGGCTGTCTCTGATGTGTGCCACAATGGGCTGTGGGTGGCTGTAGCAATGTAATCTGGTATCCAGCAGCTCTATAGCCCCAAGAGGAGCCATCAAGGCAAACCTCTAGGCAAGGTGCTTTGGCCTTTTTGGAGACTGGCTTGTGGCTGACAGGAGCCACCGCCACCATGATGTGTGAGGTGATGCCCACTATCACGGAGGGAGATCCCATGGGGTCCCAGCCGGGCTCCGACTCGGAGGCCAACTTTGAGCAGCTGATGGTCAACATGCTGGATGAGCGAGACAAACTGCTGGAAACTCTACGGGAGACCAGGGAGACTCTGGCCTTGACCCAGAGTCGGTTACAAGAGACCCTGCATGAGCGAGATCAGCTGCAGAGGCAACTCAACTCAGCCCTCCCACAGGTAAGGCAAGCGGCTTGGAGCTCTGCTGGGTGAAGTGGGGGTCAAGAGGGGGCTGTGGAAAGGGCTAGAGGTCCCTGAGCTTTCTCAGAGTCCTGGCTAGCACTGCTTTACAGTAAGTGTTGGTCCAGTCTAGCTCAGTTTGGGTTGCTCCAAACCTGACAGTCTGGTATTTAAAGCCAGGCTGGATTGAGGAATTCCTGCATTCTGCTCTGCCTATGGTGCTTTAGGAAACAGAGGGCAAGACCCACAGGGCAACGTTCCCAAAGCCACCCCTCACTTCTGGCTGCCCATCTTTTGACCCTTGGGCCTGCTCCTTCAGAGGGGCGGAGGGGAAGGGTTTGGGGCGTAAAGACTGTGAGGCGCTCAGCACCAATGCTAATGGGCAATATATCCCATTGGTCACTTTTCTGTTGAACTGGTTAGTGTGGGCCGTTGGCATGGGCTGAGCAGCAGAGGCTCATCATCCGATGCTTGGCCACGTGCTCAGGTTGGGACCAAGAGGGACATGGTAAGCAAATTGTGCTCTGAAACCTGAAGCCTTGGCTTCTAGAAACTGAGGAATGTGGACTATGGAGCTGCTGGCCCCTGCATCTGTGCTGTAGTGTCTCTGTGACACTGCATCAGGCCTGTTGTAGGTGGGTGTCTGTGTATATGTGTGGGGGAGTATCACGGGACCAGGCTCTGAGGCTGGCCTTTGTGGAGCTCTGCCCTTTGCACAGGATGCCATGCAATGCCCGGCATGTCTGTTCTGTTTGGTGGGAGAAGGTTCCCCTATTTGCTGTCTTGCTTACCAAGCTATTCAAGTCACTGGTGCTGAGCTGTGCCACTTGTGCTCCCCCAGACTGGGAGTGATGAATTTCAAATGCTGGAAAGTGATGCATGGTGCAGTTAGATAGATGCTTTCCTCTCAGGGCAGCCAGGCAATGCAAACTTTGCATCCCCACCAGAGCATGTGGCATTAGTAACTACACCCAGAGCAGTAGCCCACCCCGACCTGAACTCAGCCTGGCTCACACTCTTCATCCATTAAGCCCAGGGAGGCCACCTTACTGTGCTCTCTGCAGCACCACTGGTTGGCCATGCTTGCTGCTGGCTGGTGGAGGCTGAGAAAAGGGGCTGGAATAAGGATTCTTGTATGCAGGGCACACTAGAGCAAATCCTTGGGTAGGCCACTCACCAATAGCAGGCGGCACTGTTACAAGGTGTGTGGGGGTGCAGCTCCAGGGTGTTGGGGATCCTGGTCTGAAGCCTCTCTTATCCCTGTCTTGTCTCAGGAGCAGAACAAAGTTTTCTCTTCCTGCTGCAGGGCTTCCACATTGCTCTGCCAACCATAGCTGCTTCTCACCTCCCCTGATCTCCAGCGGGGAGGCAGAGCATGTTCCCTTTGGCCAGTTCAAGACTCTGCTGCAGGGGGAAGGAGAGGCAGGAGCTAGAGCTGTGGGTCACTTAACCTCTGCCTAAAACACTCAGAGAGTAGCCGCCTCTCCCTCCCTAGTGTTCACTCTACTAGAGCAGAGCAGGGGGCCTGTGCTTTGCCTTCTCCAGCCCCTGAGGGCTCCGCCTATCTTGGACAGGACACAGGAATGAAACACAGCTGAGGGCAGGGATGCTAGAGGGGAGATGGCCAGTTTGCTGATTCCCCTTCCTCCAGGGTCTGTAACAGGGCCACAGGCGAAGAGTGGGAGGTGTCTTCTCTGGGATCCCAGGGTGAAATCCCATATCCCTGCCTGGGAGGTGGCAGAGCCTCCTGTGAACCAGTGCCTGGCTCAATCAGGCCTCTTAGGAGCTACATTTGTAATGCCGCCTGCAGTGACTTGGGAGAAGACATCCCAGCCTCAGGGCAGGTTGCTAGGAGCAAGGCACAAAGCCCAAATAGGCTGTTAGTTCTCTATTTAGATTTCACCAGCCAGTTATCAAATTTGAACGCCTCAGGCACTAAACAGCCTCAACGTGGAGTCACAGACATCCCCCTTGGGTACTCCAGTCTGACTTGTTACCTGGGTGAGCCTACTGCTGTGATAGCAGGTCCCTTACATCACAGGGAGCAGCAGTATTCAGGTTAAAGGACTAGCCGCTTGTCTCAGGTCAGTTGTACCTTAGATCTCACACAAGCCACAGCCCATGTAGCCAGTACTGCAGTAAACTACAAACATGTATTTAAATGGGAAAAGGAAATGAGTTATTGGGAAGGTTAACACAACTAAACATGGGTACACAAATGTGTTTAAATCTTTACGTTTCAAAATGCGAATAGAAGTTTCTCTGACTGCCCAGCTCTATATGACCTCTAGGGCTAACCCAGGCTAAGCAGCTGGTGATCTCTGGCTTATGCCTAGAAACACTTGCCCCTCTTCCCCTGAGTCCAAACAGGACAGAGATACCAAGTTTCTTTTGTGAGGTTTTGATCCCCCGTCTGCTACATGCTCTGAGCAGTGAATTCACCTGGTGGGAAGAATCCACTTGCTTGACTCCTCTTCATAGAGACGAGGCAGAACAACACGTCTTTCATTCTCTCATTGACAGCATGTGGGGACGTTGCATTTGCAAACATCCCACAGTGGTTCATCTGGTATCCAGCGACCTTTCCTTTTGTGCAGGGCATGACACCTACTTCACACTGCCTAGTCTTTCTCCTGGCAGGTGACGTACGCTGGCACCAAGGCTCACAATACAACCACTCAGATGTTGCCTTGCCACATGGGATGCACGGATGTTTTAGGTGGGATTAATGCTAGCAGCACTCAAAGTCTTAACTCAGCCTTACAATTCTTTGAACAATGGAGCCAGGCTTAGCCCCGCCGTGTGTCTGCCAGCGTTCAGTGGATATGGGGGAGGGTGGGACTTGGCATGAGGTGGGACACAGCATCAATCCCTCCTTCCAGCCCATCCCACCATGTAAACCTGGAAGGGAAGGAGGGCTTTGCTGATTCTGAGGCTGACGCTATTTCTTTCCCAGCTTAAACAGAGGTGGGCCTGAAACAGGAAGGACCCTGGAAAACTGCACCCAACATGACACCCCTGCCCACGGCAGGGATCATTCCACACTTGAAAGACATGCAGCTTTGGCTCCTGATCCTGGGGGCTCTGCCTTTCCTTTGGATGCAGGGTGCTGCCCATTTGTCCTTTCTGGGGTTGGTCTTCATGCTCACGCCTGCCTGGCAACTGCTGCAGCTCTGTGGATGCTCCTCCTGAAATGCCTGGAAAAGCTGCATGTCTGCACTTGGGTTTTGGCCAGCTGGAGGTGGTAGATGCAGTCTGAGCTATTGCGGTGGGTGGTTAATGCCAGTAGGTGGCACTCTAGTCTAGCAGAGATCTCTGAGGTGGCTGGCAGCAGCTGTGAAGGGGGTGTCTGGGTGAAGCGGTTGCGCTGCTGTGGCCTGTTGTTATTTCATTTGAATCAATGCAGAGAAAGCTCCTGCTGAGAGCCCTTGGCAGCATGGCAGGAGCAGTGCACCAGATTAAGCGGCACCCCAGGCAGGGTGGCAGGGAGATACCCAGGCAAAGGGCAGCAGCCAGGGTTGGTTGATGCAGGGTGTATAGCTGGTATCCTGGGCAGCGGAGGGCATCTTCCATGTTGTGACAGGCAGGCTTTGCCTGGGTTGTGACGAAGCAAGGGGTGAGGGTGACATTTGTGGTCAGTAGGATTCAGGGGCATGGTAGCGTGTAGTGAGCCTGGTCTGGAAGGTGTAGCAGCAGCAGGTGGGATTAGAAGGTACCCTGGACAGCATAGTGAGCAATGCAGAACGTGCCTGGTGCCAGGGGTGGGGTGGAGTTATTGGATGAAGAATTCCACAAACAAGGGCTGTCAGGGTGTAGCTAGAGGACACAGGGTCCTGGGACGTGTGTGGCACAGCTGGGAACTCGTCACTTTCTAGCCATGGCCAGGTTTGAGTTTGGCAGCATTCCCAGTAGGCCTGATGTTCCTTGTGGAGCTGCCTCTTGGGAGGGCAGCACCAGGCTCGCACCCGTGACTCTTGTTCAGCTGCCTTTATGGTTAGTCATGAACAATGGGCTCATCTGGCCATGCATATGCTGTGTCTCAAAGTAGGCAACCCTTTTGTTTTGCTTCCCTTCCCGAGAGTGTGCTGCTAGCCTTGGCCTGGCCAGTGCCCGGAGGTGCTTTGGGCACTCAGTGCCTCCCAGTGTTTGACCTGAACATTGTTAGCTCATGGTATGGGATGGGTTTTTCCTGTGTCTGTGAAGTCCTAGGGGCTATCTCTTAAAACTCCAAGAAGGAGGGGGCAAGACTGCTGTGCAGTTCTCTGAGTTGAGCTTCACAGAATCACTGAAGAAGCAGGTCCTTCTCCTGCCAAAATGTTGCATTGGACCTTATGGAACCTGGGCCCAATCTGCTCTTTGCTGCACAGATGTAGGCCTGCCAGGGAGGCCTCTCAGCAACAGAGAGAGTCTGGCTCTGGTAGATGTATCTGCCTGGGTCCCTTTTGCCTCACTACTCCTTTACCTTCTTGCCCCACAAGCTTGGCTGTCTGGCTTGCAGAGCAGGGTGCAGGGCATTGTCATGTCTGTTCTCTGGGCTGGAGCAGGTAGACGGTGCAATGTAGAGTGACCAAACAGCAAGCATGAAAAATCAGAATGGGCTGCACAGGCTCCTATATGAGACAAAGTCCCAACTGTGATGACTGTCCCTATAAATCGGGACATCTGGCCACCCTAGAGCAAGGAGAGGGCAGCCCTGTCCATGGATCAGTGGGAGTTGGTGCCAGTGGAGACAGGGTTTGGTGCAGCTCTTGTGTGAGGGGGATTGTCCCCTCTTTGGGGTGTTGTTCTGGTCCCAACAGCAGCCTCAATTATTAAAGGTCTGGAGCCTTGGGAAGGAGCCACTGCTCTGACTTCTTGCCTGCAGGGAAAGAGGCTGATGCCCCCTTGGCTGGATCATCCTGCACAGAGCAGGGCTGTCAGCAGTTTCAGTGGAGGGATGGGCTTTGGCACTGTCTCCCCCCTGTGTGGAGCCTTGTGGGCCCTCTTCTACTAGTGCTCAGTGTGTGGAGGACGTTCCACCTGTTGCAGGAAGCAGAGAGCAAGGCATGGAGCCTTTCCCACCCACGGGGCACAAGGTGCAGGGGCCCAGTTGGAGGTCACCGCTCAGCTTGGGGATGGGGGACGTTCTGGCTCCTTGCTCACTTTCTTCCAGCATCAGGACCTCTGATCCTCATGCCCCTTCCACCCCTCAAGAGCCTGGAGCTGGGGTTTGACTCAGTCTTGGCAAACAACTCAGATCCTGAGAAAGCAACTTGGAAAGTCACTGATGAGCCCAGTGTGATAAAGCAAGGGCCATGCTGCCCCATAGGTGTGGGCTGAGGTTGGAGGGATCTTATTTTTCAGAGGGCACCGCAGATTCAGAAGGAACAGAGGGAAATGCCTATGGGAAGGGCTGTTTTTTTTCTCCACAGTGCTGGACCAATCCTGGGTCCAGCAGGAGCCGCACAGATCAACCAGGCTGAGGAGCGAGAGCTGGACTAGCTGTCCACAGCCCCTGGAAACCTCTCATTGTCCCATGGATTTTTGTGCCCCCATCCTGGCAAACCTCCAGCTGGTCTGCAGAGCCCCTAGCCCACTAAGCTGCATCCCCCTCCATTGCTGAATGAAATGCTCTGCTTGAATATAATGTCAGTTTCCAAAGGGATAGCCTTCTAGTCCAGCAAAAGAACCAGGGAGTCGTGTGGCACTTAAAAACTAACCGATTTATTTTTTGCATGAGCTTTCGTGGGAGAAAATCCCACTTCGTCAGATGCTTCGTAAGTTCACCCATCTTCGAAGCATCTGACAAAGTGGGATTTTCTCCCACGAAAGCTCATGCAAAAAATAAATCGGTTAGTGCCACATGACTCCTTGTTGTTTTTTTTTGTTGTTGTTGAACATAATGCCCTGTCCCCTTTGTGCACGCTTGCCCACAACAGAGCTCATGCTCATCTCTGCCCTCTCACCCCAACTGGGCTAGGGGCCACTGTGCCTCTCTGTGGTGGGCAATTGGAGCTGGAGCATCTCAGGTCACGCTAACCACAAGGACTTCCCACCCCAGAGACTGCTGCAGCCACTCCTGGATTAAGGGGCTGTGCGGATTTACTCACCATTCTTGCTCCAATTTTGATTCCTGCGTGTCTCTGCACAGGGAACATGCAAGCGAAGCAGAGCAAACTAGGTCACTGCAAAGGGCCTCTGTGTATCTGTGCGCTCCTCTGGGTTAGTCTGTGGGGTCTCCCTGCCGCAGGCTCCTGCTCCCAGCTCCCCATCCCGGCCATGGGCCTGGCTCCCTCAGACCCCGGGAAGGGACATGATTAGCGCAGGCAGCAGATGGGGAATTTCTGTGAGCTCCAAATGCCTCCTCCTGCCGAGTGCGTTGCTGATCCCTTCCCAGCGACCCAGTGCTCCATCCCCTGTGCAGACGGGCAGGCTTGACGCAAAGCAGTTCGCCGGCTGCCTTCGGCTCAGAGCAGTTCCTCGCTGCTGGGCTTCCAGCGCCCTGGGTCTCTCTAACCTTTGCCTTGCAGGGTTAGCACTTGCTCTCCTCCAGGCTGACAGAGCCGTGGATTTACAGCTCCGGCTGGAGATGATTCCCCAGCATGAATGCAGGGAACAAATCCATAGAGGCTCAACTGCCCAATGGGACTAATTTCAGTATGTACATGTACCAGGTAAGTGGGGCTCCCCTCCCAGGAAAGGTCACACAATTACCATGCTGGGGTGGGGGAGAGTCTTGAGGATGATGCTGCCTCAGTGCCCTGTTGTTGGGCCTCACTTCTCAGCAAACCCACCTCTGGGGAGCTGATTTCCTCCCTCCAAGTGTTGGCTTTGGATGTGCTCATGAGTCTCTGTCAGGCTTCTGGTCTGGAGGGCAGACAGGCTGTTGGACATTCCTCTCTTGGATGGTCTTGGGTAGAGATGGCACCTGCTGTTGACTAGGGAGCACTCCCCCTTCCCCAGGGCCGTTGGCCTGTGCCATTTTCAGGGCAGGCCTTGGCTCTTGGCAGGTTTAAGGCCACCCTTGGCTAGTGCCTTGTTTGCAGGAGTAGGGGGTCTGTGGCTCATGGAAGGGTCAGGTGAGTGGTTGCCCCAGCTTGTGCTGCAGTCAGATGAGTGTGGTGACTAGACCTGCAGTGTTGAGGGAGTCTTTGCCTGTGGATGCTTGCTTTGCAGCCAGGCTGGGGTTGCCCAGGCAAAGCAGCCCCTTAGGTCCCTATGTCCCCTTCCTAGCTAGCTGGGATGCTTGGCCTTTGGCTGTCCCCTGGGCCCATTGTTATACAGCCTGGCACTGACTGGGGCTTACTGCAGGTGGGCGTGCGGGGCTCAGCACGCAGTCTGCTTGAGTTTCATGCAGAATGGTTGTTCCAGGGGTAGGAAATAAAGGGAATCCTCCCATTGGGCCTCTTCCTTGTCAGCAGGAAATACTCATCTGGGGCCCGGTTCCTGGGATCCACTGCCCTACCCTCCGGGAGCAGGGTCGAGGTGAGACTGTGCTAGAGGCAGCTAAGAAGTTGCATCAAGCAACTGCCTGCCCCATGGCTTCAAAAAGAGAGTCTCAGCTGCCTTTGTGCCCCCTGCCTGTTCTTGTAATAACAAGGGGGCATGGGACTGCCAGAAGACAGCATACTGCCATGAGCCAGACCATGCTGGCTGTGACTTCTGCCTGCTCCTAGGTGCACTCTGTGAGGAGTGAACAGCCAGACTTCCCTGGAAGGGGCTCCCAGCTCTGGGCTTTCATCCCTATGGCCGAATTGCTTGTTTGGGGCTGGCTGATTCAGGGACATCTGTGTGTATAGGGTCAGAGCTTGTTTTCCTCATGCTGGGGAGAGCCATGCCCTGTGCGGAGGGGCAGGGCTGGAGTTGATGAAAGAAGGATGCATCCTGTGCATGCAGGGTAAGTATGAGGAACAAGGGACTGTGTAAGGGGGTGGATGGCACTTTTGTGCCTCTTGGCCCCTTCCAAGAGCTGGGACGCAACTCTTTATGCCTTGGCTCGCTGCACCGCTGCCCCCGAGCAGCGAGGTGTCTGTGACTCTCATTAATTGATTGGCCGCCCCTTTGTGCTTCAGCACCAGCGTAAAGCTCCAGATGCCCCGTGTTGGAGCCCAGGCAGCACTCTCTGCCAAAGGGCCGCCTGAGGGTTGGAGTCATTCTTCTAATCCTTGCTGGCATCCCATGGCCCCCAAAAGGGAGAATTTCAGTGCGATTTCCCGGGGAGACTAAGCTGCCTTAATGCTTCTTACATGATTTATTTATTCGTGTGGGAGGGCAAAATGTGACTTAATCTGGCTGAAAACACTGGTTTCCAGGCTCTGCCCTGGCCTGCCTTTGGGTGCCTTCAGTGGGTTAATGGCTAGGGGCTGCCACTTCTGTCTGAGGGCTCTCACAGTCAGCCCCTCTCTGCACCTGCAGCTTGCTCGGGTTGGCGTCCAGGCGACTGTCTCTAGCTGAGCTTCTTTCTTATATATACCTGCAGTGGGGCTTTCAGCTTCCTGCTGGAGCCCTTTCCCCAGAAGCAGTGACACCCAGGTCTAGCATGTGCTTGTGGGTCCTGCCCAAATGAGCCTGCTCCTGGGCTTTCTCTAGTGCTGCATCTGGGCCAAGACTGTGGTTCCTGGCTGGGTCAGAGACTGCAGCCTGGAATTGGACAACAACCTTTCCCACGGGCACCACACGTACAGCCCAGACCCAGGCCTTGATGTGCTAATTAACAGGCAAGGTGAAAAGAATTGCGTCAACTCTCAGCTCTTTGGCTCTCCTTTTGCTCTGCGCTTGTCAGTGCCTAGCGTGAAGGGCCCTGGTCCATGACTGGACTGCTAGGTGCTTCTGCAAAACAAATAATAAATCATGATCAGTGAGAAGTCCCAATCTGCAGTTGTTCTACAGTGGGTTTCCGGTACCAGATGAGGCTGCTAGTCCACCATGAGACTGTTTCATTAGGGCTGAGGGAAAACTTGGTTGCAAGCAATGTTGTGTGTAAGACACAGGAGATACTTTTCTCACTCTGCTTGGCTCTGGTGAGGCCTTAGCTAGAGTTCTGCATCCAGTGCTGGGTGCCACAATAAGCACATTAGTCTTCAAAAGTGCAACCAGACTCCTTGTTTGTTTTTTCTGAACTAGATTAACAAGGTTACCCATTTGGAGCTTGAGGAAAGAAGTGGGCAAATTGGAGAGTCTAGAGGAGAGCAACAAAAGTGATAAAAGGTATGGAAAACCCAACCTAGGGGGAGAGTTAACAAAAAAAAAAAAACAGTTGAGGTCAGGGCCCTGCTGTGCTAGGCAGAGGAAGGTAGAGTCCTTGCCCCATATAGCTGTGCACCTCCCCAAGATACAGTGGGTGGGAGGGAAACCGAGGCACAGCAGAGGGATGTGACCTGCCTAAGGCAGATCAGCAGCAGTGCTAGGAACAGAATTTAGGGCTCCTGGTTTTGTCTGGCAAGATTTATCTTCATTATCCCATGCCACATACTGCTCAGGTTGTGTTATCCCCTTGATGTTTCATTTTCTCTCAACGTTTCTTCTGCTGTGTTACTGTGAATAGATGTCAGAATTAAGCCATAAAAGCACCACATGTTCCTTTGTCAGAGACTGGCTCCAGTCTAACCCCACTGCTCCTCTTTGAACCTCATGAAGAGATGGGAGAATATACTGCGCAGATCTGCACGGTTGCAATGAAAGAATGATTCGCTTTGGAGGCTGTCTGTGGCTTAGAACTGAATGGAAGTTTCGAAGCCACGGCACCAATTGCTTTAGACAGATCCCTTGTCTAAATGTTCTGTTTGTGCACATTGGGCTGCTTTGCCTATTTAATGCCAAGTCAATAGTGCCGATTTCACAGAGAAAACAACCTTCCTGCCTGTCCTCTTCTTCACAAAGCAGACCCGTCAGAAACGATCATTCCGATTAGAGGCCTGAAATTGGATTAATCACGCAAATGGATCCAATTTATTCCTTGAGTTCCATTGCATTAGTAAAGTCAAAGCGCTCCTGTCCTGAAATGATGATGGCTTTTAACTTGATTCAGATTCAGATTTAGATTTTTTTTTGGGCCTCGTGCCGCATTCTTCTTTGTGCTGCCAACGGCACGTGGAGACATGAAAGATGGCTCCAGTCTAATTGTTACCCCCTAATGTTTTTGTCTCAAAATTGCAATTTATGTCCTTTCCAGAGGGCCCCTTCTGTGTTCTGTCAAAATTGATTAGGTCCTCATACCAGTGGTACCGAATGCTCTCAGGTGAGCTGCAATCTCATCTTTCCACACTGAAGAGCATTGGCTAAGGGTCGACTTCATGGCAGAGGGATGGAATAGTGTGCAACAGAGGCTCTCAAGAAGCTGTGACCTGCTGTGGCCCTTCCTGCTGGTCCATAGATTGCTGCCAGCTTTCATGGTTCTGGCTGCTGCTCCTTGCAAGGAAAGCTTTTTGGCCATCTGTAAAAGCAGTGTGAATAAGATGAAGTCTGCCTGTTTAGGAGAAGGTGAACTGCTCTCAGTGACTGGAGACAGGCACAGGAACGAAGCCACCAGCAGAACCAGAGTTGCCAACTGCAAGTGGACTGGGCTCCTTGGTGGGAGGAATGTCAAGGATAGGAGGACAAAGGAGCGAGAAGGACCGTGCAGGAAGGTAGCATGTGCAGGAGGAAGGAAACCAGGAAAACTTATACATAGGTGCTGGGGGAGCAAGGAGAGTAGCATAGGTAGGAGGGGAATGAAATGAACATTATTCAAACAGGCCAACACATGTATTACTTTGGCAGTACTGAACACACCCTGGACTTTCCCTTATGTTTTTTCTCTGAGACGTCCACTGCCAGAGGCGTGTGATCTGGGAACGTGCGATTTGTGGCTGGGAAGCGTCCATGAGTCAATCTCTGTTGAAACGAAGTCCCTGCTGGACTTTTTGAGGTGAGGGATAGAGAATTGGAGCTTGCACCCTGCATCTGTTATGTACACCTGTTCAATGTGGGTGGAAATCCATCTTGGTGAACTTTATAGAGGTGTCAGAGGCGGAAATGTGAGGGAAAGTTGGACACAGGGACTTTGCTGCACCATGGGTCACTACAGTATGTGTGACATGCCCTGGATTGTTCTTATTGGTAATATAGAAAAATGGGTTGAGGTGAGAAGATTCATCACTGCCTGGATGGAGCTGAGCAGTTGCTCTGTCTCCCCTGGAACTTGGTTCTCAGGGTGATTTGGGCAAGCAGGTGGGAAATGTGTTGTAGAAAAGCAGATAAAGTTGATACACTATAAACCAAGAGTAAGCATGTGTTCAGTGGACTCCTGTTTCACTCATTGTGCATCACACAGCCTGTTTGTGAGGGCCTGGATTCTCTCTTAGTTATATTGGTGTAAATCTGGATTTACTGCAGACTCAAAGTGAAACAGAGCTGGACCCAGAATAAGATCCATATCTGTGAGAGCTCTGGCTAAATCGTTGTGTTCCTGCCACAGCCACTGCAAACTACTGAATGAAGTGAAGATCTTGTGGGAAAGATCCAGCAGGCTTTTGCAGCAAGGGGCTATCGGCCAGAACCTCAATTTATGTAAACTAGTATCAGGTCTATTCACTTCAGTGGAGCGATACTGATTTACATAATCTCAAGAGCTAACTACATCAGCAAAGGGCAGAGTTAAGGTTCTGTTGATAGGCTTAGTTTTGGCATGCCTTGAATTGAGAGTACTTACATTTTGCATTAAAAGATTAAGAAAACAGTTGGGTTTTTTTGTTAAAAAAAAAAGGAATTTTCGCACATGCGTGTGTGTGTGTTTGTTTAAGCAATACAAAGAAATTTACTGGTAAATATATTCCAGCCAGCAGTGGCACTCTGTGCTGCTCAAGATGCACACAGTACCTCTCCAGCCATTTCTAGATTCAAAATGAAGAACATAGGTCTCAATTTAATGGGTCCTTTCAGGCAATCCCATTGTATCATCCTATTCATAGGTGTATCAAGCTCCTTCTTGAAACCAGTTATGTGTTTGCTCCCAGTACTCAGAGCCTCCCTCCTCTAGCTGTTAGAAATTCTATTCTAATTTAAATGTACTTGTGGCCAGTTTATCCCCTTTTGTTCAGTGCCGGTCCTGTCTTTTAGCTTCAGTAGAACTTCTGCCTCACTGGTGTTTGCCCCCCTGGCGTATTTATAGAAGCCAATGAAGTCCCTTCTCAATTTTTCTTTTGCTAGTTTCAACAGCCAAGCTTTTGTTGTCTCCTCTCATAAAATACACTCTCCATTCCTACCAGCCACTTCTGTACCTGCTCCAATATGAGATGCACCAGTTCATTTTAAATTGGTTTGAAAAGCTCTGTAAACCAGTATGAAATCCCTTTGTCGACACTTAATTAGATTAAAATGTTGCATATTGTGATATAGCTTAAATGAATAAGGAGTCGAGTTAAACTGCAGTTCTGTGAACCAGGTTTAAATCAAATTAGGTGTAGCAGCACAAGCTGTTATAATGGCTTCATAATTTCATAGATATTATGGGCAGAAGGGGTCTCTGTGAAGCCCACCTCCTGCATAGCATTGGCCAGAAAATTTCACCAGTGATTCCTGCATACTGCCATGAGCTTGTGGTTGAATTAGAGCAGTAGAAAAGAAATGTCCAATCTTCATTTAAAATCTTCAAGTGATGAAGAATCCACTACATCTCTTGTAAGGTTCTTCCAAGCATTCATTACTCTCACCGGTAGAAATTGCTCTTTATTTCCAGTCTTTGTTCAGTTTCCACAGTTGTGGGCTCAGATTGCTTCTTATCCTTCCCTTTAGATCAGAGGTCTCAAAATCAAATCACCACAAGGGCTGCATGAGGACTAGTACAGGGCCTCATGAGGAGTAGTACATTAGCGTGAGGGCCGTACCACTAAAACCTTTTCATACAACAGTATTGCAACTATTGGTAACAATAGTGACGTTGCGGGCCGCAGAAAGTAGCTTTAGGGGCCTCATATTTGAGACCCCTGGTTTATATCTTCTAAAAGATTGTGTCACGAGACTCTCATGGGTTCTCCAAACCTTGAATCATTCTTGTTGCTCTGTTTCTTGAACCCTTTCCATTTTTTAAACATTCTTTTTGAAATGTGGACACCTGAACTGTACACAGTATTCCAGTGTGGGTCTCACCAATTCCATATACAGAGGTAATGGCACCATGCTATTCCTATTTCATACTCCTCTCCTTCTTCATCCCCAAATCACTTTAGTGTGTTAGCCACAGCATAACACTGTGGGCAAAACTCATGTTCAGTTGACTTCTTCCCTGTCTCCCTGCTTCCCGCAAGTCCTTTCCAGTATACACCTCCTCCATCCTGAAAAAGTGGAGCTGTATAAGGAAATGGAAACTTGAAGCACAGTAGAGTTACCCTCCAGGACAGACTGGTTCTGTGAAGCACAATATTAATTCCTAGCTTTTTCTCTAAATAGATCTCAAAGCACTTTACGAAGGAGGGTCCCATCACTATTTCCATTGAGTGGAAGGGGAAACAGTGAACCATGGACCAGGTCCTTAGGGCTTGTAATTCTGTTCATCTGACTCATTATATTTATCTCAGCTGTGGGTTTTAATACAAGTCATGAAGATTTGAAACGTCCCAAGCTGCCTTTTTCTGGGGTTCCAGGCAGGGCTCCTAGGTCCCTTTTGGTCAGTTTCCAAGCTCTGTTTATAATCATCTGCAATTTGAGCCAAGATTAGGCATCTCTCTTTCACTTTCTAATCCATTTATAGGTATCCCTGCTTAGACTGGAAAGCTGTGTTGACAGCTTTCTCTGCAAGAGCGGAGATCTACAGTCAGAACAAGATCGGGCATGCAGTTCTTAAATCTGAAAAGTCTCCTGGTCAGTGACAGAGGAAAGGAGACATTTACTCTTAACTTTACCCTCAGGGAAAGGGGAAGAGAAAGGAAAGATCCAGGAGACCTTTTCATAGGGGGCCCACAGGAAAATCTACACAGCCTCTTTGTTACTATTCCCAAGAGCTAGTCGTGGGCTGGGTGCAAAGGGACAAGCGCATAGCTGAGTCCAGCTCCAAGGAAGTGACGTACGTTAAGGTGACATCGATGCAGCTAGCCTTGTGTCTTCCCTTTACAATCACCTTACCTGCCCCTAAATCTCAGCCCAGGGGAATCTCAGTGGGTGTAATTCACCCACGGAGGCGTTGGAAGAGGAGTGTGGTACAAAGGGAGACAAACTGGAAAGTGTAAGTAGATACATGGTAACGTAGCCCCCTATATTTTCCACCTTTTCACACCGGCAGGGGTTAAGACTAGGAGGTGATCTATATATGAGTGTGAGACTGTTAGCAACTGACTCCTATGTGTGCATCTAGACAATAAGAGGCATTCTCTCCTGCCCTAAAATTGAAAGATGTCATTTATACCCTGGTGAAGCTGGAAGATGCATTGCATTACATCAGCTTAGCCAGCACTGAATTTAGCATAGGGCCTTCAGTAGATACACCTATGCTGGGGAAAGCCATTTCTCTGTTGCCTGGTTCCTTTCTGGCAGCCTCTGGGTTCCACATTGGGGAGGGTGCCAGAGGAGAGACAGTGGGAACGATCAAATCCTGCAGGCTTGGGTCAGTTGCTCTCGATGGGAGAGGCCTTGTGGGGGAGGATGTGGGAGCAAGCCTGCTGGCCAGGGAGGGGAGAGACTAACAAGCAGAATGGGAATGGCAGGGGAGAAGCTGGGAGCAGAACAGACTTTTTCCAGTGGTTGGAAATCAGGCCAGCCCATCTGCAGCCATACCTCTTGCATGGCGGGATCCCCAGCTGGTGCTAGAGCAGAGTCCAGCCCTGCACATGCTGTGACCTAGGGCAGCTCTGGGCAGAAGCAGTGCCCCAGGGTTTGGAGCTGGTGAGTGCAACCACTGGCCTGGATTACATCTCATAGTCTGAAAGGGGTGCTGGGTCCAGTGCTGGGTCCAGTGGGGGCTGTTCAGGAGAGAGATGCTGCCTCCACAGAGCCACAAAACATCATCCTCAGCTTCTTTTTGCACAGCGCGGTAGCCACACTTGCATTTTCAGCCCTGCCGTGATGGGGAGCACGCTGCTGGTAGAAACGAGGACTAAGAATTAGATAATAGCTCCCAAAGCCTCAGCTGCATGGTTGATAGGAGACTTGGTTTCTTCCTGGGAGATCGACTAGGAGCCCTGTTCTCAGCACACTCCTCATAGGTCCTGCTGTGATGACTGCACATTAATTTTACTGGGGGTGGGACCTGTCTGGGGGTCATATGGAATATTTTTTAATCTCCTTACCATTTAGAATGAAGAACTGGTTTGCCGGAGCAAGTGGTACGGTGTCTTCAGCCTATCGGTTTTGCATAGCCTGGGACTGCAGCAACAGCACAGACAGAGATAACTAGACTTGTCTCAGGGTAGATTATTCAATAGACAGTGTGTGGTAACTTCTGTTCTGTTGCTCAACATGCCCTATGGCCTGCTTGTGGCTCAGCTAGGTGCCCCCCTTCAGCTGCAGCTGGCATCACTTTCTGCATGGTGACAGCCTCTGTTCAGCATGAGAAGTATCTTCTGCATAGAGCTGTAATGATGCCAGGCAGTCATTCTCTCTGACTAGGGTTTGAGTGGGGTCTGCAACTGTTATGTGTTTGTACAGTGCCTAGCACAGCAGGGTCTTGGTCTCTGACTAGGGCTGTGGATGATATCCGGGGAAAAGTGTGCCTCTTCCTCTGTAAATTTTCCCAGTGAAAGCTGAAGCAGAGGATGTTCCTCCCTAGTTGCACATTTGAGGAATTGCCAAAGAAGGACAATAAGCAATTCTATTTGGCATTCTCTTGACTCTTAGTCACATTCTTCTTACACGGGCAGAGCCAATGTTAGCTTTTGATGTAGGCTTGCAAAGCTTCAGGCTGAGTGTCCCATTCATGTCCCTGTGCCCACAGTTGACCTGGATATTTTTGGGAAGGCCAGCAATAAAAAGGGCTAGGATTACCGTGGAGATTCACCCTGATATTTTTTGATAGTGCTCTCAAAATCTGGGGCCCTGTGGGCTTCCCAAGTCCTGAGGACTGGTGTGGTGTCTACTGTGATGTCAGTGATTTGCATCTAAATTTCTCACTTGAGTGTGTTCCAGCATATTAAGGGACTTTTGTTGACAATGTATCCCTAAATAGGAAATTGCCATCAACACATGACAGCCAAATCTAGATGCTCAGGAGCCTCAGAATGTGCTTGCTGTGCCTCAGAATGTGCTTTTTCTGCTTCTTGGATTTCAGAGGTCCTACATAATCCATAGGGAGAAACATGTGCTGCTGGCTCTCCTAGAGCCCTTGCATAACAGAGATGCATACACGCTTGCTGTCAGCCTGTGCACTATCTCACTTAATCCATAGATGATATACAGAGTAAGACACAGGGGAAATGCTGTCTGCCAGGAAGGATGCGAGGATGGCTGGTTGTGGGACAGAAGAGACTCTGCTTAACATTTTTGAGTCGGCTAATGAATAGGGAGTGTTGATGAATTCCTCCAGTTTGGCTTTGTCTTGAAAAGCAGGCAGATCCAGGAAGTATTTGATTTCTTGCTTATTTGACCTCTTTCTCTGAAACAATGTCCTAGATGGTGTGTATGACACCAGGGACTGGGAGGTTACCATCCCCATGGCACATGGTTTAGAAAACCCAATAGCGCTATTGGTTATACAGAAGCCATTGGGGATACTCCAGGAAGCAACTGAGGCTACATTAGAAGCTATTGCAGTAAAACACCCAATTAGAACAGAGTCCTTGACAGAAAGAAGAGGTAGGAAAATTGTAAAATCTCTTGAGTAAAAGGTCCAGTTTTCTATGAAGGTAGTATGCTAAAGAATTCCCAGTAAGCACCGGCAGAGCCTCATGGAGATGCAAAATAAGGATTTAGATAGGACGTGACATGCACCAAGCAGCCATGTCAACAGGCGCCCACTAGACGGATTCATTATATGTGCTCAGCCTACAGATTTCCCTCCCCCACTTGAGCGACACTAAAAAGCAACTGAAACGTTAAACAAGATACAGAAGGAGGGAGCCAAGCGCCTGATTTACATTCCACCTAGTCAACTATTCCTAGTTTAAAAGAGGCACTAACCTTAATCAGATTCTGAACAGAGGAAAAAAAGAGATTAAGAAGTATCTCCAGGAATAGTATCTGTGTAGGAAAAGTTGTGTTTTAATTCAGGGTCAGATGTTTGGGCATCGGCAGTTAGAGAGAAAAACATAATCCCATCTAGTCATGTTCTGCACATAAATGAGGCCCTGTGTGCTTCTAGTTTTGACAGTTTGCCTGGTAGGATTCAGATCTCATTGAAAGGGAATCCTCCAATGATCACTTGCATTATTGTGTCCCCACTATGTTATCCCATAAGTCTGTGTTCTGATCAGGGAGGTCACGACACTGAGTATTATAAATTCTATATAAAATAGAACAGTGGCCAGAGACTCCAGAGACAGGTGCAAAGTGCAGAATTTCTCTGGGCTAACCTTTGGATAGCTGACTTTAATTTCCAAGGAGAAAATCATCTCACCCAAGCTCCTGTGAGATTAAAAATAGGGATGCTTCTGTGTATTGTTTCACTTCTTGTTCAGTGTGGTGAGGCAGCTGCCCTGCATTGCTCAGTAAGGGGTTAAAAGAGCCCTGGAGGCTGTAGCCATGGGGCAGCAGTGTTGATGGGCAAACCAGGATCCAAGAACCCTATATAACAAGCATGTCCAAACTTCATCTCAGGAGTCGCATGCGGCTCTTGAATGGAAAAATGCTGCGGCTCCTGGAAGAAGTCCAGAGGAAAGCAGCCCCAGCCTAGGAGTTTTAAATCTCCTGCCCTGAGCATGCTCATAGCATGCTTGGGGAAAGCCCCAGCCTGTGCCTAGCCACTGGAGTGGCCAGGTAAGGGTGCCTTGGAGGTGGGGGTTGGCCCAGGGGAGCCAGTGTCAGAGCCTGCAGGTTAGGAAGTGGGTCAAAGAGGGTGGGGGGGGAGCATAGTTGCATGGTCGGAGAGGGCAGGGAGAAGCATGGTGGCATGGTTAGAGAGGGCAGGGAGTGGCTAAGTTTCTACTGCATAAGTAGGCCTAGTTTTCATGGTAGCCTTAAGTAATTATTAGAATCTGACATTAGGATCAATATTTGCCCTCTTTTTTTAAGGTATGCAATGAATTTTAAACTTAGTAATTTTGGAGTAGGTAAAATAAGGCTATATGCCTCAGCACAGCTCTTGAAGGTTTAATAATCAACTTGTGTGGCTCTTGAGTTCCATAAGCTTGGCCACCTCTGCTATATAAAAAAGGAGTAGGAGGCGGTTTCTCAGAGGAGCGCCAGCTGGAAGGTTGGTTGCCTGGTGAGGCCAGCACCTTGGACAGTGTAGTGGCCGACTGGTAGGGGCCAGTGCCTTGGTGCAAGGGTTTGCCAGGCACAGGGGCTGTGGGAAAGCAGCCCAGGGAATTGAGTGAACAGAAGTGGTGGTGCAGAGGTAGCTGCACGCAGGGTCCCTGGGCTTGGGCCAGAGAAGTGGGCAGACCTGGGTCGCCCCATGCCTCCACTGACCACCAGCAGAGTGGCAGCATAATATTGGTGGCCAGGGACTGGATAGTGGTCAGACCAGGCCAGTAAAGCTGCCCCAGAAGGGTGGCATGTGCACAGATGCCTAGCCAGGGGGCTGAACAGCTGAATGAGAGGTGACAGCACAGACTGTGGATGGGAGCCACTTGAGCAATTCCCCAGTAACACTATCAGGAGGCACCCATCTGGCAGGGAGTGCTGCCAGCCCATCTCGTTCAGCAAGATCACACCTATGGTTTTGTTGTTTCCAAGAAAGGTGCCACGTTCCATAAGCGCACGCTGACAGATTTGGTGTTACCCAGTGAAGAAAAAGTGCCCATTCCTGGTATTTTTGGGAGCTCTATAAGAACCACTCCTTGTTAATAATTCACTCCCCACCTTCCAGTACTAAGAGACACACCCCTTGCCTTCCACACCTCAGAAACCTAGATGAGTGCTTCATCTTTAGAGGATATTCTGCAGGTCAACACATCAGGGTTATTTTGGACCAATATGGGCAGCAAGGTCTAATAAACTGAAAGGAGTGCTTGTGCTGGCTGAAGCAAGAGTGGGGACATAGGTTGTCTGTTGAGCAGTTATCAGGCTCTTGATGTGTCCATAGCTCAAATTCCCCACCACAAACTACACCCAGAGAGCCATCAGGGCCAATGCAGACCCTGGAGCACTGGGATAATGAGCTCTGGCTGGGCATGCTGTTTAGCTTAGTATTTCTCTCCACTTTGCACTGGTTCTGTTCTTGCACAGAGCTACCAAGCAAATATAATGAGAGCTGACTGGGCAAATGCTGTCCTTCCGGGTACATGCTGCAGCCAAGGAATTGTGGAGACAAACCCTGCTCAGTGCCCTCCAAGCCATTTCCAAATGTTCAGCCAGTGTTGAGACCCCGTCTGAGAACGCCTGATTTACTGTGATGTATCAATGGGTGCTCTGTGCAGTGCAGACTTCCTTGCTCTTTTGAGCTGCTCTTTCTGGCCTTTAGCCTTGTAGTGGTAATTTCTCCCTGGTATTGATGAACCCTCTTGCTGCAGAATCAGGCACACATTGTCAAATGCAATGTAGAAAGGACGGATGGCTCAGCGCTTAGTGCATTAAGCTGGGCCTTGAGAGACCCAGATTCAGTTTTCTAGTCTGCTTTGGATTTCCTGTGTGATCTTGGGTGAGTCATTTAGCATCAGTGGCTCAGTTCCCTATGTGTACAATGGGGATAACAGCCCTGCTCTGCCACGCAAGTGTACGTGAGAATAAATACAGTAAAGGTTGCCAAGGGCTCTCATACTGTGGTGATGGGACTATGGAAGTGCCTTAGACAGACCATCCTTCAGCTTTCTATTCAGATGGCAAACGGGGCTGCCTGCATGTCACCAGTGGAGTGATGTGGCTGCCAATAAGGTCCTATGGGGGTGTGAGAACTATTAATTCAGTCTGTTTGAAGTACAGTGACCATATTGCTCAGAGGGAAGGAAGGACCCCTTGTCCCCACGTAGCTCTCCTGAGCCACTCACCTTTTGTCCCGTTCCCTCATGCAGAGCTGGCGCAAGTCCCCTTCCTGAGCCACCCCTTCATGGGGCAGACTGGAGCAACCAGGCATCACTGCTGTCCTGAGCCCTGTCGTGCAGGTCTGGCATTGCTGCTCACCCCCTTCACACCTTCTTTTTAGTAAAACTGGGCATTTGTCTCGTTTGCTCTTGCCTAGAGTAAGTGGGGCAAAAATGCCCAATTTTGGCTAAAAAGAAGTCAGGATGCCCAGAACAGGGCTTTAAAAGGGAACTGGCCTGTCCCAAATGGGACATATGAATGCCCTACCTCAAAGGGGAGTCAGGGAGGTGAGCAAGGAAATGAGAGACGTTGGATGCATGGTGGTTTCTTGTAGCTCTGTTATCTTCAGAGAACTGCCCTCTATCTTGGGTAGGTGAGGAAGGATGGACAGGGCAAGGTTTAACTGATTACTATATTGGGGTTTGGAAGGAATTTTCACTCAAGGTAAAGCAGCAAAGGGCTGGGGTTTTTTTCACCTTCCTCTGTAGCCTGAGGCATGACTCAACTGCTGGTGGACTCTCTGTTCCTTAAATTCTTTAAACCGTGATTTGAGAACTTTAATAACTCAGTCATAGGTTAGCGATTTATTGCAGGAGTAGGTGGGTGAGGGTCTGTGGCCTGCATTGTGCAGCAGATCAGACTAGATGATCATATTGAGTCCTTCTGGTCACAGAGTCTATTAGTCTTTCAGTCTGAAACCATTGCCAGGCTTTTGAACATCCAGGCAACCCTACAATGTCCATTTTTCTCCCCTGGATTTCTATAGACAGTGGAGCCCGATGGAAGTAGTTGTTTTTGGAGGAGGGCAAAGATTTGCATGGGAAGTGGTTGCTTCTCAGTTTGAGCAAAGGATGGTATTTGGCTGTGAGTTGGCCATTGGCTTTATTCTGACTGTATCACTGTTTTAAATTGCATTGTGGGCCCCCAGAGCAACCGACTGGGCCTTGCTTGTATATACACAGCAATCTGAACAGATACACACCAGAACAATGCATTTCCTCTCAGATAGTTGTAAAGGCCTTGAAGGGATAAAATGCCTCCTAACTTGCCTCCAGGCCCATCTGGCAAACGTGAATTTATTTGCTCTTTGTTCACTTCCTCAAATTGCTCCACTGTAAGAAATACCAGCATTGCTCCGGCAAGGAGCTTGGACAGTTCTTCTCTTGAGTGACCTCATGTAGGGTCTGCGTCCTCTTTCGTCTTCAATGTCTCCACTTTGCTGAGGACTCTCAGGGTAGGTCCCCTCCCTGGCAGGTCTGGAGCTGCCATGCTGCTTCTGGTATGGGTTGTGAGTAGGGAGGGAGAGAAGAAAGCTGCTGGGTAAGACAAATCCAGCACTCGGGGCAGTGACCAGGGAGATGGGGTGTGCAGCAGCTCTGTGATCTCACCGTAACATTTTGTGACCTTTTGCAGGAGTTTGCCACGCTGACGAGAGAACTCAACGTGTGTCGGGAGCAGCTGTTGGAGAGGGAGGAGGAGATTTCTGAGTTGAAAGCTGAGCGGAATAACACAAGGGTAAGTCAGAGAGAATAATGGCTGTTCCTAGCCCACCTGGCTGCTTCTGAGGCTATCTGAGCTGAGGTGCTTATTAAAACCCCGTTGATTCCATAGTCTGGGGCTAACATTAGAGCCAGGTGCAATGTGCGCAATTGCTATGTGCGCTTCACCTGCAGTTACTTTCTAGATTGTAGCTCACCTTCCCTCGTGGGCAAGTTGGTAGATAGTGGTGCACAAAGAGAACTTCTGGAATTTTTCCCTCTGGAAGTCCATAGATAGGATCTTGTTTGACAATTACAAAAAATAAACATAACAATGGAATTGTGTGGCACATGGATTTGCAAACTCCTGTGTAGCAGATTTCTCACACTCAGCTGTTGCCACTCCCCTGCGTGCCTGTGTGATGGCTTAGCCATGGTGTTGGTGCTGTTCTAATGATTGCCCTATGGAAAGTGGTGAAGCCAGGACTTGGTTGGCTCCACCAGGCAATTCTGTGCTGTGACTTCCTTCCTCAGGGTGAATGTGATGCGGCAGTGGAAGGTGAGGCGGGGACATTCAACACTGTATCACATTTCATAAAATCCTTTGGGTTCTGATTTTTGCTTTTTCAGCCCCTCACTGGATGAGCCTTGAAGCTCAACCCAGTCAAAAGAGAAATGACTCCCGTGGTGAGAGGGAACCATTTAGTAGTGGGGAAGGTGGCATTTTCACTGCCTCTACTGAAAGGGGGGTGTGGACATCTGCTGCAGTGACTGGTTCCTTTGGATCTCTTTGCAATCTACCAGAGTCTGAGTCTGGGGGAGATGGAGGGATCTTGGCCTTTGACCACAGGGTGTTTATGGTCAATGCCTGGGGTGAGGTGAGCAAGCAATGGAGATGGTTTTTGTGGCTATGTCTGCTGACCACTTAGCTAATGTTTTCCCATGTCTCAGCATAAGGCCCAGCGTGAGACATCTCTAAAGTCTTGTTGAGCTTTGATGCTGAGTGAGGAAGGGTCTCCAGATCTTTCCCCTCCGCCTTCAGATATGTTTGTGCCCAGACCTGTGGAGCTGAGTCAGGCGCCCAGATGAGGGGATGCCGTGAGCTGGGTCACTTTGTCCCGTGCTCTGGACCTGTGAAGGAAAGAAATGGCCTGTCCAGCCCCCAGGGCAGAGGTGGGAGAACAGCGGCATGTGAGGGATGAAGGCCTCTCCTTCCCTCTCTTGCAGCTCTTGCTGGAGCACCTGGAGTGCCTGGTGTCGAGACACGAGCGCTCACTGAGGATGACGGTGGTGAAGCGGCAGGCTCAGTCCCCATCCGGCGTCTCCAGTGAAGTGGAAGTTCTCAAAGCGCTGAAGTCACTGTTTGAACATCACAAAGCTCTGGATGAAAAGGTGAGCTAAGATGTGGAGGAGACCCCTTGTCCTAGCCAGCTGCCCCGTGCTTGGGACATTCTGTATCCAGTGCTCTCAAGGGACCTGGCTGGTTAGTGTTCACCCCCTCCCTGTCCGTTCACAGATGGAAAAGGCTGGACTTGAAGCCTGTAGGAAATCAGTTCCTGGAAATAACCCTCAAGCCATTCTGTTCCCCTCTCTTTTTTTCCCCTGTGCAAAGCAGAACCTCCTTGTCTCTCAGCAGCCAGACGCCTTTCCCTGAGTGGGACCGCAGGGCTGTCTGCTGTCCTCTGGAGTGTTACGGCAGCAAGATCACCCTCCTGCTGGGATTTTATCTATGCCGCTCCTGGAAGAAGTGGGTCATCCAGAGAGCTGCAGGCTTGGCTTGTTTAAAGCTGTACTGCAGAGCCATTTGCCCTGTGCAAAAACAACTCCCGCCTTCCCAGAGCGTCACTCAAGTCAGGGACAGACGGGCTGGTGGAGTCTGCCCACAGGGCTTTCTCCTGTCTACTTTTAAACTACCTGTGCTCTGCAGTTTCCACCCTGACTCTTGGGTGGCCCGTCCACAGCCCAAGCCCCTCACTTACAGGAGCTGTTCCCTCATATGCACCCATAAGTGTCTGTTTCTCAATATCACCCCATTTCTCCTAACTTGGATTATCTCATATGATCTCCACTCTCCTCTCTACCTGAAAAGAGAGAGACAGTCCCAGATCTTCTTTTGTACAGCCTAGGTGGGTTGAGCTTTTTGCTCTGTCCTGACTGTGCTGTCCTCCTCCCTTCCCCAAGCTATCACCATTTTCTCTCAACACAGTGCCCAGCTGGGAGCCCTGAACAGGCAACAGCCCTGCGCAGAGCAGACATCAGGTTCCTGCTCTCTGATGGGGAAGGGGAGCCAGACCCCTATCCTGGAAATCTGGGCCACCTGTCCCAGTATTGGCACCAGCTGGGGGGAAGCAAGGGAGCAATCTGGCCCATGGGGCAGGGAGATGGGATGGCTGAGATAGATGGGTGTGGCTTGGAGGTCATGACAGCGGGGGGGATCAGGTTCAGGTAAGTCCTCTGGAAGGAGCTGGCCCTGGGGTCCAAGTCCTGGCAGACTGATGGTCAGGAGGTTATAGATGGTGTTTGTACCGTCCCTTGGGGACAAGGCTGAACAGCCCCCAGGCTGCTCTAACCTGGCCTGGGGCAGAGATTGTGAAACAAGTTGCTGACTGGTTCTTGGCTTCTCCAGTCCTAGCCAGCTAGCTCTGGGCAGAGCCAGCACCCCTGCTGCCCTCCCAGGGGCTCCCCTGGCCAGCTAGGAAATAGTCAAAGGAGCTCCCTGAGCCACTCTTTCCTTTTTCCTGCAATCATGCAGCAGGGCAGGGGCAGCAAGTCAGGCTCTGTTGAGGAGTCCTTTTTGCAACAGGAGTTTGGAGCATGCCTGGTGGCTGGGTGCCCTTCAGTAACAGCCTTTCCCATTATCTCAAATGCCCGCAGGTGAGAGAGCGCTTGCGGGCAGCGTTAGAGCGAGTGGCAACCTTGGAAGAGCAGCTGGCGAATGCCCATCAGCAGGTAAGAGGGGGCGTCGCAATCCTGCTGCAGAGACTTATCTGCTAGAGTCACTGTGCTGGGCAGCCTAGTGTTTCCTGGGGACCTGGAACCCCTGGCCGCAGCTGGAAGAAACACTGAGGCTCCTTCAGGCCCCTTTGGCATGGCATGGAGCAGCAGGCACCAGATCAGACAGGGAATCTGTCCTCTTAGTAGCGTTGGGCGTGGTGCTCATCTTATGTTTGAACTCCAGGAGAGAGACCTGTCACAATCCCCTTGAAGGAAGCTCCTCATCCTTTGGCCTGTGGATGTCTATGGGCCTGTCTACACTGCACTCAGAGGTCTGCTGTGATCTAGCTAGCTTGTGACCAGTGGCAGGAGACACCCCAGAAGCACAGGCATCTGCATGGAGCATGCTAGTTCAGTATTGTACCTCAGTGGCTAGTCCATGCTGCCATAATGTCATTGCTATTATTGTCTCTAATTGGGTCAAAGCCAGCTCAGATTTGTCTACATGGACTTTAGTCACTGATTGCAGTGTGGATGTTCCCTGGGCAATGAACTGAACACTAGAGACAGGTTCTTAGATCACATGTGAGAGCAGAGGATGGGTCCTTTTCTCCTCTTTTAGACGTGCAGCACTTTCCACTTGTTTGACACTATGGACAGCCACCAGCCTTTGGCTCTTTGTCCCCCACAAGCCCTTGGCCTTCCTGCGGGTAGAAAAGCAATCCTGAGACTTGGCCAGCCTGGTCTGCCTTCATGCTCTTAACCTTTTTCTCTCCTGCCATTGTGCTCCCCTGAGATTTTGCACCTTGCAGTGTTGATCTGGGAGTGCATCAACAGGGAAGGGTGGGTGCTGAACCACACGTGCCTCTGAGCCAGCCTCCTTGTGTCACCCACAAGGGGGTGGGGGTGGGTTTTCCTGAGGCTCATGCAAGGAAGGGTTGGCACAAAGACGGAGCATGTCAGGGGTCTCCTCCTCAAAGCCATGCCCAAGGTTTGTTCCCAGGACATGGGTGGAACCAGTGGTCAGAGCCGGAACCAGCAACTGGACCTGAGAGCGGACCTGAGTTACTGTGGGGAGGCTAGGCAGGGGCTGTAACAAGGCAGAAATAGGAGCGATTGTAGCTGTGGGTGAATGCTGTGAGTGCCCTGAACAGCTGGTCTGCTTCTGCTTCCCACCAAACAGGCAGCCTTCTGCAAGCCAGCTGCATTTATTAGGTTGCCTGGAGCCTGGCTTTGGTGGGTGGAGCATGGGGAGATTGGTGAGAGTGGGGTGGGGGGTGACTGGGCTGTTGGGAGGATTGGGTTGGGTGAATTGATTTTTGATCTGCCTCTCTTTGGCTTTTCCATCCATTTCACCCAAGTGCACTCCCTACCTTCAGAAATGAACCTGGGAATGCATGAAGGGGATGGGAGTGCATGCCAGGGGAGAGAGCTGGAGGGTGGGTAGTGGTTTCCCCTGTTCTGCACCCAAATGAATATCGGTCTTCAGGAGTTTTCCAGATCTTCAGCCTGATTATTCCTGTCTCAGTTGTATCCCATTTCTCTGAGACATACTCCCTGCCTCATTCCTCTCCTTCTTGGATGTCCACCCTTTGGAGTGTTTGTAGGTAGGTGTAATGGGGCAGGTCCTTGGCTGGAGTGAATTGCCAGAGTTCCTTTTTGGTGTCATGAGACCCATAGTTCAAAGGGTAAGGACAGTGTACATTAGCTGAGAATCTACCCCTTGATACTTACCTACACATATTCAAAATGGCCTTCCTCCTCCTCAGCAGCTGTTCCGATCTCACCCCCTCGATCGTACGTGGGCTTTTCAGTTTCTCTGAGTTATCAGTTGCCAGTGCACAGCTTTCCTTCTACTCAGCTAGAAGATGGGGAGGTTCTCTGGCTGGTGCTGTGCAAGCCAGATGATCACAATGGTCCCTTAAATCTGTGAATCAGTGAGCAAAGATCTTTGTTATTGTTATGTCACAGCCCTGGCAGGGAGCAGAGGGCATAGGCCATTAGAAATAGGAATGGGAGCTTGTGAATCAACATGGTTGCATTTTGCAGGTAACTGTTCTGCAGGAGGGCTCTGCACAACGGGAAACCCCAGTCGGAGAAGATGAGAAAAGGGTGGAGGGCAAGGAACCAGGGCAAAAGAGTCTGTGGAAGGTGAGAAACCCTTTAGGGGGGACAGTGGTGGACTAAACCCGTGGTTCTTGAGCTTTTGGTGGTCACGACACACTTAGTGGCATGTTGTGATGCTACAGGACACACAAGCCCCTCACATCCACCCAAAGCCAAATCCAGCCATCTCTCTTGCTTTCTGCAACACATTTACCACTCTGATGACATGGTAATGTGACCCGACACAGTGGTTGAGAACCACTAGATTAAACCATTCCGTGCCTGCTGCCTGAGTGGTGGCTGTGCCTGGATCCAGGTGACTTCAGGACTTTCCGGTGTGGCTTTGTTGCCCTCTTTCTCTGAGTGCCCCAGCACTGAACCAATTCCCTGACATTTCATTGTCTCTTCCCTTGCCTCATGATCACATGGCACGGCACTACAATTGGTTTACCTCCTTCTGGGAGAGGGAAATGGCGTGATGCCATGGTGAGAACAAAGGACTGAGCCCTGAGATTTTTCTTTGTTCCTGCCTGATCCCCCCTTGAATGGAGGATGTTGTGAGCCATCCTGTCCATGAGAGGCACTTCTGCTCCGCTCCTGACATGGGCATTGAGCACCTTGCTGGGTTCCAGTTAAACAGGGAGCAGATAACATTTACTGTGATCCCAAATTTACTACAAACAGTCTCCATCCTGGACAGAAGCCTTCACATCCCTCCTCTGTGCACCCTCTGTTAGTGCCTGGCTATCTAGCATAACTGGCTGCCCTGCAGCCAGATGCTTTCTGGGTTCTTGGTGAGACACCAGCCAGTAGGTCTGGAAGAGCTACCGGGTTGAACAAAGGTGCTGATACCTTTCTGTACTAAGATGTTATGTCCTTTGGGCTTGCAGAGACTTCCAAATGGTTCCATACACCCCAACGATCAGGCGAGTCAGATGGTGGAGCTTCAGGAACTTTTGGAGAAGCAGAATTTTGAGCTTGCACAGGCTAAAGAACGGCTGGCTGCCCTGGCAGCCAGTGTTGCAGAGCTGGAAGAGGATCTTGGCACTGCCAGGAAGGATCTTATCAAATCAGAAGAGATAAGCAGCAAGTACCAGAGGGATCTCCGAGAGGTCAGATGCTTGTGCTCTTAACAGCATGTTGCAGCTTCTGAGTTCTGGGCAGATATTTAACTATTTTGTCTCCTTGGCACTTTGCTGCAGGTGGGATCATGGCTACTGATTTATACCCAGGGAAACCAAGGCATAGAAATTAAAGGACCACTTCCCCCAACTCCTAGAGGCCACTGCTTTTGGATGCCTGTTTTTGGGGAGCCCAGCATGAGCTGCCTCCTTTTCAGAGGCATTGAGCCGCTGCTGCTCCCACTGATTTTGTGCTCAGCCCATTTGCTGGCTCAGTCCTCCAACATGCTGCTGACTCAAGGCAATGAGGTGCACTGATGCCAGAGGGGATGGATTGATTTCTCTCTGGGGCTTTACACTGAGATAGGGTTTTTCATGTTCCTGTGGTCATCGGTGTCTGTTACCATGACAGTAGACCCCACTTGCTGTAAAGTCTTGTACTATTAGTCTGTGATGCTCTGAGCCCCTCTCCAGAACATGCCAGGCTCCCCTTGCATGCTCAGGCTTGGGAGCAGTGGCCCATGTTCTTGTGGATCCTGCAGCTGCTTACTGATGGCCATGAGGAGTTGTCACCCTGTTCCTGTTCTGTCCCCACAGGCTCTAGCTCAGAAAGAAGACATGGAGGAGAGGATCACCACGCTGGAGAAGCGCTACCTGGCAGCCCAGAGAGAAGCCACCTCTATCCATGACCTCAATGATAAACTGGAGAATGAGCTGGCCAACAAGGAGTCTCTGCATCGCCAGGTACTGGGCTTTCCCTGTACCCTGCTTCTGTGCATTGCTGGGGCGGAGCTGGTGTCATGGTACATGTAGGTGTCAGCAACAGAGGGAAAGGCCGGAGGGAGGTCCTGGAGGCCAAATTTAGATTGCTAGGTAAGAGATGAAAGTCCAGGGCCTCCATGGTAGCATCCTTTGAAAACTCCAAGTTCTACACGCGGGGCCAGTTAGACAGGCAGAATTATGAAGTCTCAATACATGGAAGAGACAATGGTCTAGGAAGGAGATGCTTAGATTCATTAGGAACTGGGGAACCATTTAGGGAAGAGGGAGGTTATACAGGGAGGGTGGGTTTCACTTATCTCAAAATGGAACTGGATTGCTGGCACTTAAAATTGACATGGTCATAGAGCAGTTTTTAAACTAATGGCTGGGGAAAAGCCGACAAGGGTGAAGGAGGAGTCGATTCCGACAGTCATCCCTTAGGGCAGTGGTTTTCAAACTTAGGGTTGGGACCCAGTACTGGGTCGTGGACTCTCAGGTACTGGGTCACAGCACCCCCTGATGGCACCACTAAAAGACTGTAATGCACTGCTCAAAGATGTAATTGATAGGTCGCAGGCATCAATGATTTTTTTTCAACTGGGTCCCAAGAAAAAAAGTTTGAAAAACACTGCCTTATTGGAGTACCCTAGTAAGGAGGAGAGCATAGAAGAGGATAAAATATGGGTAAGATCTGATAAGAAGCAGTCAAATGAAAAAGAATCCCATTCAATTACATCACATGCTGGTGGATGGCTAAAAACTAATAATTTTTAAGGACTTCTCTAGGAAAGCTAGAAGTCTAAATACTGAGATGGGTGAAACTGGGTAGTTCTTCTTAAATGAAGTTATTGATATAACAGGTATCGCAGAAACTTGATGAACTGAGGATAATAAAGGGGACACATTAATATCAGAGTACAAAATATATTGGAAGGACAGAATAGGTCATCATACTAGTGTGGGAGTGGCTCTACAGGAAGGATGTGGACAAATAGGAAAGAGTCCAGTGGAGGACACCAAAAATGATTAGGGGCTTGGGGCACATGACTTATGAGGAGAAGCTGAAGAAAGTAGGTTTGTTTAGTTTGCAAAGGAGAAGCATGTGGTAGGAATTTGATAGCAGCCTTTGACCACCTGAAAGAGGGTTCCAGGGTGGATGAAGCTGGGCTATTCTCAGTGGTGACAGATGACAGAATTAGGAGCAAAGATCTCAGGTTGCAGAAGAGAAGGTCTAGGTTAGATATTAGGAACATTTTTTCCTTTAGGAGGTTGCTGAAGCACTGGAATGGGTTACCTCGGTGGGATGGAATTTCCATCCTTAAAGGTTTTTAAGGCATGGCTGGGCAAAGCCCTGGCTGGGATGATTTAGTTAGGGTTGGTCCTTCTTTGTGCAGAGGTTGGACTAGGTGCCCTCCCGAGGTCCCTTCCCATCCTAATCATCTATGAATCTCCTTTGTATTGTCTGGCAGTGTGAGGAGAAGGCTCGGCATCTCCAGGAGCTGCTGGAGCTGGCTGAGCAGAAACTGCAGCAGACGATGAGGAAGGCAGAGACGCTGCCAGAAGTGGAAGCAGAGCTGGCCCAGAGGATAGCTGCCCTTACCAAGGTAAGCAGGCAGCGAGAACCAAGCCCTGCCAAGATCTTCACCGGAGAACATCCCCCCAATCCCTGTTATTCATTGATGCTTGGGCCAGAAGGGCTCATTAATCACCTACTCTGACCTCCAGTGTAACACAGGCCCTGTAACTGCCCTGAGTTAATTCCTGTTTGAGTGAGACCTGCTGCCCCTACACTGGTTGGCTGGATGGTGCATGACTAGATCTGATGCATGAAATCAACACCTTTGAAGGCTGCCTGCACCTCCTTAAATGAAGGGGCATTATGGTTGGGCATGCCAGAGCAAGGGCGGCTGTGTTAGATAGAGGAGCAGAGAAGCTCCTCCTGGGTCTGTGGCTTCAGAAATGCCATGTTGCCAGAGAGTGCGCTTCAGTGAGGGGCTCTGCGAAGACTGGGGCCAGGTAACCCCCTGGTGGAAAGGGGCAACTGGTTATCTTTTTGCAATCATGGGAGTTGGTTGTTAGCAGAGCAGTAGCCTGAACTAACTTAGGTGATGCTGAGGACCAGTTGTGGAGAGTGCAGGCAGAAGTAAAGCGTGGCTTAGGCATCCGGAGCCATGCCCATCCTTTCTGATGTCTAGGTTTGTGTGGCTCTGGGCGGTGGTCTGGGTCTATCAGCCCAGTATCTCCATGCCTCAGTTTATTTCTGGCAGCATGATGCAGGCAGAGTCTACAACAGCCAAGACACCCAGCAAGTACCACTGGGGTGCTCGACCTCAGGCTGTGCTTTTGGGGCAGAAGTGTGTGTAAGACACTCAATCAGCTAATAACGAGCAGAACTGGAACTGCCCAAGTGATGGAGAAGGGGGAAGGAGCTGTGGCTTCCCCCAGGGATAAGAGAAGTGCAGCAGCTACCATGGCCTTTACACACACTTATGACCCATCATTAGCCTCTCCAATGTCCCTGCTCCTCCCTTGACAGCTCATGCTGCTGGTCTCTGCTAACCTTTGGTGAGTGTGCTCAATTGGCTGTGCACAACTAAAGCTGCCCAGTGCTCCCCCAGCTTCCTGTCTGCAAAATGGTCATGAAGGCTGGGAGAGCATGGGGCAGCCATGGCTGGGTGCCAGCGGGGTTGTACAGAGTGGATCGACCCATCACCCGGGAGCTCAGTTGAGAGGGAGCCCATGCTAAGCAGGAAGAAGGGTTCCCTTCCCATTGCAGAGCCCTTAACTGGAAATGTGTGGGGTGGGTTGGTGTGGGGCAAGGGAAGCACCAAGCCCTGGATAATCAGGAATTAGCTGCCCCTGATGCCTCATTGCTTGGTGCAGAGCAGTGCATGGGGAGTGAGCCACAAACATCTGTAACACTGTGTTTGAATAAGGGTTCTCAGCACCCTAGCATCAGGCCAGAGAGCTGACGTGCAAGGCCCAGCTCAGTCCCCTTGAGGGGTCCCCCAGTCCTCTGTTGAGAGCTGCTCAGTGAGTGAGGGCAGCAGATGTACTCAAGGACACCACAGATGTTGCATTGGTCCTAGAGCACTGAGGACCCATTGCCGTCTCTGGTGGGTCCGTGTGGTTCCTCGGCAGGATGGCAGCTCTCTGTCACCTTACATGCTGGCTTCTCCTAGAAGCTTCCTTGGATTTTCTTAGGCAGAGGAGAGGCACGGGAGCATCGAGGAGCATCTGCGGCAGCTGGAGAGTCAGCTGGAGGAGAAGAACCAGGAGCTGGCGAGGGTAAGCTCTACCAAGGCGGGAGTTGCCTTCTTGCTGTAGACATGGACTGGGCTGCTGCTCCTCCATTACCTTCTGTGGCATCTCAGGATGGGAAGGCAAAGCAGCAGGGAGAAGGTGGCTGCATGTGGGAGTGGGGAAGGAGGTGATTGTGTGGCATTCTGGGAAGGGGTCTGGCTGCAGGGATGGGGTAGGTCTCCCATGCCATGTCTGCTTTATCTCAAGTGGCTTTATCTAGGCTCCCCTCTAGGGTTACTAGAATGTACGGGTGCCTACCCCCAGTGCCCTTAGCTTCCTTTACATATAAACCCCTCCATCCCTTCTCTGCACACACCCTTTCCTCCTAAGTCTAAATAAGACCTCTTTCTGGGAGGGTTGAATGATGGTGGGTGCTACCATATTCTCCACATTTTTGTACAACTTTAGCTAGCACCTTCCATCTGAGGCTGTCAAAGTCCTTCCTATGTGGGCATGTCATCATCCCCACTGCAGCTCTGTGAGATTAGAAGTCATTGTCATCCCTGTGTGATGGTGTCCCTTCCTGCTGGCCATCACAGGGATTAACTCTGCCAGCTGCCATGCCATCTCCTGATGGTGCCTCTCCCATTGTCTTCTCTGCCTGCAGACCTGCCTCAGTCCAATACCGCAGTATCCTCTTTGTGGCTTAGCTCTCTGGCTGTGTCACCATCAGAGTTTCCCTCTTTTAGGGGTAGGAATCGCTGTCCACTAGTCAAGCCACTTCCCCACTGGCCACTGGACAATGGGGGCAGACTCAGGCCCACCCATTACTCCAAGTCCTGATCCAGGATGCTGTGGATGCCGGCCTTCTGCTGCGTCTCCTTAAATTCCTTCAAGTCTGCTTAAATTCGCTGGGTCACTTCTTCACGGCTCAGGACTTTCATCACCCTCTTCTTTGGGCATTCAGCCAGCAAGCACCAGTAATCACTCTTGCCAGGATGCTACCCTTCCTGCAACCTATTAAGAACTCCCAGTAGCCTCTGACCTTGCTCTGCCCTTCAGCTCCTCTTGTACTTGCCCACTGGGCCCTGATTGGCTGCTTCCTGCACAGCTTCTGTAGGCTGTTCGGAGGGCTTACATCCACTGCTTGTTTCTGGGGTGGGATGTGAGAGGCTACAAGGCCACCATTAACCTTTTCCAATCCAGTGTAGGGTGAACACCCCGTCATTTCCCAGTTTACAGAAGATAAAACTGAGGAAATGATTTGCTGGAGGCCCAGCACTGACTCGCTTTCCTGAGCTCACAATACAGCCCAGCTCTACCAGCTCCCAGTCCTGTGTTTGAGCACCCAGAGAAGCCATGATGATGTCTGTCTCTTATGGTGTGTGAAGTAAACAGACTGCTCTCCCACTCCTGGGATCTCACTACCTAGTCTTTAGCGCTGTGCCCCTCTAACGCTGATTGCATGGGAAGCTTGCTTCATCCATTTGATCCAGGCACGTACTACATGCAGGCTATTAGGATGCAAGAAATGCTGTTTACATTGCAGGGCACTTCTGCATCAGAAGAGACTAACTCCATTTTCTCACCCCCATTGATCCCCGCAGAGAGTTTGTATTGACTGTATGGGATCAAGCTAGAAGCTTGTGTTAAAGCTGCCAGAAGTGAAATAGTTAACAATGTTACATTGTGTATGTCATCGTTAGGTTTCATAGTCAACCCCACTGAAATCAATGGGAGAAGTAACACGAGGAGCTATTTGGACAGGTTTTCTGCAGGCTCATGGAGACCATGTTGCAGCACTTTCAGCCAGGTTCACCTTCAGTAGTGTTCTCTTTGCTAAATCCTTCAGGCATCAGATCATGTCATGGAAGCAGCTCCAGTGCTGGATAGGGACCTGTGTTGGCCAGGAGATGGGCTAGGCTTTTCTTATTAGAACAGTTGGAAAAGCATCTTCCCAGCACCTCCAGCTCCAGGGGCTTCGGCAACTGACAGTCATTTGTCATTACAGGCCCGGCAGCGAGAGAAGATGAACGAGGAGCATAACAAGCGCCTATCAGAAACAGTAGATAAGCTGTTGAGTGAGTCCAACGAGCGGCTGCAACTTCACTTGAAGGAGCGGATGGCAGCCTTGGAAGAAAAGGTATACACTGTTGTGTGAGAGGGAGAATGGTGGGGGAGACCACTCTGTGGTGGGTGCACCTTGCAGCCTCTGCCCAGGGGAAGAGGGGGCTCTGGAAAAACCAGGATTAGGCTTTCCAAGCCTCCCACCCCCATGGGATTGTTCATCCCTTTCTAATGGGAATGGGGCAGCTCTGCAAATCTCACCTGCTGCCTCCCAGGCCAGTCCCCACTCAGGGTTATTCACAATTACCTGTATTATGGGAGCAGCTACAGGCCACTCTGTTGTACTCAGTCGGGGAGCAGAAGGTCCCTGCTCCAAAGAACTTAGTCTAGCTAGATAAGACTCCTGCAGTGTGAGAGGTGGGGATGAGACACGAGGTTGGGAGAGGATTTGTCTACAGCATGTGCTGGTTTGCATGCCCTTCTTTCCAGGGCCGTGGGATATTTCTCCTGTAGGAGCAGTGGAGGCAAAGCACTTCCCTGCTGTGAAGAGGGAACTGGATTCATTTATGAAGGGGATGCTACAAGAGGGACGCCTATGACAGCCAGGGCTGGACTTGATGGCCCAGGAGGTCCCTTCCCATCGTATTTACTTCTCAGGGCTTGGGACAGATGCAATCTAGGCCTGGATCAGAGGTGTAGATATTATTTATTTGGACTCCAGTTTTAGGCTGCTTCAGGTATCCAAGAAAGTGACTTTTAAAGCAAATTGTTGATGCCACAACTAGTTATTCTCAGGGTGGATCTGTCCATGCAATCACTCCCCCTGTCAATCACTGCCTGCTGAGAGTCTGGGAAATGTCACCTTCCCTTCTGATGTGTGTCCATCAGCCTGACCCCCTCCAAGACTCAACATGGACCACATGGGCACATTTCCATTTATTTGACCTAAACGGTCTCGCCCTCTCTCTCTCATTTTAATTTTTAAGAATACATTGTTACAAGAGCTGGAGAGCACCCAAAAGCAGATCGAGGAGCAGCAGCACGACAAGGTAAATGCCACTTTGGGGGGCTGCGTCAGGGACCATGCTGCCTTGCTCCAGGCTCCATACCAGTAACAGCCACATGTCCTGAAAACACCCTTGTTACGGGGCAAGAGGTGGGATTCCAAAGCGCCTGGCAATGTGAATCCAATAAGTAAATCCATGCCATGGCTCGAATGAAAGAGCTGATTAGCTGGAATCCCACCAGCCGCTGGTATTGTTTAACAGGCATGTTGTCTCCAGCCTAAGCTATCTGAAGATTTATACTGCGCTCATCCCAGTGGTACCCCTTCCAAAGGGAGCACAGAGTTGGCCAGCTGGTCCTGAGCTCATGTGAGGGGGGTTGACAGAATGACTGACTCGTGGGCTCTGGGGAAAGCCCAGCTATGGAGGTGAGGTTTCTGTAGGGTGAGGCACCTAGACTATCTTGCATTTTCCAAAGTGAGTTCCAAAGCCCAGGGCTGGCTACCAAGGAAGCCACATCCTCTGTTCCTAGACAGTTCGCCTCAACCCTAGGAACTTGCTCCATCTTGGCATAAAAAATGATCTTGGCCTGTCCTCTTTTAGGCTTTGATGGTCAGGAACAGGAGTTTGCCTCTCCTCTGCTCCTTGAAAACCCAGTGTTGGGTCTAAACACCCCTGCTTTTGTCCCCTAGCCTAGCTCACCATGGCTATCTGTGGTCCAGGAGGTGGCAAATTGACTGCTCTCAAACCAGCCCTTCCTCTTTTATGCTGCTGGCTGCTCCCTTGCCCCTCTGGATGTATGAGATGGCCTTAGCTGTCTTCTCCCATTAGCAGCGCTGTCCACTCCACTGGCTGTGGCTGCTCAGGGGTGGGTGTTTGGGAGATGACATGATGCTGCCTGAATGGAGGCAGGAGCATTCAGTGATCCCAAGTTTTGATCCGACACGGGGCTGAAGCCTGGTGTGACCATGTTGCTTGACACCCCTCCACACACTCCATTTATGCCAGGACGCCATCTAGTTATTGCTGATACTCTGGCCTCATTAGCAGTGATTTGATGGGATGTGGCTGCAACCTTCTGGGAAGGCAGGAGTTTGCCATGCGGTGCTAATGGCTGCCTGGCGCCAGTCCAGGCTGGGCTGCCTACTTGCTGAGCTGTAGCCTCTCCATTGGCAGCTATTAAATCATAACATGGCCATGTAGTGTTTCTGATTAGGAAATTGCTGCTGGATGGCTCACAGCTGGGGGAGCTGGGCTAGAAGCGAATTGAGCTGCCAGTGCAGGTTCCTTGCTGTCCATCCTTTCTTGAGGATAAGTGCAAACAAGCACACAGCAATGTGTGGTGCAAAAGCTGGGGATTCAAGTGGATTCAGTTCTCATGTAACAAACTAACAGACTCCATCGCTTCCTGTGTACGTCTGTCTCTGTCCTCCCTGTAACATCTAGCTCTTCTTGTACTGCCTTGTCATAATGTAACTGCATGCTCCATGGCTTTACAGACATGTTAATGATGCCCAGCACCTGGAACAGGTGGGTTTTTTTTTTTAAATAGGTATAACTAGAGAGAAACTAGATTACCCAAAAGCAGGGCAGCTCAGTACACACTGATCTCCCTCTCCCATTCTCTTGTTTTGTTCTGAACAGAGAAGATTGGCCGATGAAGTTGACAAACTGAGATTGGAGATTGACCAGCTAAAGACAAGAAGTGGGACGTTCACGGACAGTGTACATCCAAGGTAAGGACTTCAGGCTTGACCACAGACTGCCTTGCTCCCCATGTGCTTTGCCAGCAAGTTTCCTGGGTCTGTCAGGCCCTGTCTTTGCCTGGCAGGAGGCGTTTGTGCCCTCCTTGCTCAAGGAAAGTCCATCAGGGCAGGGCACTACAATTAAGTGCTTGAAATTGAGGCTATTTTCCCCCGTACTTAAAAACACACACAGCCAAATTCTGAGTTTATTTGGTTGTTTAAATGTGAGGAGACCAACGTGAAACTTAGAGAATGGTCGCCCAAGCAGGGGACTAAGGCAGGGAGCATATGCAGTACTATTCTTGGTCCCTTAGGGGCGTTGCAGAGCTGGCTCACCTGCCACACAGGGGTGGTATTGCACTGTTAGGGAAATATGGATTGCCCTTTTGTTTATGTAGGGCTGTCGAGTCAGCAGATAAAGGCAGGTCAGAGCCTGCTTCATGCAAGAAGGTGCTTGCTTCATAGTTGGCTATGAAGATTGAGGAGGAAAAACAGTATACAGGTTGCCCCAGCAGCTTCCTTCATTTCTTTGATTTGATGGCTGCTTTGCAGTGTTTGGGGTGTCTTTGCTGTGTTTGGAATGAAGGAATCAATGAGGTTCCCTACAGTGACTCCCTTCTCTCCCCAGCCCCCCTTCACTGGACTTTTCTGGCCATGTGGATTTTTATACCAGTTTAACCATCACAGTAAACACCAGGAAAATAATTAGGTTTCTTTTTAAACCTGTCACAAAACTTTCCATCTGCAGGAAGGAGATAATTCCAGATCATGGCCAGACCACCTGGCCACTCTGCCCACGTGGCTGCATTATTTTGCTTCCCTCCCACCTCCCCAGTTGCTGTACTGCACTCTTTGAATCCTAACAAGTGCTTTGATTTGCTGTGACAGTCTGACCTGTTTGTATGATTTGCATTCCCATGCATTAGTTTTGCTGCCATTCTGTGAGTTCCCCATCTTCAAGCATCTGATGAAGTGGGATTTTTCTCCCACAAAAGCTCATGCAATAAATAATGTTATTCTTTAAAAGTGCCACAGGGTGCCTTGCTTGTAGCTTTAGGGTCCAGTCAAGCAGCTGTGCAGTAGAGGGCAGTGTTGTGCCACTCTTGTGCCAACAGGCTCCACGGCAGCATTTCAGAACTGATGTTTTCCCAGGTCATTGCAGCAGCAGCTAGAGGCCCAGTTGTGCTGGGTGCTGTACTTAATGATCCCCTGACTTCAGAGGTAGCCAGATGAGGCAATAGATATCTGAAAGCAAATTGGCCTCTGGTAGCAGCTCAGAAAAAGCATAAGGATTCTTCTAAAGGAGGTAGCTAATGATCTTCCCTAGGGTTTGGTATTTGAAGCCTGCATTTTGGCTCTGTAAGTCCAGGGATCTAGTTCAAGCTTTGCTCATATGTGTGATTTATTATTCAATGGGAGCCAGGTGTCTGCTCTGGTTAGGTGCGTCTGTCCATCCCACAATACTGTGTAGATCTGGCCCTAAGAGTCAAGCTAAGAGCAGTGTGAAGCAGGAAATGCATTTTCAACCTCTAATGCAGAAGGCTGACATGATTCCAGGCTGCATGACAAGTGCTGTTATAAAGAAGATCAAGAAAACCATTTTCGCATTTGACGACAGCGTGGGTGAGGCCACCTTTCAATCTGCACTCACTTGTGGGCAGGCTATGCTAGTTGGAGCTCCCACACTGCACAGAGGTGTGTCAAGGAGACAGGCTCAAACATTTGCCATCCAGAAGGATTTTTCAAATATAAATAATAAAAATCTGCTCATTTGTCAGATGGCACCCCCCCCACCTGAATATTTGGCTTTAAACTGATTTTTTTTCCCCAGTTTTTTGATAGAAAGCTCCAAAAATGTTGAAGAAAAAATATGACAAAAAGGAAAGTTCTGGTTTAGTTGAAATTTTTGGTAGTGGCACTGTGGGGAGAGGGGGTGTTTGCAGGGGCCATTTCCTGATCCAGTCTCCTGGCAGATCTTCACCATGGCAATAGGCTGAAGTGAAATATGGAGAAGAGGAAGCTGCAGGGAGTGTTGAGGCATCAGGAGCATCACCAAAACTTGGACAAGAACTGTATGAACACAAGGACAAGTATGATCCGCATGGGAAATGCGCAGATGCACAGCATGTTTTTTTTCCCCTGAGTGGGCTGGTTCTGTTTGGAGTCCTTAGCCACTAGCCTGGGTTCTTGTGCTGGGTAATGGCCTGGAGTGCAAGAAAACATGGGCTGTTACTTGGGCCCAGGTCCTGGTCTGAATGGCAGCTAGGCCCTCAATGTCTTGGAGGAGCTGGGCCTTGAATGCCAGTTGTGTCACAGGTGTGGAGGGGATTGGCTGGTTAGCTGCAATGGTTCTTGCTCACACACCTAAGGTGGAAATTCATCTCCAGAGTCAGAGGCAGGGAGAAATTTCCAGGTATCTGTAGGCAGTGAGCGAGGTAGGGGTTTCACTTTCCTTCAGAGCCCCAAGCAGTCACCTCACAGTCAGTTCAACTCAGGTACTTTCAGCCCTGGAAGCTCAGACTTGCCCACCTCCATTTCTTTCACCTCAGTGCAAGTCAAGACCAGACAGGGAGCATGCAGGCATAGCCTGTGAGGTGGGAGATGGGCTTAGCAGCCTGCTGCTGAGCTGGTTCAGCCCGGGTGCCAGGGAAGGGACCTGTCCTGTCAGAACTGCAATGTTTCACCCCATGGCTCTTCTCCTTTGTTCTCATGTAGATCCCACATGGGCAGTGCCACAGACCTGAGATATCCATTGAGTGCTGTGGTGCACACTCCTGCCGAGCCCTTTGGGACACCACCTGGACTGCACCGGCCACCGAAGGGTCGCTTTGCGGCTCTACGGGAAGAACCGCCCAAGGTAAAAACCCTAGTGTCAGCTCTGCCATGAATGCAGCTCATAGCTTGTCTCTGGCCAGCAGTTCAGAAGGCAGCAGGCAGCCTGTGTGCCTGCCTTGATTGTGCCTGTGGCTTGGAGCATGTTACAAATCTCCTGTAACTGAAACAGCTGCGGCAGCTGCCTGTGTCCTTTCCAGCCAGGGTGGGGGAGAAAGGGGGACTTTGTGGGGTCCATAGGCAGGGACAGCTGCAGGGCTTCTGCCCTAAATCCCCTTCATAGCCAAGAGGTTCCTTGTTGTGTAGGGGTGCGACTGGATGGTGGCCAGATGTAACTTGCTGGGATGAAGTGGTGGGTGAAAGTGGGATCACCGTGGAGCTAAACCACACCACAGGCACTTGTTGTGGAGCCTGATGTAGTGGATTGAGGGGCAGGGGAGCTGGCCCATACACACTTAGTCTTTCGTGAATAGAGAGCAGTGCTTTGAGTGGGGTGTCTCAGCTGCTGTTTTCCTCTGGGAAGTGATAGGGAGAGACTGGATCTTGGAGGTGTCTGAGGGCTTCTTTTACCAAGATCAGGCTCTGGGAACATATGGAGACCCTTTTCCCTGGGATGCAACTGTGGGGAGCATGGGGAGGCCCCTCTCTCCAGACTCCACTCAGCTCAAGAGGGAAGGCTGTCCCTGAAACCTGGCTCTGGTGGGAAATATATGGGTGGCCCTCTCTCCAGGCCCAGCTCTGGAGCATATTTGGAGCCCTCTGTCCCTAAGACTCATCTTTGGGGGCCCTCTGCAATCCTGCTCAGAACGGGAGACTGTCTACAGGGCCCAACTCACAGGTTTCTAGAGGAGAGTGTGTTTTATCTGAGCTGGTGCCCTTATATACTAAGGTCTCCTGGCACTCCTGGGAGAGGGGGCCCTCAGCGGCACCATGCCGGGGAGCAACCCCTGCCCTTACTCAAGGGGAACAGGTGCTGACTGCTTCACCTCTGTCTGTGGATGGCTTGGTCCGAGCTCCTCCAAGGCATTTAGGAGTCTAACTCTCACGGCCTGGGGCCTGGCCTCTGTTGGTCAATGTGGATGTTGTGACCTATGTGGGTTTGTGGTCTCTAGGACTGGGAGCAGTCCCAGGCAGGTGCTGTCCTGGCCACCGTGGCACACGGCTTTGACAGCGACCCAGAAATCTCAGATGTGGATGAGGACGACCGCGAGGCGCTCTTCAGCTCCAGGGATGTGCTATCCCCCAGTGGGCACTCTGATGCCCAAACCCTGGCCATCATGCTGCAGGAGCAGTTAGATGCTATCAACGAAGAGATCAGGTAAAGGACACGCTCATCTCAGTCCGTGGAGTGGCTGGTTTTGTGTGCTGCCATGAGGAGCAGGTGACATCTGAAGCATCACAGGGCAGTGTTCTCTTGGGGCTCCTTGGGCAGGGTTCATGTGTAAACCATTTAACTAAGCAAATCCCCAGGAGCCCCTGGACGAAGGCAGGCTGTTCTGGAGTTAAGGGGAGGGTTCATATCAAGCTACACTGCAGGGGCTGTGATGCTTCCCACTCCCAGTGGTTTGCACCCAGGTGATTCATAGTGTAAGCCACTTCTAGCTGTGCTGAGGTAGAGAAACATGCAGTTAGGGGGCTCCCAAACTTGGAGGATACCTGCTTCTATCCCTCTTGCTCCTGAGGGATGGGGCCTGGCTGCCACTCCTGGAGTGGAGAAGGGGGCCCCGTGCCACTCTGTCCCTCTGGGGGGATGAGAGTGTACAAGCATTCAAATAGGAGGGAGTTCACAACCTGTGAGGGGAGCCGTGTGATAACAGGGCCCTTGGCTGCTGGAATCCAGCCTTGGCAGCAGCAGAGGTGCAAAGTAGGTTGGGAGATGCCTAGAAATGGTGATCAGGCTGTCAGTGGGGAAATGGGAATGTTGCCCAGCCTAGCTCCATCTGCAATTGCTCAGGATGATTCAAGAGGAGAAGGAATCCACGGAGCTGCGTGCTGAGGAGCTGGAGACACGTGTCACAAGTGGCAGCATGGAGGGCTTGAATCTAATGCAGCTGCGCAAACGGGCTTCCATCCCCACCTCCCTGACTGCCCTGTCCCTGGCAAGTTCCTCGCCCCCAATCAGTGGGCGCTCCACCCCCAAGCTGTCCTCTCGCAGTGCTGCTCAGGACCTGGACCGGATGGGGATCATGACACTGGTGAGTCAGGCAGGGTATGTCGGTGTGAGCCAAGGCTGCTGAAGTGACGAGGGCCTTTGAATGCCACGTTGGGATCCCCACGTGGGGCCTGCCTGGCAGGGGAAGTTGCAGCATGGTGTGTCTGATGCCAAAGCCCATGGGATGAGCTGTGCTCTGTGGGGGGGGGGGGGCAGCGTGTGTGTACAGGCGAATGTATGAGCCAAATGTGTGGCAGTGAGGATGGATGTGGGTGTTTGGATGGAGCTAGGTGGAAGAAGATTTCTTGCCATGTCCCTGTGTTGATTTGCCAGCCCTAGAGAAAGCTGGAAATAAGGGGCATTCCCACTAGTGCCCACACCTGTCTTTCAGCACATTGTACAGTCAGCACTTCTCCCTCGCTTTGCTCTCCCCACAGGACACATTCTTACCTAACTGCCTCCTTTTTTGTGTCTCTTTTCCCCTTGCAACCAGCCCAGTGACCTAAGGAAGCATCGGAGAAAACTGCTTGTGAGTCACTTTAATTCCTCTGACTCTTTGACTTGTCCTCTTGGTCGTGTCCTAGCACCTGCTGCCAGAGATGCAGACTTGTTGAACAGCTCCAGCACAGCACATAGGAGCCTCTCACTTGCGGGAGAGCATTTGCATCCTGAGGAACAGAAGTTTTTCAGGGTGAAGGATGCAAGGATTATGAGCAGCATGGGGCTGGGATTGTGCCTTGGCATGTGTCTGTACAACACCTAGCACTGTGGGCTCTTGTCCTGATTGGGATCTCTGGGTGCTGCTGCAAAATCACACAGATGTATAATACAGTATTACACATTTGCCAGTATGGAGCTCCAAATGTCCATGTCAGGCTGGGGGAAGGATCTGCTCATGGTCCAGCTGAGTGATATTTGACCCTTCTCAGACACATCCATAGGAAACTGCAGAGCAGCTTACCTGCAGCTCTGGTCACGCCTGCTGTAAGGTTCTCTCCTGTTGATGCCACACTTTGCTGCAGCATGACAATTGGTGTCCAGTAGGCAGCCTGGGTGTGTGGGAAGAAATGGGGCTAGGTGCTGCCTGAGATGCAATCACATGTGATATACTGAGACAGGGCATTTGCCTTCCCCTCTGCTTGAAGAAAGGGAAAGTGCATAGGTCCCAGCTTGTTCCACTGGCATCTCTATCCATGGGGCCAGGTTTCTGGATTGTTGTCTTGATCCTTCCCCACGCTGGCAGCAGCTAGCGGCCTGTGATCTGTGTGTATGCCAGTCTTTATTGCACATACGAGGCTCTCATGCCACTTCGAGGAGCAGGCTAACTCAGAGCCACACCCAGGTTGTCATGGTGGCCTCAGGACTCTCAGGGCAGATTGTTGGGCCCCTGGGGGTCTGCATCTTTTGACTGCTGCTTGACAAGTCAGAGATGATCAAAACTTGGACAACAAAGAGAACTGCTATGAACACAGCATGTCTGAGGGGTCAGTTGTGGGGAGTTAGGAGGCTGCTGGGGTCTGGAGCTGTGGCTGGGCAGTGTCATTTTAGTGGCACCTGGAAAGGATGTGATCAAGGACATTAGCATAGAAATTAGCCTCCCTTCCCAGCCGTAGGACTGGCAGAACAGAGCACAACAGTCTGTTTAATAAACTGGAAGATCTTTGCTGCTGTGGAGATAACATCCTGTACCATTCTGGTGCCCGTGTCCATGCTTCTCTCTGTCGTGCATAGTTGTGGTTGCCTGCCCTTCTCTGAGATCCTTCATCATTTACTTTGCCAGAGGGCCTTGTCCCACCAGCTGTTGCAGACGTGCTGTTCCCGCTGACTTCACTGCAACCGCCACTGAGCTGGGTTCCTCAGATGGCAGCATGGAGGAGGCGGGCACTTTAGCCTAGGTGCTGACAGTTTGGGGCCCTCCAAGCACTTGGATGGAAGCAGCAAGAGGCAGGGAAGGGTTTGGAAGGGAAAACAGTGAAAGGCAGCTGGCCATGGAAGGAAATATGGATGTGGAGTGAGGAAGGACACACTGATGGTGTTGTTGAGATCACAGCCAGGTATGTCACGAGTCAAGGTCCTAGCTGTAGCTATTGCATAAGCCAGAATAACAGCATCCCAGGCCCCTGACGGACAGACCTAGGGATTTCTGCTCTGCAGCCAGTGTGTGATTGGAGCTAGTGTGCACACGCCATCTCTCAAACTGGTACCGGAGCACTGAGGCTGCAGCAGCAAGGGCTGCACAACCCTCCCTGGAACACGGGGTAATTGTTTGTTGGGTTAGGCCATGCTGCTGTTCCAGGTATCTCTGTGCAAGCTGCTGTGACACCCCATGACTGCAGTGTGAACATGGCCATAGAGATAAGGTCCACTTTTCCAAGACGCTTAGTGTAGATGGGCCCCATACAACTCAAGACTGTGGATGGCAGAGGTGAGGCCTGCAAGATGGTGATATAACAGCAGCCCCCTCCTATACAGGACAGACAGCGAAGCAGTGCTTAGTCTCCTGGACTGAGGAGGGCTATTCTTCTGTCCCCCCACCCCCATGCAGGCTGGAATCACCCTGCTGGCTTTCCTGCCCTGCCCCTTTGCCTAGTCTGTGTTTGCCCCAATTCACAGCCTTGTCCCTAGTCCTGATATCTGGACCGATACCCAGCTGTTGTGAGTGGTCACAATGGTTGACTCTGTGAAGCTCAGCTACTAGCCACTGTTTCTGGCTCGCTCTCTCCTCGTGGAGATTTCACATCTGAGGCTCTTCTCAGAGTGGGGGAAGGTTAAGACCCTGCAGACACAGATGGGGAGTAGACACTCAGAGAATCCAAATGATTAAGCCACAGTCACATAGCCAGCCTGGCAAAGCAAGGATTTGAACACAGATCTCCCAAGCCCTTAAACACTGGACTGGCCTTCCTCTTGCAGCTCTGCAAGGCCTGTCTTCTCCTTTAGGTGTAGTGTATTGTCTTAGTAATAGAAGGTGGGTTACTACAGTAATAGATGTAGGTAAAACCAATTTGGCTGGTTCTTAGTTCTTCTTAGTGCTATCTGAACAAAACCACATATTTTTGGCTCCTCATTGCATGTCTGTTTCTAACATCATTTTGGTTATAAGGACTATATATAATATTAGCTACGGAGGCTCTTTGTCTGGGGCTGCCCTGAAGTCCTGCTCCCACCCAAAGGCTAGGTTAACAGGTCCAGAAAAAGCTCAGTTTGTGTCTATCTGTCCCTCACACTCCACTGACTGAAAAAGTATTTTTCTCTCTCTGCCTGGCTCCAGGGTCTGGCCAAAATAACTGCATGATACGAGATATCAGGTTTCCCTGGGAGGCATCAGCTGGAGACAAACCACACTGGTGGAAGGAGCTGATCCTGTTGGTCTTAAAGTGCCACACAGCTCCTTGTTGTTTAGCAAGTGCTGGTCATGGTGGCAGATCCTGAATCTGGAGCTGTGGGGCGCTTGAGCTAGAGAACCCCCCATTGCACTGACAAGTTACCACATGGGAGGAAATCCAAGGAAAGGCAGCCACAGTGAAAAGAACTTATGGGTCTGGCCTGTGGCGAGACTAGCGGAGCATGCCACATATGGTACAGAGCAACCAGAACTGCAAGGAGGGAATGATATGACATCTACAGTACCCAAGGCTATCACATTAGTGCAGCGATTACAGGAGAGAAGCCTGTGGCTCTTATGAATGGTGCTAGGAGCTGGGCACTTGCATGCTGCATTGTTTTGCTGAGGGAAGTCAAGACTAGTCTTGTCCAAGAGGAGACAAGAAAAAACCCTTCCTGGTGTTTAGTGTTATAGGAGATTCCTACAATGGGTGGAGGATGCAGGAGCTCCTTTCCGAGCCTGGCATCTGCAGTCCTGCAGCTTCTCTTGCACTATTCTATTCTATTTATTTGTTCATGCAACTGGCAGGCACGCCTGTGCTGTTGCCTGCATTCCAGGGCTTGCTTCTGTTTGTGCTTCTGTTTGTTTATACGCACGCCTGGGCTTTGCCACATGAACTCGGTTACAAATCTGCCAGCGTCCTCTGCCATCTCCCTGCTTGGAGCCAGGCTGTTAGTGTTCTGCTGGCAAGCATGTTTTCCATCTCTGGCACTTCAGGTGACCTTGTGGTGTCAGACTCAATCACATCAGGAAACTGTGCCACTGGGAGAGCATTCCACACAGTGTGAATGTGGAGGCAATTAAGGACACCATGGGTTTCCTCTTGATTTGCACCCAGAGTTCAGGGTGGAATATTTGGTAGTGCTTCCAGGAGGCAGCAACACAGACACACACACTCACTCCCTCCCTCCCTCCCACTAGTTGCTTCTTTCCCAGGTGGTGTCCACATACACAACCCTCTAGCCCCACCTGCATAAATGTGGAAGCCCAGGGCTGGCTTGGGTCAAAAGCCAGAAAAAGCCATCACTTCCTTAGCAGAGAGAGAAACCACCTCCCTCTCACCTCAATAGCCCAACCTCCCCATGGAGGACAGGCAGCAAACTGAAACTGGGGCAGTCTAGCCCAGATCCACAAAGGCACTTAGGGCCTCTTATGGTCTGAGTTTTCATTGATTTCAATGGAAGCTAGGAGCCCTTTGTGGATTCAGGTGATCATGATGAGGAGGTTGCAGTGGCTTCCATGTTAGTGCAAAGTTATAGCCTGCACCTGATGGGGAGTTGTGAAGGTGGTAGGCTGACTTATCTAATTGGTCTGTGCTGGATGCATGCTGAATCCAAATTTAGAGCATGGGTTTGTATCCTTTGCAATTTGGGATGACAGCTGATTCCCACACAGCATGAGGGGATCAAAAGGGCACCTTATTTCTCTACCTCCTCCAACAGTTGTTAGGTTCTATCCCTGCCCTTTCTGGTCACATCACCCCATGCTCAGCTGGGAACAAGCCATCCTCTGGGCTTTTCAGTTCAGGACATGCAGTGAGAAGAGGCCTATGTGATGCATAAAAAACGTGGAAGCCTTGTCCTCAGTTCACTTGTAAGGCAGTGGTTGTCTTGCTGTCCTGTGGCTGGACTTGGACAGGTGTGTTAGAGGAGGCAGCAATCTTTGCCATTTAACCTCACCGCTTCACTGTCTGTTTAGTCACCAGCCGCTCGGGATGAGAACCGAGAAGATAAAACCACCATAAAATGTGAGACTTCCCCTCCTTCCTCACCCAGGACCCTGTGGCTGGAGAAGTTGGGGCATCCTGCGCTCAGTCAGGATGACAGCAAAAGGTATGGGGCTGGCAAGCAGATGGTGTCATTGTCTGGGCATCTGCTGTGTGTTAAAGCAAGCACCTCCTACAAGTCACGGGGATAGCAGAGAGTCAGGTCCTCTCTAGGGGATGGGTGGCCAGAGTCCGGCATGCCCTGTACAACTCAAGCGAGCCTCCCCTAGAGTACTTGGGGAAAGCTCTTGGGATGGATAATAAAGATGCACTGCTAGACCTGATACCACAAGCAAACAGGTTCTATCATGGTGAAGGCTGTGACTGGTGGTCTCTGGGCACCTGGTTAAATGGAGGAGGGACTCATCCTGGTAACAGAATTCTTGCTCCTGATCCCAAAATGGTGGAAGTGGCACATGCCCAGCAGTAATTTCCCCAGGTGGTGTGATGCAGTAAATCTACCTCATTCACTCTGCTTGGAATCCTGGATTTGCCTCGTATTAATGGATGGCATTTCAGGACAAAGGGTGGTGGGAAGGAGAAGATGGACAATGGCTCCCAACTGCTATCTCTCCGGCTGAGCCCAGCAATCCATGTCTGTTGAGGCCTGGTTGAGCTCCTCCACTGGGTTAGCCTGGAACAGAGGTGAACAGTGAGGACGCTCTTCTAGGTGGGGATGGTAAAGGTGGCCAAGTGCTAGGCATGAGGGACCTACGCCCTCTGGAACCCTTTGTCCTCTCATGGCATGTACTTGTAGGTCCCTTGAGGTTTGCTATGTGTGTCCATGGCTAGCATCTTATCTCCCTCATTACTCTGCGGTTCCCAGGTGCTAGCCGTCTGGCTGGCTGCTATTCATCCTGTGTGCACAGAATGGATTGCATGGCGGTTTACTTCTCTGTCATGGACTCTGGGAGGCATCTCGGTTTCCCTGCTCCTTGCTCCAGGGTGCTGCTACTTCACTCTCTATTTGGAGCAGCACCCTCTGATGCTTGAACTCCTTTTCTTTTCCTAGCTCTCTGGAGGAGCAGACGAGCAACCTGAGCAGCAGCACGAGCAGCCAGGACTCCCTGCACAAAGGCTCCAAGAGAAAAGGAATCAAATCTTCCATTGGACGCTTGTTCGGCAAGAAAGAGAAAGGCCGGCTGATTCAGCTGAGCAGAGATGGAGCCACTGGACAAGGTCTGTTTCCTTTCCTTATCTGCCGATGATAGGACAAGAAACAATGGGATTAAATTACGGCAAGGGAGTTTTAGGTTGGACATTAGGAAAAAATTCCTGTCAGGGTGATTAACCATTGGAATAAGATACCTATGCAGGATATGCAATGTCCATCACTGGAAGTTTTTAGGACCAGGTTAGACAAACACCTGTCAGAGATGGTTTAAGATGGTACTTGGTCCTGCCACGAGTGCAGGGGATTGGACTCAGTGACCTCTCATGATTCCTTCCAGTTTCTATAATTCTGTGATTTCTGCCTCTGTGACGAAGGACTGGGTATAATGTAGGCTGACAGACTCTTCAGTGTACCTTCCTACCGGCTGTGTGAGAGAAGTGGGGAGGTGCTGCTTTTTGCATGGCCTGTGAAGAAGGGGTAAACAAAATCTTCCTTCGGATAGTATTGGGGCTCTATTAAAGGTTTACCCCTGCTCTGAAAAAGGACTGTCCTTGTTCCCTGTCCCTGTGAGTGCACAGCCATGCCTCAGTTGCTGATGAAGGTTTGGGTCTGTACACAGATGTAGCTATGTCAGTAAGGATGGGTGGGTTTTCTTCCATTTTATCTGAACAGCTTATTCCTCTTTCCATCTGTAGTGTAGATGTAGTCATGGTCATACAAAAACATTTATGCCAGTATTATTGCATCCACATTAGTGGGGTTCCATACCCCACTGTAACCATACCAGTCTATTTAAAGAGGCACAACAGCTGTGTGTAGATAAGAGCTAAGTGATGCCTCCTATTGCTCCTCACTCATTTGATTCCATAGTTCCCTCAACTTTGATTTCCTGAAATCTTGGACTCTTGCTGGGCTGGATACATTCTGCAGAGCCTTCTGGAATACTGCATGTTTTTTGTGCTAATTTCTGTGTTGTTTAAATTTACAAAGCTCTTGAAGTCAAAGGGAGTGGGACATCTGCAAGAATTGGAAGGGAAAAGTCCTTTGGTAGTGTCACAGAAGAGTCCCAAGACCTTTGGGTGTTGCGGTCCATTAGCACCATAAATGGGTCATGGAGGTGTCACCATCTCTGTAATGTTTCACCTTGCCTTCCACAGCCATGTGTGGCTGGGTGGCCGGGGCTGCTGTGAGGTGGGAGCTGGGGACTAGAAGATGCCTCATCTAATCTTCTAAATGTTTTTACTCCTTTCTTAGTTGTGCTGACCGATTCTGAGATCAGCATACAGGATTCGCTAGGGCTTGGCAAGCTGGGAGCCCAAGCAGAGAAGGACCGGCGGCTGAGAAAGAAGTAAGCATGTCTGTTTCTCTCTTCCTGTCCTTGTTAGTGAGGAAGAGTCACTCACGATAGCAGCTGAAATAGGACTATCTGGGAATCCTTCATGGCCTCTGACTCCTGAGCATCTTCCTCTGTGCTTGAGCTGAGACGTCTGGTCAACACTCCCTTTCCTGAGCCATCCTTGCCTCCATTATTACTTTGCTTGTACAGTTTCCTACAGCCTGTAGCAATTGCTTCTGTGCCTGTTCTACTCTTCTTGTTGGGCTTGTCCACCTGTGCCTTGCAGATAACCGTCATTAGCATCTTCTTCTTGGCTCCCTCCATTTTGACCGTAGGTGGGGGAGGTTGTGTTCCTGTAGGGCTCTGTAGATGTGGGGGGTGTGTGTGTGTAACAGGAACATTTCTCGTGTAATTGCAATGCATGCCTGGCTCTCAGTGACTAACATTTCTAACTTTTTCCAGACATGAGCTTTTGGAAGATGCTCGAAGGAAAGGCATGCCCTTTGCTCAGTGGGATGGGCCAACGGTGGTCTCTTGGTTGGAGGTGAGGTGGGGCACTTTACTGCACAGATTAATGCCGACATGAACAGAGCTACCCAGAATTTTTTTGATGTGTAGTTTATTTGCTAAGAAGTGCAGGTTTTGTCAACCAAAACTATTTGCAAGTTTGGTTTAAATTCGGTGAATGGTTTCGGCAGGAGAAAAAAATGAAAAAACGTAGAAACATTTTTCATTTTAATGTTGTCTACATGAATGACTTTAATTTTTGGTCCATAAACATTTTTTTGTTTAGAAATATAGCTAGTTTTTTTTAAATAAACATAAAGAGGTTAACCCCCCCCCCCAACCCTTAAACAACCTTTCTTCCCCAAAATTCATTTCAGATTGAAAATGGGGGGGTTTTTTTGACCCTAAATGAATGTTTTGATTTTTATTTCATTTCAGCCTGAAATGGAATTTTTTTTTGGTTCATCCACCAGTCCAAAAAAAAAAAAAAAAATCATTCATTTGCTCAGCTCAGGATAGGAACATATCAAGGGTGAGATTCATGATAGACCTTGTATTTATTCTGTATCTCTGCTCTTTTTTGTGACCTGTCAGTTAGTTACATAGTTTAATCACATTTTTATAAAGGCATATAGGAAGAAACCATGTGGATTCTAGCTGCTAGAATGTCATGTGCAAATTTTTATTTTTATCTATTTATTTTTGGTTCCTAGTGTTGTATAAATTTGGATGGAGACGGTAAAGAAAAGAGCCATGAAAAAGAGTGAGGGATTAGAAAACTTGCCTTAAAGTGGAAAACTCAGAGTTCTGATTCTTTAGAGAAGGTTTAAGGGGTAACTTGATTATGGTGTAAAGCATACACGGGGAAGAAGAAATTTAATAATGGGACCTTCAGTCAAGCAGAGGAAGGTCAACATGATCCAATGAATAGAAGTTGAAGGTAAACAAATTCAGACTGGAAATAAGACATACATTTTTAACAGTGAGGGTAATTAGCCAATGGAAAGTTTACCAAGGGTCATGGTGGATGCTCCATTGCCAACCATTTTAAAACCAAGATGGGATGTTTTCCTAGAAGATCTGCTCTATATTGTGGAATTTCTCCAGTCTGTGTTATACAGTAGGTCAGATTTGATCATCATGATGGCTCCTTCTGGCCTTGAAAATTTCTGTGCTAGTGGGCAAATGAAAAAATTAACTTATTTTAGACGCAGGGTAAAATTATCAGAAGTGACTTCGGAACTGAGAAGCCACACGTTTAGCATGGTCTGAGCTGCCTTGGAAAACATTGCCCTCTGCTTGAAAGTGTGGTGAAACTGGAGTGCCCAGGGGGCTGTCTCCATGCATCACCGCCTTCACCCAGACCCCTCCCTAAAGTGTCTGCCGCATAGAGTGATTCCAGCTTTGTGCTCATGAAGCCATGTACTCCAGACTACTATTGTAGCAGGAATTATCTGGGGACATGTGGACATAGCTTTAGCAAAATTGTTTGAAAAGTTCAACTCCCAAGTTCTTTTTTTTTTTCCTGGACTCTCAATCTCAGAGAGGGTGATGTATCCCTGGTTGCTTGTATGTGACTGGGTGGAGATGGGCTCATGAAACCCTTTGCTTTCTCCTTTTTTATCAGCTCTGGGTGGGGATGCCAGCCTGGTATGTGGCAGCTTGCAGAGCCAACGTGAAGAGTGGCGCCATCATGTCTGCCCTGTCTGATACTGAGATCCAGAGAGAGATCGGCATCAGCAACCCACTTCACCGGCTAAAACTGCGTCTGGCCATCCAGGAGATGGTGTCGTTGACTAGCCCTTCGGCTCCACCCACCTCGAGGACGGTAAGTGCTTCACAGCCATGTGCTATGTTGCCGAGATTCTTGCATCTAATACAGTGGAGACTGTGAACCTGTTTGTCGTGTGTCATCCATTCCCCTCTTGGAGAAATGTGATATGGAGAATAAAGTACCCTAGGCCTCCCAAATAAATTATGGCTTTGTAAGGAACATATGACCTACCCTGCTTCAGCCAACCCATTTTGTCCATCCAGTGTCCTGTCTCCATTAATGGTCAATGCCAGCTGCTTCAGAGAAATCCATAAAACCCTGATGATGTACCTGGCCAGTTACGCAGTATTGTCTGTGGGAGTGAAATTCCTGCCTGACCCAAATCTCTGGACCTCTGAAATAAAGGGAGTGATATATGCTTCAGCTTAGTTAGTGTCACTGTGATGCTGTTCTTGGTCATCGGACTGTTGACTCCGTTTTTGAATCACATTGTGTTGTCTCCTTCTTTGAACAGAAGCAGCTGCATATTCTACTTAGGTATGTGCATGCCCAGAAGAGACCTTTGCCTAGTGGTGCCCCTAGGGGTGGCATTCATGTCTTATGCCTCTTCCCCTCCCTTGGCTATGTAAGGGCAGTGCCAACTGAACCTCCTCAGTTCCTTCTCCCTGAGTGTGACTAGTCAGAATTACATAGGGTGTGCCACCTGTGTGTTCTTTGGTTTGTTTCCGAGCATTTTTTATTTTTCTTGTGTAGGGAAGTTAGTAGCATCTCAAGTTAAGTTCAGTGTTAATTTACTCAGAGCAGTGAGTAGCTCTGATGCCCTCCCAGGGTTCAAGCGTTGTTTATCATATGGGGTATATTTCTCTCTGAGAACGTGAAGAATCCACCACTATCCTTTAGATTTAGTTAAACAGGACCAGATTCTGATCTCTCTCCAGTGTAAATGAACAGTAATTCCTGGTGTGGAGAGAAGAATCCAGCCATAAATCTGTGTAGGTCTCATTGTAAACCACTGTAGGACATAAAATGCCATCTCTAGTTGAGCTTGCTTCCTCTAAGAATTTTGACCCCATTATTGGAGGTTTTTAAGAGCAGGTTGGACAAACACCTGTCAGGGATGGTATAATGGGGGTATTTGGTCCTTCCATGAGTGCAGGGAACTGGACTTGATGACCTGTCATGGTCCCTTCCAGTTTCTATGGTCCTATGATTCGATTGTGGTCCACTTGTAACAAGCTGCCTATCTTTTTCTGATTAACGTTTTTGACCCTTTCCCCCTAGTCCTCTGGAAATGTCTGGGTCACGCATGAAGAGATGGAGAACTTGGCAACGTCCACAAAAACGGTTAGTTTGTTGCATCTGATACCATCTCCTGAGTGTCATGTCAGTAACACTGAACTGAGTACTAGCAGTAAAATATCAATATCTGGGTTCATTGAATAGAAAGGAACCTGTAGCTCATGCACTCATAGTAAGATGCCTTTTGGTAAATTGTTTCCCTATGCTTAGAAGTTGCTTTTCAGCCTTTGGGAACTTGGCAATTTCTACAACTGCTTCCCTACCCCTTTCCAAATAAGAAATGGATTTTCCTTTTTCAAGATCCTGTGACTTTTGCTGAGACCATGATGAGTGTGTCTGTCCATCTGTAGTAAATGAATAAATAAATAAATAAAATAACCCACTGGTGTCCAGAAGGTGCAGAAAAAACAGCCCAGATTGTGAAACCCTGTCACCCTTCTGGAAGTTGCTGGTGAAACTTTTAGTGGTCTCAGTCTCTTTCTTCGTAGCCACATGTCCACATCACAGAACCTACTCTCACCAAGAATGTTTATTAGCCCCCACGTGTTGAGAGTGGGTCCTCAACATAGCAACCAGATCATGGGTGAAGCGAGCTGACAGGCGATGTGGGGCAAGCTTGCACTCTCACTGCCTGACTTGCGTGTGTTCTTTGGGAAACTGAGGCTCTTGCCCTGGCATCTCTCCCTGGTGCTGTATCTCCTTATCACAGGAATGAGTGAGTCTGTGCCAGTTTCCAAGCCTAGAGTAATTTTGCTTGGGACACCAGGACCCCCAGTGGGACTGTCTGGTAGCATAGTAGCATTAGGTGTGAGACCTGGGTTGAAAACCTGGCCCCATTGAAGTCAGTGACAAAACTCCCTTGGACTCAAGCGGGCCCTGAATTGCACCAATGCTCTCTTGTTGCATATCAGAAACCATGCTCCTGAGTTGCATATAAAGTGGACATTCCCATTTCCTGCTTGACTTACTCAGATTTTGGAAGGGACACTGGGAGTTTCTAAAATGCCTTCTGTCTGACTGCAATGTATCACATTTTAAATATATGTGTTCTGTTCTATTTGTTTGACAGGCAGAGATACTGACTATACCTGTTGTTTTTGTTGACATGCTACATTTGTTACAATTAGGACACAGAGGAGGGCAGCTGGGCACAGGTGAGACCTCCACGTCTTCTCTTTCCATATCTGTTTAGATAGGTGAACCAGGGTCAGGAGCAGGGACCCTGCCCAGAGAATCTCTCTCACGTCTCTTGCAAACAGAAAATCTGTCACAATGTGTGTGTCCAATCACATCACTCCATTTCCATGCAGGCCACTCCCTTGGACAGTTATTCACCATTTAGCCCCACCTTTTTGAACAGGTATTCCCCTAAGCCCTGCCCCCAAAAGCACGTCACTGGAAGGTCAGCGAAGGCAGCAGCTGTGAACTCTCTAATGTGAGGAAAATCCTTATTTTTTCTTGTGGTTTGTTGACTCCTCCTTTGTCTCATTTTATAGTCTGGATTATGTTCATGGTGCTGGAGCCCATACACTCCTGCACCAGAAACATTTTGGTTTGTTGCAGGATGGGGTGGAATTTGATGTTTCGTTTGATTTCTGGTGTTATATTTCCAAAGAACTAACAAAGCACACGATTTCTGAGTTTGTGTCCTTCAGGTAACCCTGTTGACTAAAACAAACAAGGAAATAAATTTGTTTGTCTTCAAGTGTCACGGGACTCCTTGTTTGTTCTACTGAACTAGACTAACATGTCTGCCCTTTGGACCTCATGTACACTAAGGTCGGGCAAATCTGGAGACTTAGGACAGGTCTACGCTGATGGTGGAAAAACTTGTCTTTGTAGCCAAAAACAAGAACTTGCAGATTTGCTGCCATCAGTTCAACCTTTCTGGATTGACTGAGTGGTCAGTGAAGATCCACTCAATCGGTCTGGAAGTTGACCCAGTAAATCCACCCTCCTCAAGAAGAGCAGCGCCGAGTTGAAGAAAGGGCATTTCCCTTTGACTCAGCACAGTGGAGACGCCATGATAGGTAGTGTTAGGAAGTCATAGGGAGATACGTTGTGTATCTCTTTTCGACTGCTGTTGAAATCTTTTGCAGGTGTAGATCAGGGCATGGTTATTTACAAAGCATGGAGGATACATGGCTAAAAGCCCTGCATGGCTTTGGTGACTCTCAGCTCTCGGCTCCCTGCTGCCTGGAAATGGCTTCCTGAAATCAGGAACCCCTTTCTAGTAAAAATGCTTGGTGATCTCATTTCCACATACATGGCATATCCTGGGCTCACCGATCATCTTCCATCAATCCCACAGTCAACTAGGTAAGCTGCTTGGGCCCAAACCATTTCCTCCCCCACAGCTTTGGGGGATCTCTGGTTTGAGTCTGGATTTGGTTCCAGATCTGATCACCTCCAGAACATGTGTTAGCCAGGAGTTTCCTTCCACACAGAGACTTTGTAAAACCACAGGACAGGCTGTTTAATGGTGTTCCAGATGTGATACAATTCTCCACATCCCCACTGACTTGACAGTAACCTCAGCCCCTCTTCTGTTCTGTTTAATCAGCCGTGTCTGTCATGTACATAGCTAAAGACAAGACATCTGCGTTCTGTTCAGCACCTTGCCCTGTTCTTTCCATGAGAAAAGGGTAAAACCCTTCCTTTGCAACAGTAATCATGACCCTAAGCAGAGCTGTAGTGTGACACACCTGCAAAAACATTGCCTAACCACCTCATTACCCCGGAAGGGACAGAAATATCCTTTTACAGAAGGGGCAAAATGAAGAAACACACCACTGACGTGACACCAGCAAATTGCCTTTTCTCGTAGGAAGACCACACTCACTGTTTTCTCTCCCAGTATTGAATCAGGGTCTGTTTCAGAGATACTTATAGGGGGGACAGTGTTTCCTGCCAACCATTAAAAAGAGGGGGCTTTGATTTGTATGTAGTCCTCCAAAATGTACCCTCATGGGAGTCCTGGTCACTTGCTCATAAGGTTGGAGTTAGAGAGTATTGTTTGGGCCTGATCTCAGACTGCCCTGCATCTGATGCAAAGTGGGTGCTGACCTGCCATTTGGAAGGGGGTGGCATTTTAAACCCACTTGAACAATAACTGTCCAAGGGGCAGGGCAGTGAAACTGGAGCCCTTTCTTTCCTTCCTGACTTACACTCAGCTGTCTGAATTTCTGCCTCACTTCCAGACATGGGGCATGTACTGGAAAAGTGCTGAGCACTTCCATCTCCTACAGGTGTCAGCAAGAGATATGAATGCTGAGCTGTGGAGTTTTCTCAGCAAATGCTCTTCAAGTTGCACTGATACCAGGATAAAATTTATGTTATGGAATTTAAGTAACAAAATACTGGGAGGGGAATATTTTTGACCCCTGGTTTTAATTTTGATGTATATGATATCATTCATCCAAGCCTTTCAAAATGCCCTTCAGACATTAATTAAGCCTCATAGCATCCCTGTAAGATACTGTAAGCAAGTATTAAACTTGTTACATTTATGAATAATAATATAGCCACACCCACTCAGCATGGTATTCTGTTACCCTCTAGTGGTGACTGGGATATATGCAGAGTGGTTGAAGAGTGCTGAACCTAGAAAGAGTTTGGTATTTTTGACAAAGCTTCTTTTCCATCAGAACATACCATTTTCTTAAACCTAAACTGTTAGTAGGAAAGGGGGTGTGTCAACATATTTTCCATTTTGAAAACATTTTGGGGTGAAAAAGTTTTGAAATTGTTGCAACGATTTGTTTCATGTGTGTGATGAACAAGTACCACTTTTTGTTTTGAAATGACGTTTTATTCTGAAATGTAAATTAATTTAAGATTAAAATATTTCTAAAAAGTAAACTGGTCAAAATTGAGAAGGTTATCAGAACAAAATAAAACAATGAGTCTTGTTGCACGTCTAAAGACTAACAAATTTATTTATTGCATGAGCTTTCGTGGGAGAAAATCCTACTTCAGTGGATGCTTTGAAGATGGGGAAAGCATCTGACAAAGTGGGATTTTCTCCTGCAAAAGCCCATGCAGTAAATAAATTTGTTAGTCTTTAAAAGTGCCACAGGACACCTTGTTTGTTTTGCTGAATTAGACTAACATGGGTCTCCCTTTGGAGCTTCAGAACAAAATGTTTCCATAGACTCAATCAGAAATATTTTTGACTTTTTTTAATTTGTGAAAATTTTCAAGACTTTACATTTTTCATCCCAGTTTGAGTGAGAGACAATTTTAAGAGTCCCATGGGAAAACCATTTCCTGTCCATTTCTAGCTGTAGCCTTAACTAACAGAGCTAGGTCTCGTAGCTCAGACGAGAGTTAGGATCCAAAGTTCCCTCTTCCATCCATCTATTTCTCCATCCATGATGGGGATATTATAAAAATAACACATACCTTTTATACGCTCCAAGGGATATATAGGATCCAAGAGCTTCCTCTTCCATCCATCCATCCCTCCATCCGTGACTGGGGCATTATAAAATAGCACATAGCTTTTATATATGCTTTTTTTTTCCTGTAGTTCTCTAATCTGTGACATGCCTAGTCAGACACAGCAACACTGACATGAGCCATTAACTTATCAAAAACCAATTTGTTAGTAATTGACCAGGCATTGTCAAAAGCAAAATTGCAAATAAAATCAATTCACCTGAAAATCAGTCAACTTCATTTAAACGCAAGAGATTTGAAAAACCTTCTGCACAAAATGTGCCAGTGTCATCCCTGGGTCTCCTGGAATGGTGGGTCTGCAGCATTGCTGAGAGCCAACATGTGTGCATGCTTTTTCCTCTACTTTCACAGACACTGGCCTATGGGGACATGAACCATGAATGGATTGGGAATGAATGGCTGCCTAGTCTAGGGCTCCCGCAATATCGCAGCTACTTCATGGAGTGTCTGGTTGATGCTCGCATGCTGGACCATCTGACTAAGAAAGATCTCAGAGTGCACCTAAAGATGGTCGACAGCTTCCATCGGTGAGCTGGCCTTCCTTGCAAGGTGTTGAGAGCATTAAGTCCCATTCTGAACAGTAAAGGAGAAGGTCTGTTGCAACCAAGATAGCACATGGGGGTTGTACATCTTGTGATTTCAAAGGTTCCTAACTGGGACTTTCTACAGATTTTCACCAGACGCAGCTGGTCTGGCTGAGCAACCTCAGACACTAGCTTCAGAAGAAAAGTTCTTCCAGTTCAGACTAGAGGGTCTGGAATTACTTAGAAAGGCTGATGTTCTCCTTTGTAAAATTCCTTGTGCAGGTTCCCTTTGTAGGTGGATGCATAGTGTAGGACCACTTAGGCCAGGTCAGCCACAGGGATGGGACAATTTCTGACTGTGGAGTAGAACCTCCCAAACCACAAAGGGAAAAGGTCTGACTAGATCACCTGCCTGCACTCCCCCATTGTCTGCCAGCTGGAGCAGACATTGAAGCAGATTCTCCATTTCTCTTACATGTCCCTTGGAGGGAATGTGTGAGAACACGGGGGTCATGGTTGGGGTCGTTAGTGTATTGGTTGTAGTGTAAGAATTCCTGGCAAGGGGAATAGAGAGGCTAGAATTTGCCCTCACTGCAGCAGTGGGAGCAGCTTGCAGGACAAGCGAGGTGACATCCTGAAGTGCTGGGGGGTTATGTGCTGGTGTCGTGTGATAGCCAGTCATCCATAATGGATCACTGTGTCCAACGCCCAGGATGCCTTGGTGAGGGCCACTCTTCTCATGGTTGCTTCATCTTTTGCTCACTGTGACTGTGGCCCTCAGACCTGTGTCCTATTGCAGCTGTTCTTTCAGCTCAAGAGGTCAGGGATCTCTCAGAGAGAAGCAGGGGACTCCTTGCCTCTCCATATGAAATGTCTTCCCAGATCCATCCTCTCTTCTGTGCAGCACCCCCTGCTTTGCTCTACAAGCCCCACTCTACTTTTGCATGGATCTGCAGCCATCAGACCTTCTGCGGAGTTCCCCTCTTCCCCAGGCACGTCACTAGTGGGTCACTGCCATGGCTAACGCCTGTCCCTGGGTAGTAGGGGAAGAGCTCCAGGGCCTGGCTCTTGGATATAAGGGGCTGCAAGCAGGTCATAAAGACTTCCTTGGGGAACCGCAACTGGCCTGCCCTGACAGTAGCTTAACTGCAAGTAGGTTGCTGGGGATGGGGTGCACATGAAGTATCACCCCCCCGTGGGGGCTGTCACAAAGCAAGCTTTTGCTCTTCCTGTGCACCCCCCAGGGATGAGGAGCAGGCAAAGCCATAACCTTCCCCTTCTCAATGCCAGCCTATGATGGCACATGGCTCTGTGCTGCAGCCCCTGGTGGCATGTCACAGCAGGCATGCTGGGACACTGCAGGACGATTCTTGCTCTCTGGGGCTGCGTGCCTCCTGGAGGTTCCCCCAGGATGCAGATTTTCAGTGCACTGCCTGAGAGCTGTGCATACAGAGCTGCTTTATCTCCCATTCCCAGCAATAAGAGTTGGATGCCTGGTGCCCTAGTGAAACATGGGAAATTCCCACTGCAACCTCCTCAGCAGAGATGATACGGCATCTCTCTTTGATTCTTGCAAGTGAGTAGTGAGCAGGTTCCCTCCACCAGCTGGTCATTAGTGCAGGCATCAGCCCTGATCTCACAGCTCCCAAGTAGCTCAGGAACCACCACTCCAGCTAGCAACCGTGGAACCCCAGGCAATAGAACTGCAGGGGGAGAAAGATGTGACCTGCCGAAGGGCTGTGGGTTGATGAGTTTGGATCCAGGATCTCTCAGTGGCTGACTGCCTCAGTACGGCTGATGGTGCGTATGAATACAGGACTGAATGGGACAGACACGTTCCAACCTAGGGACAGCAAACTTAGAGGCCCAGATTCTCAAAGATTCCTAACTTCCGCCAAAATCAATGGGTATTAGGTGCCTAAAGACCTTGAGGATCTGGACCCTAGAGCTGGCCTCGAAGAGTGTGAGGGACTCTGTGAAGTGACATAGCCAGAAGAGTTTCTCTGTGCTGATGTTTTTTACCTTCTCCTCTATGCTGTTTTTGGGCGGAAAGTTTCCTTTTCAGGGTTATGGATAATCAGGTCCAGCCTTTTCTTTGATCATCCTTCAGCTGGTGTGTGACCCTCACTGAGAATTAAAAGCCTCCACCTCTTGCTCTACTCTCTTCCAAGTGTTGTGCAATGTGTTGTTTTTTCTCAGGACCAGTCTACAGTACGGTATCATGTGCCTGAAGAGGTTAAACTATGACCGCAAGGAGCTACAAAGGAGGCGAGAGGAAAGCCAGCATGAAATCAAAGGTCAGTAACCATTTAAAAGATCTGCTCATGTCTCATGGAAAATGTCAACAAGCCACCCCACCTTTTCCATTCCTGTCCTTCATTTTTTTTTTTAATACAGCGGCTGCGGTGCAAAAGGCAGCACTTCCCAATCGATATTTGACAGCTAGTAGCCATTCTCAACATAGAAGAACTGGCTTCTCACATACTCATGATGTAGCAGTTGGCAAATTATGCTTTTTAATAGGTTTTGCTCACTACAGAATACTTGCTTGGATGCAGAGTCACTTTTACCAGCTTCTTCTTAATCCCCATTGAAGTCCTGATCCTTAGAGCCATGCACAGGTTCAAAATTTGTATGTGCGTCCGAGCTGTGATCCACAAACATAGTGTGCATATGTTTGCAGATTTTCAGGCCTCTGCTGATCCTGTTTGTCAGATCATGCTTAAACAAACAAACACAGAATTCTGACTTTAGCTGCATGAAAACTGGAAAGAGCAGAGGAGCTCTGAAGGCAAAATATGCTCCTACTTACAGCTCCTGGGCATTTGGATTTGAATGAACAATTGATGGAATTTGACTAAAATGCCCACTTGATGGCTGTATTTGACTTAAAGACTTTCTGCCCTTACAATAAGTTATCATTAGTCTCCCCAGGGAAATGGAGGTTTCTGTATCAAGTGGGTCGGTATTTTCAACTCTTTTGAACACAACTGGGAAGATTTAAACTATTGTGACCAACATTGTGAGATGTCAAAGAGATAATTTCAAAGGACTGTCTATGGAACTATGAACTGTGTATAGATAGCTATTGGTGCTTGGCAAATTAAATCATTTAAACTGGTGGCCCTCAACTCAACCTTCTCAGCTACTGAACCCCTTTCAGGTATCTGATTTGGCTTGAGCAACCCAAAGTTTTACTTCACTTAATATCTACCTGCTTACAAAATCAGACATAAGAATACAAGAGAATACAGGAATACAGAGACTAGTATTATGGCAAAATTGCTTACACTCTCATTGTTGCCATAAAATTTGTAAAATAAATTAATCAGACTGTAAATATTGTACTTACATTTCAGGATATAGAGCAGTATAAACAGTCATTGTATGAAATTTTAGTTTGTCCTGACTTCACTAGTGCTTTTTTATGTAGCCTGTTGCAGGGGCGGAGTTTAAAAGGCAGGAGTTGGTGGTTGTCCGCCTATCTGCTGAGGCAGCGGTGGGCCCCCCCCCAGCTTGGACCCGTGGTGATGGCCCTGAGTCCAGCCGGGGCCTGCTCCTACCTCAGTGGGGAGGCAGAGAGTGGCCACCACCGGCAGCAGTGTCTGGCCCCACGTAGGGATCTGAGGCCACTGCCACCAGCAGTATCGGGCCCTGGCTGGTGATCTAGGGCTATTGCCGCTGGCAGGATGCAGCTCTGGCCCCAACATCAGGAGTCGGATTGGGCTGGGAGGTGGTGGGGAGCTGGATTTTTGGAGCTTCCTTCCCCTGGGCAACCTCCAAAATCCACTCATGGCCTCTTGTAAAACTAGTCAAATATCTAGATGAGTGGATGTGCTCCTGGGGAGATCTCCGCATATCCCGAGCGGGATGTGTGCCCCTGGTTGAGAACCACTGATTTGAACAGGAAGAAAAAAAAAAAAAAAGGTGAAAGCCTGGCCTTATTGAAATCCGTGGGAGTTTTGTCAGGGTTTCAAAGAACTTGGTTTTCTGAGTAGAATTGTTTCTAAGTTGAGTGGGGGTTTCCGACTCTTCCCCAGGCATCTGCACCTGTCCGCTTTAACTGCTAGAGACTGGGATCTTTGCATTGTAAAGGCAGGTCTCAGTTAATACCCTGTGCAGAGAATGTCACGTGTCAGAGGGAGAGAGATCTGACTAGTCCTTCTGTGACCTTTGGGTGACAGAGGGCTGTCTCCCCATTGACTTTAGATGTGAGACCTGAAGATGCATGCAGCCTGCTGATCATATCTCTAGCAGAGGTAGACAGAAGGTAGAGAAAGGTATGCACAAGAGGCAGCTCATCCCAGAGAGACAGTATCAGGTCCAGGGACCAGGAGCTGATGGGGGGAGATGGAAGGATGCAATAAATCCTCATCTCTGGTGCATGTTGTAAGTTGGCCGGTAGAACCTACATGATGTGCAACCTGTTTTCATAGGTCTGTATTGGTTACGTTCTCTATTGCTCAGCCTGTATAGTGATAACAGCTGGAAAGGGCATAGGAGTAATCCAGATCTTAATTTTCTTCCTGGTTTGGGATTTCTTTTTTGTAAACTTCAATGAAAATATGATCATACCACCTGAGCATTTACTGTTGCTAATGGTCAATGGGTAGGAGGGATACTGGTCCCAGGACCAGTCCTAGCAAAACCCCTTCATTTGGTCCAAGAAGACAGGTGATCAGTTCCATCTATAGTTCCTAGTAACATGGATATCCCAATAAACTTTGAGGAAATATAGAAAGAGATAACACACTGTGTTCTGTCATATTGTCACCCTGCAACAAGGCCACTCAGAGCTCCAGGCTTAGTAGGGATATCAGTAAGTACTTAAAAACTAATCTAAATCAAGGTTTTGTGTGTATTGAATGTCTGACTTCACTGCGTTCCAGATGTCTTGGTCTGGACCAACGATCAGGTCATTCATTGGATCCAGTCCATTGGGCTTAGGGAGTACGCAAATAACCTCATCGAGAGCGGAGTCCATGGAGCGCTCCTAGCTTTGGATGAAAATTTTGACCATAATAGCCTGGCACTTGTCTTACAGATACCCACTCAGAACACGCAGGTAAGGAGAACATTTTCACTGATGGTTTCTGAGGAGATTATTGCATATTATTGGTCTGTCCATCTCTGTCTTCTCATCTGCTGAAATGTTTCCAAGGCACCCATCACCTTGGTACCTAGGTGCTGTTCTGCAATTCTTGGGGTTTCGATGAATGTAAAGAAAGAGTTGTCCGAAGGTCTCTGCCTTGAAAATGCAATGATTCCTACTCGCTGGAGTCTCTTTGCTGCTGATGCTACAGGGTTTGATACTGTTCACACAGTGTGAAGGATGGTTTTAGGGTAGCAAGATACAGCCAGCCAGCTTCAACTCTGTTGCATGGTAGACTCCAGCTTTTGGAGAGGCACGTCCTTTCCTAACAGCTTGGTAGCTGAACACTTCGCTCTGTCCTAGTACATGGTGATTCTGTGTTATTGGCAGTCATTTCTCATTGGTAAGGTGTTATGGTTACTCATTTGATGTTATTTTCAGGCCCGACAGGTGATGGAGAGAGAATTCAACAATCTACTTGCCTTGGGCACGGATAGAAGGCTGGACGATGTGAGTACAGTGTACTATCTGGTGACTGAGGCATGCTGGGGTTTTGAAAAAACATGGGTCCCTTCTGTAGGATGAGGAATAGACAACACAGCAAAGTGCTGGAGGGCTGCAGCAGCTAGGTTGGCCATGTAATAATTGATTTTGTCACCCCCCTGCGGGAAAGGACAGTGATGCTCAGAAACCCCCACACAGTATCTTGGTTACACACGGTGCGGAAATGGATATACTGAGCCCTGGGCATTGATAACTGCTAACAAGCACAGCAGGGGATCCGTTTCTACAGCAGGAAAACCGGCATGTTTTCTAATGTACCAAGGCCCTTGCATTATTTTTGTGGGAGCAGTTGCCGGTGCCAGCCACCACTTTGCCTCTCCCTTTTTCTCTTTGTTAAAAGGAACAGGCTCACTGACTAGCCAGTTGACAGGTTGTGGTATCAGCTCTGTAAAGAAGTAGAGAGACCAGTATCACTTGAATAATTTAAGCCTGTACTAGTCAAAGTCCTGAGAAATGTATTGTTGAGAGCAGACTTGCATTCAGAACTAGATGGAATCTAATGGGTCTTTTCTACCTTCATTGTCTATTAGCCAAATCTCATGAGGTTCTCGGCAGTTCCCATTGACTAGGCTGGTTCTCCTCTGATTTTAGAGCACAATTAGCATCAATGTTCTCCTTTATTTGTCATTTGAGGCTGAGAAGAGCCAGGTGGCCTGCAGAGGCTGTCTAGAAAGGGGCTTGGGCCAGCTCAGCTGTGAGCGTGTTTTTTGATGTTCTGCTGTGGCTGTAAACGTGAACAGGTTTCCATGCTGAGTCTGCCTGTTTGCCCTGACCTGGAATTTTGTACACATTGTGAATGACTGTCACAGTTTGGTTCATGTATCATGTTGTGTGTATGATCCTATCAACAAATACAAACCTGTGGTAAAAAAAAAATGCGCGGGGTCTCCTTAAATGCTGCAGATCTGACAGTGTTCTGGATGAGCGGCAGATCTTGCCATCTCACAAGATTAAAAACTGGCACATGTTTTGACTGAACACTGGAGATGGGGTTTGAGGGGGCACAAAGAACTATTTGGACATCAGCAGCACAATGTTGGGGATTTTGCTTCCATCCTGCGCCCAGGATCAAGCAGCAGCAGCTGCTCTACAAGCCATGATGAGCGATGCACAAGGGCATGGCCAGTCAAAGTCCTACTGAATCCTCCATGCTTGGAGGCGGGGATTCAGTCTGGTGATGGGGCAGGACACTTTCAGAGCTCAGAACTTTGAGCCATCAATGCAGGTGACGTGACTAAATCCACACAGCGTGTCAGCCACCAACCACTTGCACTCTGTTCTTTGCTATCCACCGGTGGGTTAGTACGATACCTCCTAACGTTTTGCCTGTCCCCAGTGCTTTAGATTTTTGGGGCACAGAATGGACTTTAATTACAGCTCCCAACATTTGAGAGAGGCAGGCGAATCACTGTTGTTATGCAGCCCATGGGTCTCTGTTGTACATTACCTTTCCGTTCTTGGCACAGAGGGCCAGATTTTCCAAAGATCTCAGCATCCACCATGCACCTTCCTTGCTGATCCTCCTGAAAATCTGCCTGCTTATTTAGATGCCTTGGGGGAGACACAGTCTGAAAATTCCAGCCTCAGTTTACTGTGTTCTGTCTGGTTTGCTGTCTGCTTGAATCAGCAATGAAAAAGCTTCAGTCAGTTGCTCAAGTGAGACCAGAATATAATTAGACTTGATCAGCATCTCTGCTGCCTCAGGGCAGACTAGGACACAGCTGGATGCAGGGTCTATTTGAAGAGGTCTCTTACAGTCTTCAAGACTGGTCTGTCCTGTGGTGTTGGCTCATCTTTGTTTCTTGCTGCTTCCAAAAGGGTCTGTGTCCTTCATTGCAATGGGGGCAATTGAATACACAGGTGTCCTTTGCCAACATGGCTGTTGAGTCCAGCTTTCCTACAGAGATATTACAGAATCCTGAATGGTAGTGGAAAAGGAACAGGGAGGGAGTTGTCCATGAGACACTCTTTCCTCTCTCCTCTAAGAGGTGATCCCTCTCTCTGGAACAACCTGAGAATGCTGACGTCTTGGTCCACAACAATCACCAAATATCCCTCAGGTCCTCGGAGGGACGGAAGAGCAGCCACTGGCAAAGGATGGCACCTCTTTGGCACCACTTTCTTGTAGTAAGCACTTAGAGCAGTACTCATATGTGAATTGGGCGTATTTTCCAATGAGAATAATATATCCACTGAGAATGATATACCCAGTACATCCTTTGGCAGGAATCCCAGGGTTCTGTCCTTCCCACCAGCAGTGTGGTGAAGTTGCTAGGTCCACAGTAGATTACATAAGGTGCCTGCATGTTCCCAGGAAACAACTAGAATAGATAGGGTGGCCTGCTAGATGCCGTGGCCTTGGCAGGTTGGATATGGCTCAGCAAGGACCAGGTTGCCACCTTGAGAAATGACCACCATAGCATTTTTGTAGTAGCACCTCCAGCCCGGGTGCCTTCCGTGATTTATTTGTTTGATAACTTATTTATTATTTGTGTCATGGGAGCACCTAGGAAAATTTGAAATACTGAACTGTGAAAATTTGAATACTAAAATATTTGGATTTGGAGTGCTGTTGAGCCCCCAAGGCATTTGTAGCTGGGATTCCTCAGGTGTCCATTTTCCTCTAAAGGCTTGGAGCACTACTTAGACTACATCTTTCATGGTGCACCATGGTCTCTTCTCATAGAGAACAGTGGTGCATTGTGGGAATCCCTGGTTGTGGTGCATCATGGGAGATGTAGTTTTCTGGGGAGCCTGGGCTGTAGAGCAAAATGGAGACATGAGGCAACAGAACTACAGCTCCTGTGAGGCATTGCAGCACCAGCACAAAATAAAATATTACCGTTTTCAGATGAATTATTTCAGTTTTGGGGCATTCATTTTTTGACTAGATATCACATTTTTCGATGGACAGCAGATGCTTGTTGCGAAAACCCAACCACCCAATTGTTCATCAAAAAATAGTTTTGACGTACGTTTTTGTGACCAGGTCTAAGTCTGAGTCATTTTGAGTTAATTAACTTGTGATGGGGATCCCAGCACATGATAGACAGACCTCTTAGGGTAATAAGACCTGAATGAAAAGAAGGGAAACTCTGGTATTTGGGGATTTTCTTTGGACAGAAAGGACCGTATTGGCTTGGATGCCAGCTGCATTGTCTCTGCACCCATTTGTTGTGCCAGTGTCACATGAGAGTGTTTGAATTGTGGGACACACCGTCACTGTGCAAGTATGGCTATACTCTGTGATGGAGGGAGGTGCATAGAAAGGGATGTGGGGAAATCGTCACTGGGAGCTAAACGCTGACTTCCAGACATGATTCAACTGGTTCTCTCTTGTCCATCATGGTAGCTGCCTGGGAAAGTCAAATACTAGTGTGCTATAGAGTTAGGGAGTGTCTACAGGGGGAATTGAGTGGAAGAGGTATTTCAAAATAGCTCAAAGTGTGGATGCTCTCTTTTGGAATAAAAGGGGTTTTATTAATAATTGCTGTGTTCAATTATTTTATTAAATAATGTATTTAATAAGTTAAGAATATAATAATAATTAACTATGGAAGTGCATTCAATTAAACTGAATTAAGGACTTGTCTACGTGGAAAATTAATCTGAATTATGTTTTTTTTAAAGTGGATTAATCAAATTACATTATCTCTTGTGTATATGCTATCATTCAAAATTAAGGTGATCTTAATTCTGTTTACTTTAATTCAGTTCCAAAACACTTGAGTTCTGAATGAGAGAATCCATTCAGCAACTGCATTTTTAATTTGGATTAACTTTCTTGAGCGTCCCAGTTTGTGCAGATAAGACCTAAAGCCACTTTTATTCTGCATAAGTGTCCACACTGGCTTGATCATGTTTAAGTTCACATTTTTAATTAGTCCAGAATAATTTACTCCATTAACCAGACCTTTGCTGCATAAGACCTGTGGCTGGGCATGTCATATGTTGCCAGGGCCAGCACAAGGTTTCTGGATGCCCTAGGTGATGGGGGATTTTGGTACCCTCCCATGTTGTGGTAGCCCCTCCGCCCCACCTGTGGGCACCGGCACTGCCCAGAGATCCAGATGCCACAGGAAGGGATCAGTGCTGCTGCTGCTGCTGGGATTTGGCCCCGGCACGGGAGCCCCTTGCTGCCCCCTATTTTTTGGCACTCTAGGCAACTGCCTAGGTCGCCTCTATGGGTGGACCATCCCTGTTTGCTGCCGTGGTGGTCCTTTTCTTTAGTGTGACTGTGAGGCTGCCATTCAGTGTGTGATAGAAACAGGGAAGGGCCTAGGGATCCAGCCGGCTGGAGAGCCTCCCAGGGGGGACACCAGTGAGATGGTGGAGTCTGTATCTGGAAAGCATAACCAGCTGTTCCCTTGCAGGGCGAGGACAAGACCTTCCGGCGAACCCCATCCTGGAGAAAGCGGTTCCGCCCTCGAGATGTTCACAGCCTCAACATGCTCAGCGGCTCAGCCGAGACGCTCCCTGCTGGATTCAGAGCCACCGCCCTGGTGCCCTTGCCTCCCCCCTCGGCCCCACTGAAGAAAATGCCACCAGAAGGTAGGACACAGCCCCTTCAGCCCCTGATCCCCAGGGCTCCTCTGCAGAGCAGAAACCTCTTAGACTGGAATCTGCCGTCCTGGGGGAACAGCTAGAATTTACATGATGTGCTCAGGGCTGTGGAAGTTCCTGCCACCCTTTGCTCCTTGTGAGAGGAGGGGACAGCCTCACAGATAGGGCTGAGTGATTGAAGCATTTTCAGAATCTACCTACTGGTGACGTCTGCCTTGCATCCCATGGGCCTGTCCATCAATCTCTCCTTGCTCGGGCACAAGGGTGTCTGATGCCCTCCTAGGCAGACAAAGTAGGACAAGTTCACTTTGTCTCTTGGTTTTTGAGCAGGTTGCGTGGAAGCCCTGAGCTCAGACTCTCTTCTTTTGTCGCTCTGTCCCAGGAGAGGGCAAGCCCTTAGGTAGCAAAGAGAGAGGCTGATTGCAACTGGCAGGGTGGAAATGAGGGTGTTGGAATCCATCAGCCTGGAGATATCTCCACAGCCGTTACTAGATGCTCAGAGGGTCCCAAGCTGATGACAGGCAAGAGAGAAATACAGGATGATCCAGAAGGGATTACCCAGGGTGAAAGCTGTCTCCTACCACATCAACTCTGAGTGAGTCTGAGAGGGGAACTGGTAATAGTTGGGCTAAATTTGGAGACTAGCCTGTGATGCAGAAAAAATGCCAGGGGTTTTCAGCCAGTGTGCCATGGCATACCGTGAGAACTGTCTGAGTATGCTATGAAGTTTTGTACAAAGGTCATGAAAATCAATGTAAAACAAACATAGTTTCATCATAAACAATATTCTATCCAATCACAACTCATAAAACTTGTGAAAATTAGTCATCAAATGAAAAGTGAGGTCTCGGTCTTTCGATTCTAAAACATGAACGTTCTAAACACGGGGGGCCAAATGGCAAAATTGTGATGGAGTTTATTTTTTCCCCAGTGGATTTGAAACATGAATGCCTTTGAGCCTTCTTTAGCTTGTCGTGTGCGTTATTTTGCAAACCACTTCAGTAAGATCTTAACCATGGTCAATGTAAGTAAATGTGACGTTTATAAGCACTCAATTCAGCTGAAAAAAGTGGGTGTGCTGTGGAATTGTCTGTATCATTGAAGTGTCCCATGTTCCTGAAAAGTTTGGGAATCCCTGGAATAAGTCCTACAGATCCATCAGACATAGGAGGCCCTGGGGCCACGTACACAGGGAAAGGGGGCAGTCAAGGAGAACAAGGTGATTACATGACGCTAAGTGGTGACTGCACATCGGCATCCAGCATGGAGGGTGCCGGAGGTGAGCAGGCATTGAATTGTGGGACTTCCAATCTCCTCCCTGAGCATTTTAATGAAAGGGCAGCTAGGTGGGGAAAAAAGCTCCCTACTGGTTTGTTTATCACAAGTCTCTCTTCAGTGCCTATGAACCTAATATGAAAAGGGAAATCACCAGGCTCCTGAGGGTGCCTGACTGAGCTAAAGAGCAAAGCTTTTCAGCTGCAATCAAGGCTCTAATGCCTCACTGCTGTGCTGGAGGGACAGTGAGGGATTTCTGAACTCATTTTCTGTTCATTTACTTTGCTATGATTTACCGGTTTTCAGTCCAACAGCAGTTCTGCTGCTGTTGATGCTCAAGTCCTGGATGGAAGGAACATTTGCACTAAGTGCAGTCACCATTTCCACAGCCTGCAGCAGCAGGGTTTCATCGATCCCTAGACATTAAGGCCAGAAAGAGCCATTCTGCTCATCTACGCTGCCCTCACACATCATACAGGCCAGGGCACCCAGTAAATGTTGGGTGATGAAACTGAGAGAGGCGGTGGCAGTGACCTGGTGCCCATCATACCTCTGTTCTCTGGAGTCTGAAGCTGCAGTCAGCCAGATGATTAGTGCAGGCAAGCAAAGATCTGTTCTGCAGTGGTTACTTTTAGGGTGTGGGTAAACTGCAGCCACAGAGCGCAGGCAGATCCAGGAGACATACTAAGCTAGCTTTGACCTGCTAGCTTCAGTACCAACAGCAGCAAGCCATGGCATATGTGCTTCTGCATGAACTCTACAAACCTGACTGGAACCCTGGGTTACTCCTCATAGAGTTGGCCAGTGCTGCAGCACTTGTGGTCATGGCTCCAAAAACCGAACTATCTCAGTTAAAGCTAGCTGAGGTGTGGCTGCTTGAACTGCAGTCATAGCCTGAGACTGAAGTCTGGACAGACCATGAGGCCTGCTTCCTAGGTGGGGTGCCTATATTCCCATTCCTGACTATTCAAAAATAGTGTGTCAGGCCCCAAAATTGTGAGATTGGCTTAAAAGTCACAGGGTTGACATGAAAACAAAAATGGATGTTAAACTCTTTGTCTTTGACTTCTGGTTTCTGAGCCCAAAGGCTGTGCTTAGCTCATATATCCAAGCTTTTCTTCATCAGTCACGTGGGCCAGAAACTTACTGAAAAGTTTCAGAAACTCTTGCCTAATCACAGGACTCCAGGAGCTGGGGCTTTAAGAGACAAAGGCTAAGATCAGGGGAGTTGGTGGCCCTGGGATGTAAGCTGCAGGAGGCAGAAAGCCCAAGAGAAGCATTCTGCAGGGATAGGTTTTGCAGAGGCAAAAATCAGGTGATATCGCAGGAATTGGAATCCTTCAAAGATCCTGAATCAGATTCAGAGAAGAGTCTAAACAAGCCTAGGGAAGCCTAAAGGGAATCTGAGCTGGTGTAACAATAGTCTTTCCTTTAATCCCCTTGCATCGAAGTAACCTGCCTCTGGCCTCATTGCAGGTAAGTCTCATTCTAAATGTGTGACAGCACCAGCCACTAATTTAGGTTTATTAACTGATGTAATTCAGTTCTGCCAAATCCAGATGACTAACTCCTGCCCCTTAGGAATAACAGCCCAGCCGGGGCCATGGCAGTGAGCAGCTGAGAGTTAATTCCAAGCTAGGTGAGGCCATGAGGAGGTCTCTAATCATATGCTTTGTGTTTTAATCTGACCCACTTGCAGTTGGTGCATCTGGGCCACACAGACTGGAGAGCTCCACGGTTCGAACGTATTCCTGCTGAGGGTCAGTCTCTAATGGGAATCAGCTCAGAGCACGGGTAAGTTTAAGGAAGACGAAGGTGTAATGTTTGAAATGGCAAAAATCCAAACAGCTGCTGGGACTTCTAATAGATGATCCCAAGGAAAGACCCAGTGCAGCTTTCTTCTGCTGGACTCTTCTCACTGGCACCACTACGCTTCTGCTTCTGTCCTTCTCCCGGGGAAATTGCTCCAAAATTGCAGCAGGTTCCAGGGGGGTGAGATCATTAACACCTCAGACGGGGGTCCCGATTTCCCAACAACTTTCCTTTGGAGCTTCAGAAGCAAACTATCTTCATATTATTTCACTGCTTAGAGACCTAAATTGGGGATCCCTCATGGCACTAGGTCCTGTGCTAGGGGCTGTCCAGAGACTGAGGCAGATCCTGTCTCTGCCCCCAAGATCCATCAGGTGTTTGATCCTGCAACTTTCTGGTGTTGCATAGACAGCTGGCCTGGTCTCTATCTTGGAATTGCTTCCATCTCCAGATGAGGGAGGGGCCCAGTGGAATGAAGGAAGATTAGTTTAGTGGTTAGGATGTTGGCCAGAGAGCCAGGTTCAAGTCTTCCCTCTGCCACAGATCACTGTGTGACCTTGGGCAAGTTACTTAGCCTCTCTGCGACTCTCATGCTGCCTCTCCAAGGAGATAATAGCTCTGCCCTGCCTTCCAGTGGAATGTGAGGGTAAATATGGTGAAGACTGTGAGGCATGCTCAGACCTTGTAGTAACAGAGGTTATAGAAGCCCCTAAGATAGACAAGCCAGTGGGGTTACTAATTTCCTGCCCTGGCTCATGCCTGCTGCAAGGCAGGCCCCTGCTGCTCACATCCTCAAAGGAAGCTGCTGCAGCTCCATGTCACGTCCCATCGTGTTCACAAGGTCTCACAGGTTTTGTCTTGCAGCACATTTCCACTACCTGTACGGCTACAGGCTGGCTGCCTTCCGGGACTTGGCCAGACTCCAGACCGCACCTGCTCCTCTGCGCCAAAGAACAGACACTACCAGCCACATGGACTGAAAAGGACGCTCTCCCCTTTCTGATTCTACACAATCCTTCCCCCTCCCAGTCTCTTCTTGGGTGCCACTGGGTCCTGGAAACATCTATGGCTTTGCAGCCATCCTTTTTCCTCACTGGACTCATGGACATAGCTGCTCCAGGAGAGATAAGGGGCACCCCTCTGTTTCATGTGTGCTCACTGGCCGCACCAAATTTCTGTCAGCAAGACCCAGCCGAGCGTGCAGGGTGGAGATACCTTGAAGTCTATCTGCAATATTTGTCCTCTTCGTGTCTGTGTTTGTTTCGTTTTGCTGATGTAGCGGAGGGCAGCTGTGCTTGCGTCCCCTCATGCAGGGAGCCAGGGAGCCCTCCGCCAAGAGGATGAGCGAAGGAGAGTTCAGCAGGTTGACTGCTCTGAATCCCCCTCTCCTGTGAAACAGAGCGCAGGGCCTCACAGCAAGGAGCTTCTGCCAGGAGGGGCCACGGGCTGGGAGAGACACAGAGCCCCACTCTGCTACCTTTAAGGTGGGGGAATCTGTGCTGGTGCAGAGGGGGACTGAGGGGCCTGTGCTGGTGCAGAAAGGGGGCTGCCCTTTTGTGGGGAAGGAAGGGTCTGCGTGAGCACAAGGATGCGGACACCCCTCAAAGAGCGGTGAGCTTAATGACCGGGCCAAATTAGGCAGCATTTTCTGGTGCCACGTTCACACTGAGCGATATGTGTGTATGTGAACTGCATTGAGCCTGATGCGCCCAAGCTGATCAGTAATGGGCTGCGAGGGGCAGGCCGGGAACTGTCCCCCCCATGCCCGCATCTCCAGCCACATATCCACTAGAGCTGCGTGTGAGACATCAGAAGTGCAAACAGTGGACAATCCCCCCTTCTCCTTTGGGTGCACAGGAAATGACCACACCGGCCCCAGCTGTGGGTGCGCAGGGAGCTCCCACTGTCCACCCCTCGTGAGTTTAGGTAGCAGCTGATTCAGGAGGCTCTTGACTCCTTCCATTTCTTCCTTGTAGGGTAGGATCTATTTGTCTCATGCCACTTTTTGCATTGTGTGGCCCCCTGTTTCTGCTGTGGTATTTATAGATGGCTGGAATGACCTATACTCATCATGTGCTGTTTGGAAGTGCAATATCAGAGAGACTGTACAGTTGCCATGTCCTTTGATGTATTACTTGCCTACTACAGTATTAAATATTTTTTTAATTTAAAGAGTAAGTGACCCCTTTATATCAACGCCCTATTTCTTTTGTCATATTGGTACTGCATGGATTCCAAACCCTGAAAGGGGGTCAGGAAAGGATGTATGTGTGTTCCAATAAACAGGATTTTAAAGCAATGCTGGCTTGTGCTTTATTTTCCTCTGTAACCACCGCCCATTGGAAGATATTATCAGACCACCGCACTTTAGCCTCAGTTTCACTCAGTGTCACCAAGAAGAGCCATTCAATAAAGGTGTTTAGCTTTTATGTCATTAGTAACTGTCTTCTGCTAATGGGAGGCTGATGAGCATCTCATTGACTGAAAAGATCCAGGTTGGGATCCTGGGCAGGCTGGACTGAGTAAAATCTGCCTTGCATGCACAAGATGAGTTCCCATGCATCCCTGCCATGGGTTTTGCAGCTATGAGTCCCTATCTTATACTCACCAAGAGCCCTGCTCTTGGATTTCTGTCATGATGGCACTGCTCTCTGGAATCTATTCCCCAGAAAGATTTCTCTGGTCTTGATGCTTCCTTGCATTCTCTTAAAAAAACAAACAAACAAAAAAAAACAAACCACCACCTTCTTAAAGGCAGAGTTAAAGCCATTGCTGTGGAATAGGGCCCTCTGCTCCCCCATATTGTTCTGGGACATGGAACATCAGCCTTGAACACTAGCAAACCAGGAAATGCTGAGTTATGCCCCCTCACAAATTCTTTCAAATAATATTAAGGTGACAAGACCAAACAAACCTGGAAATTTTGCAGGGCCTTGGTTATTCCAGCCTCTCTCTCACTGCTCCCTCAATTGCACCCTCTTTAGGACACCTCAGTGTATAGTTCTTTTGGGAGTGAGCAATGTTTGACTGAAGTGCAGGAACCTAGCCATGGGACCTGCCTCAATGCACTGTTTAGCCTCTTTAGTTGTGATTGCACAAGTGGAAATGAACCAATAAGGTAGCACAGTGTGATATGTCAACCAACGGCGAGAACTCTTATTGCAGCTCAGGAGCCACAATGAAGGACTGTATGCAGGGATGCTGCTGCCCCAGAAGAATATGGGCCAGGCACCCCTCCTGTTGCCACCCCGACCCCACTGTGCCAGCCCCAATCTGTTCCCCTCCACCCCCCACCCCGGCCCAGGCTCAATCCGTAGAGCCCTGTGCAGATACAGATGCATGGATCCATATCTGACCTGCATCCACAAGAAATTGTCCGTGGATATCTGTGTTGTATCTGCGGATATCCGCATATTTGCAGGGCTCTAGCTCTGTGCAGATAAAAATATGTGGATCCGTATCCGATCTGCATCCACAAGAAATGGTCCGTGGATATCTGTATTTGTATCTGCGGATGCGGATATAATGCGGATATCCACGGATTTGCAGGGCTCTACCAATCAGCAGCCCCAGCCTGGATATGGCCCCTGATGTTGCTGGCCAGCCCTGCTGACTAGGGGCAGGGCCAGAGACATGTGGCACTGCAAGCCTAGTGACAGCGATGTCCCTGACTGTATGAGCGAGAATCTTGATTTGGTATTGTAGAGAAAACAGTGAAAAAGGTAATTTTTTGTTTGAAATGGGTCAGGTGCTGAGAAGTTCTCGGTTCCTATTGTGTCCCTGCGGGGGCAAAGCTGAGGTTGTGTTGTGTGTGAAACAGCATCAAAATGTTTCATTTCCAAGTTGTCAAGTTCTAGTGCTTTTGAGCATGTTTCAAAAGGGAAACAAATGAGAGGGTTCAGGAGAGAGCTATAAGAATGAGTCACCACTTGGAACATATTTTTTTGAGAGAAGGTGAAGAGGCGATTTGATCTCTGAAAAGTACGTATGTGGGGAGAAAATTTCTGGTACTAGAAAACACTAAAAAATAACATGAAACTTGCTTATACCATAATTGCAGGGTCAGAAGTTGAAGATTAATACATTCAGATTAGAAATAAGGCACAGGTATTGTAGCAGCAAGAGTAATTAATGGTGGAACACCTTTCCAGAAGGCGTGCTGGTTTTCCCTTCTTGTAAATGAGTTGATCTGGTCTTCATGCAGGAATGACAGGGTGAAATGCCTTCTCCTGGGTTATGCAGGAGGTCCAAGTATGATCTGTTCTGGTCTTAGAAATCTTGGAATCGGAGCAGACGACCCATCTGGTCCTTTCTGCTCCAGCCAGGGTCTAGCACAGGGTGCTGTGCGGGGGGAGAGCCACGTTGTAGGGGCCAGCAGGGGCTTGCCCTGCCCTGGTGGCAGGACACCCGCTATTGTTCATCTGCAATGACCATCTTATTCTTCCCCTTCCATCACAGGGAATATGGCAATTGAGGCCTTGGCGTTAAGAGGGATGAGGGCCAGGGAGATCAGAGGAGTGGCATGGTCCAGTTTTCTGAACACAGGACCAGCATCCAGCGACTTCCTGAGTACTCACCCCAGAACTAAGTGCTGATCTTGTTTCACTGTGACCTAGTTACTTCACCACTCCGTGCTAATTTATTATTTCTTGTGTTGGGGTAGTGCCTTTGAGCCCTAGTCATGGATCACATCTCCATTTTGTGCTAAAACAGCAGGCAGAAAGTCAGTTCCTGCCCCAAAGAGTTTATATTTCAGCATGTTGAAGATGTGTTGTGATTACGTAAGGAAAACTCATAGTAACAAAATTGCTGGAGTTATATGAAAGAATAGAAGAGGAATGGTCTCCTGTGTAACTTTGATCTAAATTAGTGCCCCTTCCAACTGCTGGTGAAATTAGTACTGGAATTCTTGCAGCCTCATCCCCTCTGTGTTTAGTAGAGGGCCGTGTTTGTTTCCTGGCTGCCTAATTTGAAGCAGATCCCCAAGTCTGGCAAGAAGCAGCCGGTCGCTTACTGATCAGAGAGGGACAGCAGCCAGACTAATGCGATGTGATAGCAAGACAGGAAAAACAAAGAGAAAATAACAAGGATTATGCGAGCCTCTCCCATCTAATCAGGCAACGTGGCGTCCCAGAAATCATTTGAAATGAGAATGCCTTTAATTTTTTTTAAAAAATATCCAAATAAGTTAGCAAAAATAACAATAAAAAAACACCCCGGCAGCAACTCCACACAGCGCTCAGTAGAAAAGACCCCCCTGACAGCTTCCATGCCTGCAAAACGCTGGCTGGCAAATGAAGTTGGTCAATCAGCATCATGTTTTAAAAAAAAACACACACAAACATTGGCCCCCAAAGAAACAAACTTCCAGAAACAGGGAACGAAACACAAACCCCACACTGGAATCCTTCCTTAGTATATGGAAGTTGTGGCACATCTACCCCCACTTTTAAGTAGCAGTTACAATAAATCAAAAGTCAAAATGATTTGATCAGTCAATTCTAGCCTTTTTTTCTTTTCAGAGAGACCATGAACTCATAACCCCTATTGAAGTGGGAACTCAGCACACCTGAAAATCAGGTCACTAGCTTGTGTGTTAATTTAGGGTTCACTTTAAACAGCTGGTTTATTCTTTGTATCTTAGCCAACCAACTGGAAATGCTCTGCAATCATTAGGGAATTGGATACGTGGCTTCCCTGGTTAATGTCTATGACTTTGGCCTGGTAAATACATTTTCCAGTGTCTGAAGAGTTTTTGGTGTCATACTTCCACCTCATTACCAGTTGGGGAAGCCTCTGAAAAGGCTTCTGCCAGCCTCAGTTTTGGACCCTTTCATTTTGGAACGTGACGGCCACGTCCTCCACCGCGATGCTTTTGACAATTGAGGACAGGGAATGAAGGTTGCGGTCTTCAGAGGACTCGTCATTTAACAAGTGATCTACAGAGAGCAAGAAAAGAAACGGTAAGAAGGTGAGTTAGGGGCCAAACTGTCAATGGAGACGACTGAGGGGGACCCAGGGACACACCCAGGATCCCAGCGGCTGTTGATGCTGGCAAAAAGGGCTTAAATCTGTTCAGGACCAGTGCATTGTCCACAAAGCTTTTGCCTTGGTTGCCAAAGTGTGTCGAGCCCTGGCAGGTTATGGAAGAGCAACACTAAGGGGGTGGCTCTCGTCATTCACCTAGATGTTTGGGTGTTCGGTGAGTGAAATTTGCCAAGCTTCACTGACCTTCCAGGAAAGGGGACAATTGGTCCCTGCTATGGGATTCCCTTCTCCTGAGCCTTGACCAATTTATAGGGGAACGAGGAATTGCAAACAGCAGGTGACACCAGAAGCACGTGCTGTTCCCACATGCAAAGGCCCTTCTAGAGTAACTGGTGAAAGATCAGAGATTGGAAAACACATGTATCAGGTCATGTGTGCCACCTCTTCATAGGGTTGGGGCATGGACCTGGAAAAGACTAGGCCTGGTTCCCTTTAAGAGGAGACAAATCAGACGGGAGTCGGGATACGAGTCAAGCACAAAATAATAACTTCTTTTTACAAGTTACACAAGAACAAGGGGATGCTCAATGAAACTGAAAGGCAGAAAATGCAAAACTCCTCCAAGGAACTCCCAGGGGCACTGTGGAACTCACTGCCACAGTATTTCACTGATTCCAAAAGAATAGAAGGATTCAGAAAGGAAACATTGATCCAACTAATAATATTGGCATAAGATGACCTCTAACTATGAGGGCAGGTTGTTCTATAACAGTTAAGTGCAGACTTCTCCCTCTAAAGCAACTGGAAATGGCCACTGTTGAAAACAAGATCCTGGAGTAGCTGGACCCTGGATCTGTTTGGCAAGTCCTGTTGCCTCATGTTAGCAATTCCTAAATTCCTACTGTCGCGTCTCTTGTTAGCAATTACTTCATCCCTATCTCTCTTCCCACTCCCCATCATGCTACGATGCTGTAGAAATATCAGCCCTTGCTGATGTTGGGAAATGCCCTTGGGGAAGCCCTGAATAGGGCTGGTTAACTTTCCATCGAAACTTCTTTCCAACAGTAAGTGGGGTTTTTGATTAAATGAAAATGTTCTTGTGAAAAATTTTAAGGTAATTTGTTGGAAAAACAAACACCAAACAAGCTCCAACCTGAAATTTTTTAGCAAAAAATGGTTTTTAGTTGAAAATTCTTCAGTTTTCAGAGTTTGTTTTACATTTATTTTGAACTAAAAGTCAACATTTCCCATGGAGTAAAGCAAACAATTGCCAGGCTGCCCCTGCACTGCGTGTATTTCTCAATGATACGATTTAGCAGCTGGAACCAAGGAGAAACCAGACCCAGCTCAGCAGTTGCTCTCTCCATTGCCAACTGCAAGCAAGCTCCTGTGCCGTACAGCCTGCATCTTAAACCTGTTTTGGTTCTGCCCTGAAGCAGTGTGGTCAGAATAACTCAGCATAATGGTGAGATGGGAAAAGGGGACAGAAAATAACAGATCATCTGACCCTCACCCATCTAATCGAGTCTGTGGCATGGTCAAGGTCTCAAAAGTTGGTGGCAGCCCCATCTCCACTGTTCACTGCTTGTACCACACATTTAGTCTCTTGAGGATTGCAATGCAAAGCTATCTGGGTGAAATGTGATGGCTTGAATGATGTGCAAACTCTCTCTTGGTCTTAAACACTATAAACGCTGCTAGGAGAGGAGGAGATTCAGCTCAGGCAAATGCTGCTGTTACATCCGGAGTGAAAATACTCTGATGTATCCAGGAAGGGGCAACCTGCAAAGCAGTAATGTCGAAAGAGGCTTAGGCTGTGTCCCACAGTTTAAAAAAAAAAAAAAATAGAGCTGTGGCAGTAGTCTCTGAACCTGGTTCAACTAACATGGACTCGTGCTGCAGGGCTAAAAATAGCAGTTTAGACATTCAGACTCAGAGGGAAGGTCTCTGACAGTCTAGTTAGTTGATCTGGGCTCTGAGCCTCATTGCTGGCTTTTTCTTCTTTTTGTTTTTTGGCTGAATAGATGTTTCTTTAGTAGGGTGAAGGACCGTCAAGGCTGCCATGAGTTCGCAATGCCTGGTTTCTGCTGTGCAGACGAAAGGCCTGTATTATTCCAGGCAGCATGTGCAGTGGTGTCTGATCTTTATTCTCAGCTCCCTGAGCTGGTGGCAGAAGAGCCGGTTAGCTCTAGCAGGCAATATCCCTCCAGAACAGAGGTAAATCCTGGATTCTCCTCTACACTGAGGGAGCAAGGAGCTCATCAGTTTAGGAGCAGTGGGCATCATGGCTTTCAGAATAACAAAAGCCTGAAAGATGAGAAAACAGGACCCAAGCAATTTCTCTCTTCCCTGAACGCATCTTTGGAGAGAAATTCCTCCAAGTCTAGCTAAGAACCAGCCCTGATTGCCATCCTTCCACTGGGAACATCTCCCCTCGCACCAACACTTCCCTGTTCTCCTCCCTATTTGCAGTGGCTTCCAGAGGAAATGTTTCAGTCGGCTGCTATGCCCTCCAGTGTTTCCACCGTGCCCACCCTTTTCTCAAAATTCCCACAGCAACACGTTCTGGGAGGTGATGCACAACTTTCCTGCTGTACCACAGCAGAACTTGTAACGCTGCTATTGGGGCCTTCTGGTCAGGGTGGTGGAGACTGGGAGGAAATGAGGATATCGGATACACAAATGTTGGATGCACAACCTATTGGGAGTGAAAAGGACGGCCTGGTCCCACTGCTGCACCAAAAGGGTGGGAGGTTAGCAGCTGCCCCGCTGCCAAAGATACTGTCATGGGACTCTAACTAGGTAGTTGCCTCCCTCCAGAAAATCTCGACAGACCATCTAGGCGCATTTTGGAAACAGCGGCATGGGGATCAAGGCTTTGGGCCCACCCAAATAGCAAGGTGAAGGGGAGATTGGGCCTGCTGAGAAGAGGAAAAGGGAACTAAAGGAAGACATGAAGCCTTCCGTTGGGATCTGCGGCTCCAAAGATGAGACTATTTGGATGAACACTCAGTTCTGTCCTTCAGCATGGAAGCAGTGGGGCAAAGACAAGCCAGGGGGACGTACTGTACTTACCCCCGGGGTTACTGGCGAATTCCAGCTGGGTGCTCCACTCTGGGCTGCAAGAGGCACTGTTGGACCCACACTCACTGGCCACCTGTAATTAGGAAGACATAACGACCATCAGGGTTACCCACCATGCCAACGGCTTTATTCTCAGAGTGGGTCAGAACCTGACTGGGTCAACAAAGGGGGTCATCTCCCAGCTGTGCTCTGAAATGTTCCATTCATTGGCCAAAATGCATCTGTCCAACCTCCCACAAGATCTGGCTCCCTAGTTTTCACCTTTCTCAAGCCCGGTGAGAAAAGTTAACCTGTTTTAAAAGATGTGTTCAACACGCTGCCATTCCCCTCTGTCGCCAACCTGCTCAGAGTGTGATGTCTGAGGTTTAAATATTAATTGCGAATCCAAACAACGTGTCAGGATCCCATATGTGTCCACTCAGCTCATCAGATCTTAAAAGGCTGTTTTGTGCTTATGGGAGCTGAGAGTGCATGAGCAACATGATGGTATCGTTCTACCTTAACAGCTCCCGTGATGGCCTAGCTCAAGTCTTGGGAATATTTTATCCCCTGGAGCTCATCATGACCAAATCTACATTCCTGGCATTCAAGAAAAGGGGCAGGAGCCAACAGGATCAACCACCATGAGGGGCAATGGGGGTTTTTAACTCTGGTGTGTCTTTTTTACACATCCATGTAAGGTCATGTGATAACAAGAGTGGGGTTGGGACCTTCTGTCCTAGAGAGGAGGCAAAGACACGTTTCTTCCACCACCACCTCAACAGATGCCTGGAAGAGGGGAGGAGAAAAGGAAAAGTTTGTCAAGCAGGAGTACATTGTGAGATGAAACAGGGACACTGGAGACAAAAGTAGATGGGGAATAGCTCCTGAGAAGACATGTGAGATGAGAAAATCACCTTGGCTCTTGGAGGGTTAGATATATGAAGTGAGATGTGGCCAAAACCAGGAAGAAAGGAAAGAAACGAAGGGAAAGATGCAAGACTGGCCACACTCACTAGGATAGAGAGCCACATAGCAAAGGCCATGATTGTAGTGTTCAATGATGTGGCTTCTCCTGTCCTGCGTGCATGGAGCTGCTCAATTCAGCTGTCTCACAGCCTTGCTTTGGACACTTGAAGCTAGGTCCATGCTCTAACCTTTCCTTGGTCACACCCAAACCCTGCCATATGCTTCTCAGCTGGTAATGGCTCCTCTCACACTCTCTGAATCACAGGTATTGGAAGGGCTCCCAGGAGTTCATCTAGTCCAAGTCCCCGCTCAAACAGGACCACAGCTTGTGGACCCAGGTAGCGAACCAAATGAAATCGGACAGTCATAGCTGTCCCCTCCATGTCCTCTGTCGTTGCTCACAGATCAGAATTCCAACTTGTAGTTGTTCCCCCTCCTCCTGGCAAATATTCGTTGCATACAAGCAGTTCTGTCACCTAGATCTCTAGAAGGTATTGGTGGGAGGAAGGTGGGCGACACAGCAGATACCAGGGGTTAAATCTACCCTTCAGCTATATGTTGTACAACAGCTCCCCTCCACACACCCTTTGGGCTTGTCTTCATGAGATATTTTTACCTGGTGTTAAGAGTTCTAGCTAATTCGTAGCTCTTAACACAGTTGTAAAGACTAGTATGGGCTGACTACATGGCTGCTCAAGGCTACAACCAGCACAGGGATTAACCTACGCTTGCTTCTCGGCTGGTAGGTGGTGACCCCCAGAGGAGTCACAAAAGGGAGTGAGGAGAGCTGAGAATGGGGACATGGAAAATGTTATTACAATCTCTAAGCAAAGAAAATCTTGCGCCCTCCCTGCCAGCACCTGCTGATGCTTCAAGGTTAAGTATTGTCTTACACCCAATGGAGCGTTTCAGACAAATACACTATATAGGCGTATTTTTGACACATTGTTCACTCTTACTTGCATTGCAAATCTATGGGGGGAAGTCATAAATATTTTACTTCAAATATGGAGTTACCACTCTGAAAACATTCAGATACGCTGGTCTAAGGTGAAGATCAGCTGTAGCCTGGCACATATTCATGGGGAGCATCCACATCAGCCTTCATAGGTGAAGTACCTGAAGTCAACTGACAGCTGTTTAACTACAGGTAAAAAAAAGTCTAGTGAAGAAACACCTATCATCTCTTCTCACACATTAAAGGAGGAAATGGAAATGACATCTTTTAGTGCACCAGCTCTCTGGGATTTATACAGATTGATCTGGCACCTTGGGTTGTGAGATATGTCTTCACTGCAAAAAGAGATGTGATTTTTCTATTGAGATAACAAACTTGAGAGAGCAATCTTGATATAAAATCCCAGTGTAGATAGGACACTGTAGTTTTCACTTCGATAAAGCACATTGTAGTAAACCTGAGAAACAGGAAAAAGGGTATAGGGTTGATCTCATCTAGCTATCTGGAGGTAAAAGTTAGTTTTATCCTTGTCTCCTTAATGTTTGTACATCAATGCAGCCATCTTGAAATAAATATGCACCGACTCTTTGCAATGAAGATAGTAACACCATTGTATTTGGAAAGACGTTATTGTTTCAAAGAATCAAAGAGATTTGTGAATAAGAATTCACTTTCTCTTGCATTTTGATTTTTCTAGGTTAATTTACTTTGTTTCCGTTATCTGGTACGGTAACTCACAAGGAAGATCTGGTTGAAAAATGGTAAGTATTTTCCAGGAAAAAAATTAAACTGTTCCATGATTTTTTTAAAACTTATTTTCAGCTAAATGAATTGAAATTTAAATATTTGTTTTGTTTTGGAGAGAAAGGATAACTGAGGCAATATCGTTTAGGACCAATTTCTGTTGGGGAAAGAGGCAAGCTTTCAAGGTGCACACAGCTCTTCTTCAGGTCTGTTTCATGTTTAATTGATACATCCATTTTGTTTAGCTTTTCATTTCCTTGTTATATTATTTGGTTTATTCCCCTTTGAAAAGGGAGAGAAAAGAAAAATATTGAGAACAAAAACAAACAAACTGTCCATTCATACCAAAACAATGTGAATTTTTCATCAGGACTCTCATCCAAAAATGGGAAAAATTATGGAAATGATTTTTTCACAAAAATGTTAGATTTTACATTAAACATTGAAAGTAAACATTTTTTACCAGTCCAACTAAGAAGTTGGGAGGACAAGAAGAGGTAAAGAGGCTAAAATGGGCTAAAGAAGAGGCACTAGCCTTGGTGGTTTAACATAGCCACTGGCTGGTCCAGGTTGTTTTGGTAAGAAGTTCTCAGAGATTCATTTCCATGGGCTCCAACAGGATAGGAGAAATCCATCTAAATCAATCCCAGTTCAGCATGTTTTCCATTTCTCATGACTTAGTTCCTATAGCTTTGCCTCATTGGATTGTTTGTTCATGGAGATTTTTCTTAATTCTGGCCATTAAAGGGAAAGAAATGTACTAAAATGAGAGAGAGAGAGAATTTCATAGCCAGATCTTCACCATGGGATGGGCAGTGAAAGAGTGCAAACAATAGGCGGCTCTAATGAAGTCCTAAACACCCTCCGCTCCTGTCGAGTGCGGTAGAATGAAGGGTGCTGAGGACCTCACAGGCTTGAACCCAGAATGCATTGCAGTCCTTCTTGACTCCTAAAATGTGTAAATCATCCCTGAAGTTTTGCAGAGTTGATGGCTGTTGTATTTTTAACATGAGTTTCATGATAGTTGTTTTTCCTAAATCTCCAGCTCCTGAAATCAAGTGAATACATGGGAATGTCAGCTGTCATTTTATTTATAAAGTAAAGTGTCTATCCTCAGGGGTTACAGAGAATAGCTTCTCAGGAGCATGACTGTCATGGATGAGAAACCCAAGGGCAAACAAAAATAACTCCATGTGCATTATCTTTTTAAAATCCTATCATTTTAAAGACAATCTCGTTATTTTGGTGGGTGCTGACTGGAGCTGGGCAAATAACGGATTTTTTCAGCTCACTGACAAGTCCAAAACATTACATTAAAGCTGGCTGGGGTTGAACTAAAGACAATTTTCCCCTCATTATTTTTAGGAGAATTGAAAAGTAAAAATTCAAACTGAAAAATTTCCCCCCAGCTCCAGCCTTGACTCACAAGTTGTGAACACAAATGGTTGGCAGTTCCGGTTTGGAGGCTCAGGGTTGGGCCCACGTGCCCTGGTGCGGTACCTGCATTGGCACACTGACTAAAGTCAATGTGCTAAACAGGCGGCCTCACTTCCAGTCACATCCACATCTTTTTGCCTTCTTTGCACGTGCATGGAGGTTTCCCTCTCAAGTGCTATCTGCTGCAAAGACAGGTATATATGCCATCCTGTGTCCTAAGGATCTAGAGTCATTTGCTCTGAGCATGCCCAGGTCCGGGGCCTTTCTATGAGACAGCACAGGGCGTTAACTCTTTTTTTATTGCCTGGAGCATCTTTTGCCCAAATATCCAACATATACAGCATGCACCTTATTCTCCAGTATACTGCAACTGCTCTAGCAACACTTAAACTTTGCAAGGCTGTTTTGCTACAGAACAGAAAAGCAGACAGAACTGTTGGTGAATCCGCCCTGATCTACCCACCTGCAAGAACACAATATCCCAATCCTTTTCCACTGGATTGACTCTTTCTTGGGCAATGCCCAATGGCAGGAAATGTGTCTGGTTATGTCCTAAGCCTCGGTGAAAGGAAAAAGTAAGGCGCTCGCCCATGTGGCGAGGGTCATTTCAAGCTTCCTCTTGGTTTGCATGTTGGCGTTACCAGAAGCCGTGAGTTCTGCCTAAGCTTGGCTTACGGACAATCCCAATGTCTGAGGGTTGCAAGGGGTAGGGGGCATTTCGTAAGGAAGAACGAAACTACTTTGTGCCTGTGCCCACATGACTGTTCACATCCACTTTCTTGATTGACCCCTTGATGGCTTACTTTTGCCACCCCAATTTCAGCTGTCACCAGCCTCCATTGTCATCCCTGCTAGTCTGTCTTCCTCTGCACTGGGAAATGGGTGGGCATGTGTGTAAATGCACACTCTAAGGCAGTGGTTATCAAACATAGGATCGGGACCCAGTACTGGGTCACGGACCTTCAGGCACTGGGTCTCAGCACGCCCTGCTGCCACTACCAAAAGATTGGACTGTATTGCTCAAAGACGTAATTGCTGGGTCACAGGCATAAATGACTTTTTTCCAACTGGGTCCCAAGGAAAAAAGTTTGAAAACCACTGCTCTAAGGGGAGGAAATGGAGGTTGCTCTGCTCCTTCTCCCTACAGACGGGGCCTGACTCTGGAATCCAGGGTGGGCGCCGGCTATAAAAGAGCAGCTCCCTGGGTGGGGCGGTGGGCACTTACCCCTGGCTGGGAGGCAGTGTTGCAGTAATGCAGGTCCCTCTGTTCCCGCTCCTGCTGGTTGAGGGTGCTGAGCAGGCTCTGAAGGCGCTCAATGTATTGAATGGCGCTGCGGAGGATCTCCACTTTGGGCAGCCTCTGGTTGGGGTTCAGTAATGTGCTCCGTTTCAGGGCCTCAAAGGCCTCGTTCACCTTTTTTAACCGCCGCTTCTCGCGCAGGGTGGCGGCACGGCGCCGGTCAATGGAGACCGTTTTCCTCTTGCAGATCTTGCAGGCCCAGGGCAGACATTGGCCAGGGCAATGCTCAGGCAGGGGAGAGCCCTTCTCCTCCAGCCCCGTCCTGCCCTCAGGACACAACCCCAGCCCTGGCCGCTCCTGGTACACGCCCTGCTCGAAGCCCTGCAAACGTGAACTCAAGTAGTTTTCACCATCGTAAAATCTCTGGTCTGGAAAGAAGTAAGGGTTGGTCTCGAAGAGCTCCATGGGCAAGCGGCTGGTGGGGAATCAGTCTCCTCGCAGTGTGCGGCTGCTCTGTCTCCAACACCAACTGTTTGGTGGCATTTAAACCCTGGTGCTGGCATTAAATCACAGAGATAAATATAGAAAAACCTAAAGGAAACCTGAGCCTGCTCTAAGTTGCTGCCTCACATCAAAACTTGTCCATCTGATTTCATGTGCTCTCCCTGCGGGGATTAGACTGCGCTGCGTCTGGGGGTGGGTGGGGGGGGGAGCTGGCATGTGTTGGACAGCGGCTCGGCCACCTCACAAACAACGGCCTCATTTGAGCCCTTCTCCTTTCTGCTCTTTGCAGCAGTATTGATGATGGGCTGCTCCCGAGTCTGGCAGCTCCACAGTGCATTCCTGCATCATCTGCTGCCTTCAGTTACTGCTCCCAGCCAGAGCCAGGGCCAGCGGCTAGGAAGGAGCAGCATGGGGCCCAGCCTTCACTGGGAAGAAAGGCCAGTTCGGCTCCTGGCCGTGACGGGGCATGCAATCCAGGTGTCCCTCTCTGCCCCTTCCTCACACCCTGTTCCCCTCCCCTCAAACCCTGCTTCGCTCCTCCCTTCACACCCTGCTTTGCTATTTTCCACATACCTCAGCATGCTCTTACCTTCCCACCCTGCTCTATTTCATCACTCTTACCCCATTCAGGCCCTACCCTCACACATTTTTGCCCCTTCCCTCATGGCCCGTTTTGCTCTTCAGCTCATATCCCACCCAAACCAGAAGCTTCCCTCACACCCCACTCTGCCTTCAGCCTCACACCCTCAGCTCCTCCCAGCATGCCCTGCTCTGCCTCCCTCTGTGCTCTGCCCTTGCCCACTATATCTCTCCCACGCTCTTTCACCTCACACCTGCTCTTCTGCTTTGCTTCCCCACACCGTTGGTCCCCTCGCCCACTTAGCTATCAAACTGCCCACTGAAATGTTGCTCGCTGTGCCCCTCAGCCCACCAGGGGTTAAAGTAAGCCAGAACGGCCCGGAAAGCTGTTCAGAGCCCACTATTTTTAGGGGCTCAGCATTCCAGGCCCCCTAAAAATAAAAACTGGAGCCAGAGCGCTGCATTCCGGAGCCCCCCATTGAAAAATATTGGGACCTGGACTGCAGCATTTCCGTTCCATTTTCTATTTTTAGAAGCCTGAATGCTGGGCCCCTAAAAATAGCAGGTCCCAGGACAGCAGTCTGCCATACTTTCTGGCAGGAAGAGGAGGTGGGTGGGCTACCCTGTGCATGTGCAGACTGCAGAGTTTCCTGGTCCAGTGTGCAGCCCATGGTATGGGGACGACCTGACTTGTGCTGGGTGGGGGTAGTGTTGGGGGCACCTGGGCTGGGGGTGGGTATTGGCGGCAGGGTTTGGATTTTTAGGGGGGGGTATTGGGGGCTTGGTGGATATTGGGGACAGGGAAATGGATGTTGAGGGCAGTAGCTGGGGTGCTTGAAGGGGCCCGGACATGTGAGAGGGGGGCCATCAACGTAGGAAGGGGGCCCTCCCGATTAGGAGGGCTCCAGGGCCTGCCAAATTATACTTTAACCCCCTGCAGCCCACCAATCTCTGCCTGTCATTTTTCCCTGAGCCTGTCCCCCTGCTCCTGCCACTCCCCACGTTGTTTCGCCTGCTCTTCCTCTGACTCACTGCTGTGTCTGATACTCCAGCTATTCACTCCAACCAGCTTGGTTGGTCTTCTGCCTTTGGGCCTGGTCTTGCCCAGCATGCCTCACACACTCAGAAATCCCAGTGCAGGCGGAAGGTGTGGCAGGAATGTATGTGTGCTATCAAATCTTTCGTTCGTACCCAATACTGCACTTTCTCTGCTCTGTGTCCCAACTCTCTCTCAGACCATCCACTTTCATGGTCCTAGTCTATTATCTTCTCCGGTGCTCTTATTCTTCTCTTTCCCTCTCTGTCACTGCAATCCATCCCGCTATCTATCCATGCCTATACTCACCCATCTATCCCTGCCCATCCATCCATCCATTACCATACTTATCCAGTTCTTCCTTTAATGGTCCCCAAACTTTCCATTCTCCACATTATATTGCTCCTTGCAAAAACCCTAGGAAACTGGCCAGTCCCCAAGGTGCTAGAGATTAGCCAGCGTCCTAAGGTTTCTTATTAAACATTTTATTGTGGTAGCACTAAAAGGACACAATAAATTTTGGCCTCGCTGTGCTAGGTGCTATATGAACATAATATAGTAACCCAGTCAGTGACCAGCCAGGAGTCCAGCGGTAAGGATAGATGTTCCAAAGAGCTCTTCATGCTGAGTTCATGAGAGCTCTTTCTGGAATCTGGCCGCAAAGCCAGATACGGTTCTCAGTGTATCCCATGGGATGGATGAAAGGAAGAGCTGATGGTTGTTCCAAGGAGGGCAGAGATTTTTACGTTGGGTGTTTACACTGGTAAGCCATCCCCTGCATGAAGAATGAGGAGCTTATTGCTTTGAATATGTCCCCCTCCTCTACCTTCTCAAAACAACATGACAGACATTAACTAATGGATCTTTTCCACTCCCCTGTGTGAAACCAAGTTGCAAATTGGGAAACTGAGTCCCTGGGAAACTGCTGTGCCCACAGTTACACCATGTGTAAATGGCAGGCCAAGGATTTTAACCTTCATCCTAAATCTTAGCCCCCTGCTAGGCCTCATCACTGCATCTTTGTCTTAGTTTAGAGGGCTGCTTTTTTTTTTGCATTAGGAGCATAAGAAACTTCCAACCGTCTCCTCTCATTGAGGGAGAGCCATTCTCGTGCTCCAGACCAAATACCAGCTGAGGGATTGGTCAGTGGAAAGAATGTCAGCAAAGGGAAGGGCAAAATGTGATGATATTTTCCTTCCCAAAATCCCCCTCCCAGTGGGAGCAACTTGCAGTTTGCTATTCGCTTCTTAACCCACACGCTTAAACTCAGTGATTTCAGGCAGACCTCTAGCATATTTAGAATCTGCGGCTGGTACAGTCAGAAATCAAACCTGCCAACGGTTTGTCTTTAAGGACTGGCCCCTTTCTGATGTCCCCCACTGATCTGCAATCGCTGGAAAAGTGGCACCCATTCAGCTTCTAAAAGAAGGCAGAGGGCGGGTCTACAATGCCTGCCGTTTTCAGCGGCAAGCAAATGGAGATATACAAGTTACTTAAAATGACTTGTATATCTGGGTTCAACTTCCTAGGGCCCTGCTCATCCACTGTGCTGAGTCAAAGGGAGGGGCCTCCGTTTGACTCAGCGCTACCCCAGTGGCCAGGGTGGTATTAATAGATTAGCTTTATGATTGATTGAATGAGTATTCACAAACCTGATCAGTTGATTGGGAAGGTTGATTAGACAGCTGCAATTTTGCCTCAATCACTGAAGACCAGCCCAGGGTGTCACAAGCTGGAAGACAAGTTATCCATGGGAGTGTGGCTCTTCCCCGTCCAGATACTCTCTATATACATCTGAGATTTTCCACTCCCAGGTAGACTTACAAGTCACCGAAGATTTCATAGGCCTTAAGGTCCAACTTTCTGCCCCTGCCCAAGTCCATGAGTGTGTTCATATGACCTCTGAAGTGTGCTAATCCCCCACCCAACCCAACTGCCAAGTCTTTTATCCTCTGTGCCTGCCCCATTGTAGTAGAGTACTCTACAAGATTTGAACGATTCTGTTTGATCCCTTTCTGATGCCTCTGGGTGGGAGCCTCTGCTTACGCTGGTATGGGGAACTGGCAGAAACACAAAGGCCTTTTATAAGGTGCTGAAAAGTGCAGGCCCCGTGGTTGGGAGACTCGTAATCCAATCCCCCTTGCTGTGAGGGCTAAACCTCAATCTGCTAAGGAAGTGTGAAGTAGCTTATCATCTGAGGTTTCATGGCAAATAGTGATATAAGGTATCAAACTGTTGGAGGATCACTAGCGACACAAAGCATGGACGTCTCACTCCAAGTAGCTCTGGCACCAATGAAAAAGATCTATGGCTTGGGAGGGTTAAAGAGAGGAATTCTTTAAATATATCAGGACCAAAAGAAATCCTAGCAATGGTAGGTCCATTAAGAGATAGAAGAGAGATAATTGACAGGAATGAACAAGAAAAGGCAGGTGTGAGCTGTGACTATTTCTGTTTCGTGTTTGGAAAGAAACTGACGGTACGCTCATAGCTTACTGGGATGATGAAATATGCTCCATTCCAACCATAACTACAGTTGCTAAACTGTAGTGAAGTTAAACCATTTTAATCTCCAATTTTAACTTGTACTCAAGTATAATAGAAGAATTGATGCTGAGTTCTCTGAGCCATTGACGTTGAAAAGAATCCGTCAAGGAGCACTTTAGACTACTGATGTGGATTGCTAACAAACCTTGGAATAATAAGGAACTTCCAGAGTATTAGGATACAGGCTAGCCTGAGACTGATCACAGGTAAAATGGTTGCTACCAGTTGCAATCACTAAACGAATTAATGAAATGGTCACATAGTTAATGTCAATCAACATGGTTTTATGGAAAATAAGTCTTTTCAAACAAGTTAGATATTGAATTTTTTTTAATGTGATTGCAAGTTCAGTTAAAAAAATTGTTTTGACAAAACCTATATGTAGACTCCCATAAGGACTATGACTAGTTCCATACACCATCCTACTAATATTCTGATTTTAAAAAGTATCACTATGCAAAATCAATGTAGCTATGGGAGGGCCATGACCAACCTACTTTGAGAGAAGGTCCACCCAACTGGCAGCTTGCTTCTGCATCGTAAATAAAGTGGAGTGGCTGTGATGCCTACACCCTGCTTAACTTTTTAACTGGCAACTTGGAGCGTCAGCAAGCAGCGTTTGGCTTATCACATCACTTGCCTGAAGTGAATGCTGTCTGCTGCCACGCCACTTGCCTGGTAGAATAACTTACACTTAACTTTCAACCTGGCAATTGGAGCATCAGCAGCTTTCAGCCCATCGTGTTGCTTGCGCCTGGTATGCAGTGATTCTGAGAAATTAAGAGGTTGTGGTGGAAACCAGCAGCATGTGAACTCCCAGTGCAATGCTGTGGTTAAGATAGCTAATATGATCCTGGGATGCATGAGCAGATGAATAGCAAGTAGGAGTAAGGAAATGGTATTAACTATGTACAATATTGTGGAGCCTATTACTTGAATACTGTGTCTAATTTGTGGTGTCCACGCTTTAAAAAAGAGTATTGAAAAATTGGAGAATCTTCAGAAAAGATTTATAAGAATGATTCAAGGTCTGGAAAACTTGCCCTATAGCAAGAAATTAAAGAAGATCAATTTATTTGCTTTATCAAAGGAAAGGTTAAGAGGTGACTTAAGAAGATCCTACTTGGGGAGAAGACCCTCAGAGGGTTTTTTAACTGAGTAAACAAAGACAAAACAGAGAAGCTGAAGACAACCAGATTTGGGCAGTGTCACCATCCCAGATTCATGTAAAAAAGAAACTGGCCACCAAGGAATCTGAGAGAAATGAAATGAAGAAGAGGCTCTGTTGTTCGTAACTACCAGAGACATGAGAAGAAGGTGGCATTAGACACAGATGGAGGCAGATGGAGATGGGCAGGCTGTGACCACTAGAGAGAAGACGTCCAGTGGCCATTCCACACAGTGAGAGGTTTCCAGTTGGTACCAGGTCTTAAGTATGGAAATTGTGAGTGATGTACCTGACAGCTTCAGCTGATCAAAAGAAATGGAGATGTGCATGGAAAAGGAGCTAGGTGTCATGGTGGACCACAAGCTAAATATGAGTCAACACTATAACACTGTTGCCAAAAAAACCCAAAAAAACAAAAACACAAAACACCATTCTGGGATGTATTAATGGGAATATTCTAAGTAAGAAATGAGAAGTAATTCTTCTGCTCTACTCTACACTGATTAGGCCTCAACTGGAGTATTGTCTCTCATTCTTGGCCCCTCTTTTCAGGAAAGGTGTGGAAAAGCTGGAGTAAGTCCAGTGAAGAGCAAAAAGAATAATTAAAGGTCTGGAACACTTGACTTACGAGGGAAGATTGAAAGAGTTGGATTTGTTTAATCTGGAAAAGAGGAGAGAGAGAGGACCTTATAACAGTTTTCACATAACTAAAAGGTTGGTATGAGGCGGAGGAGAGAAAATTATTCTTCTTAACTACCCATGGTAGGACAAGAAGCAGTGGGCTCAAATTACAGCAAGGGAGGTTTAGGTTGGACATTAGGAAAAAATTCCTAACTGTCAGGATGATTAACCACTGGAATAAGTTGTCTAGGCATGTTGTGGAATTTCCATCATAGGAAGATTTTAAGATCAGGTTAGACAAACACCTGTCAGGGTGGCTTAAAAGGGTACTTGGATCTGCTGTGAGTGCAGGGGACTGGACTCGATGACTTCTCATGGTGCCTTCCACTTTCTGTGATGCTATGGGACACACTTGTCAATGGCTATTCAACCTGACTGGTAAGAAAATCAATTTGGTCCATGAAGAGATTTTCAACCATCCAAGAAAGAGAGATGATCCTTGTTGGAGATTCTATACGAAGAAGAATGTAAAGAACATTTTGCAAGCGACAGGCAGACAACAGGATAGTGTGCTGCCTTCCCAGAGCCGAGAGAGAAGACTTCACTCTAAGATTAGATAAACTTCTTATTTCAACAGCAAGATTCGTTGGTAATGATGTGCATCAGCACTAATGACACTGCATTGTGGAAAATCTCACAGATTATAGATCAATTCAAGGAACTGGGAAGGGAACTGAAGGAGAAGAATGTCCAAGTGAGCTTCTTGGAGATCATTCTGGTCCCAGGAGCAAATTAAAACAGAGGGAAGGAGGTTCTGGAAATGAGCTACTTGCTAGTTAGATGTTGTAAGGTGGAGAGATTTAGTTTTGTGGAATGTTAGTCCACCTTTAGTGGGAGAGGAAGCTGTATAATTTAGATGACCTCCCTTTCAAGAGAAGGCGAAACAATCTCCTCAGGGACAAGCTGGCTAGAGGAGTCAGGATGGGGAGCTTTATACTAATTACAAAAGGGGAGGGTGAAAAGGGAAGATATGAGCCCTCAGCACAATCCTGAGATGTTGGGAACAAAAATGAACTGAGAAACAAAAGGAAATGAAGAGAACAAATTCTTTAATTGCCTATACACCAATGGTAGGAGCCCAGATAATAACAAGAGCAGCTGAAATGACTCATTTATGAACATAAATTCATCCTTGCTCATCTTACTGAAAATCAGCAGGATGAATTAAAATCAATTATTGTAATCCCTTTAGGAAGGGGCAAGCATGCAAAAGTGGAAAGCACTCCGAAAATGGCATCACCTGCTTCTAAATCACCAAAGCAAATAATTTTTATATTTGTAGGTCAATGTTCTAACAAATAAAGCACAAAGTCATATGTGCAAGGACATGGAAAGCAGTCTGTACTTACACTGTGAGGGACTCTATCCTGGAAAGCAGTGCCTCGGGAAACAACGGGGGTCTTGGTGGGTAACGAGCTGATTGCAACTCCCAGTGTGATGCTGTGGCCAAGAGGGCTAATACGATCCTTGGATTCATAAATGGGAATCTTGAGGAGGAGCAGGGAGGTACTGGTACCTCTCTATTTAGCACTAGTGTGACTCCTGTTGGAACAGAGCATCCAGTTCTGATTCAGGATATTGAGAAATTGGAGAGGCTTCAGCGAAGAGCCATGAGAATGAGTAAAGGATTGGAAAACATGCTCTGGAGAGGGTATACAAATCCCATACTGGTGGTGACAGGGCTACGGAAGCTGCAGAGCCCAATTAGTACATCTGAGGAACCTGGAAAGACAGATGATTAAGGATGATCCAGCAGGAGAGAACTAGATGGGATGGTGGCTATCAGGAAGGACTGCAGGCCACAAGAAGAGGACACCCAAGAAAATGGTAGTCAAGAGTTTTGCGTCTCTGGGAAAGGAATCAGAGAAGGGTTTGTATTCTGGGACTGTCTCAGAAGAGAGTAGGCAGCTGCGGAAACGGAGATCTGGTTGAAGAGAGATTCCAGAGGAGAAGGTTTAAGGGTCAGTGGTTTTGGAAAAACTGGGAGAAAGCTCTGGGACCTTGAGTTTTGTGATAGTGACTCTGCAGAGCCCAGGAAAGGGGCGAAGCATCTGTGGGGGTTGAACCTGGGAAGGTGGAACAGCTTTCTTTCCTTTGAATTTGAACAGCGTTACCCTGGAAGGGATGGGACTTCCAATATAACTGGGCCAGAGGTCCAAGCCATTGCACAGGCCGCCAAAGGCTATAGGAGGAGGAGGAGGCAAAAGGGCTGCAACGCCAGGTCTCACCATGAGGAGGTGCTCTGGGATGGTGAGTCATTATGGAAATACCTGATAGAAGTGGTTTTCAAACTTAGGGTCGGGACCCAGTACTGGGTCGCAGATCCTCAGGCACTGCGTCTTGGCACCTCCTGCTGCCACTGCCGAAAGACTGGAATGTATTGCTGAGAGATGTAATTGGTGAGTGATGGGCATAAATGATTTCTTTCAACTGGGTCCTGAGGAAAAAAGTTTGAAAACTGTTGCCTTATAGTGATCAACTCCAGGACTTGATCTGTTAAATTTTAAGAAAGTGAAGATTGAGAGGTGAGTTGCTCACAGTCTATAAATACCTACATGGAATAAATATTTGATAAGAAAGAGCTCTTCACTCTAGCAGACGAAAGTATAACAAGATCTAATGGCTGGAAATTGAAGCAAGGGAGATTCAGACAAATAAAGGGTAAATTTTTAACAATGGATACAATTAACTATTGGAGCAAGTTACTGAGGATTGTGGTGGATTCTCCATCCCTGGCAATTTTAAATTCAAGACAACATATTTTCCTCAAGTTCTGCCCTACTTCAAACAGGAATTATTTGAGAGAAATGCAATGGCCTCTGCTATACAAGAAATCAGACTAGATGATCAACAGCCCCTTCTGGCATATCCATTACAAAACAAGATGTGATAACTATTTTCAGGTTGAAAATAACTGATGCATGCATTTTTAACAGGTTCATTAACACATAATTAACAGGACCAACTTAAAAAGAGGTGTGGGTGATTCTCCATCTCTTGAAGCCTTCCAATCAGGATTGGAGGTGTCTTTCGAAAAGCTCTGCTCTAGCTCTTCCTGAAATTAGAGGCTGGATGCAGGATAGTTGAGTAAAATCTCTGGCTTTTGTTATGCATCTGCCTGTCCATGGGAGCAAAAAGTCTATTGCCCCCCAGTACTGTGTGCCAGCTTGTGCTCTGCCCCCTCCTCCTGAGAGAAGAAAGAAAAGGTCGGAGCTTTCTGTGGTGTGTCTATGCCTGCATAAGTCTCCCACCTCAGCAAGGGGTTCGTGTTAATCTCAGCTCTATTTGCATCAACCTAGTGCAGAGTGAGCAATGCAGCAATGAAATGATTTTTCAATTCCAAATGAGTCCAAAGACTCCCTCATGCCAAATTGTGTAGGTTTGACTTTGCTTAGACTGACGTAGGGGAGGGGGAGGAATTCACACCTCTGCAGAGTGACGATTGGCAGCCTCAGGGCAGATTCAGCCCTTAAATATCAGGCTGCATATTCCATGGCTGGAATTCAGGTGGCATTTGGGACCACTCGGTCGAACATACTCACAAAGTACCCAAAGTGTGTCTCAGAGGAGATTGTGCAGTAGGATGAAGGCCCATCGGGGATCTCTCTCATGGCCTAGGCACTGTTTGCACTGTACAGCTTCTGGATTCTGGAAGCCACGGTTGGGTTGTAGAGGCGACCGGCACTCCTCTCTCTGGACACCCTCTTGTTGCAGTTTGCTAGAGGTCTGTGAGCAACTAAGGCATTTGCCTGGTTTCTCCCTCTTCTTGCTACACTTTCGGCTGACAGCTCCTGGATCACCCTGTCAACCAGGAGGCTAAAGTCACTGAAGGATTTTGCAGCGCCCCCAGCCACACAGACCGCTATGATGTAGCGGTCCTCGTTGCCGGCCATTGACTGTCTTGGGGATCTTCTGCAGTGGGCTTGGACTGCGTGACTGGAGCTTGATTGGCCTCAGCTCTCCCCTCATCTGAATGCTCAGGGACCCTCTTGGGTGGGTGGTGGGTTGTGATCTCAGGTGCCATGGTGGCATCACAGGGAACTGGGTCCTCCCTCGGTGGTGTCTGGGGAACGCAGGTGCTTTGGGGAAGGATGGGCTTTGCAGATCTCTCACCAGTTCTCTTGGAGGCACTGCCTGGCTGCCAGGATCGTGGGATGTCACTGGACGTCCTGTGGTTGAGATTTACCCAGGCTGAGTCAGAAGATGTCAGGAGTGGGCAAGTGCACTTAGGAACAACTACACACTCTTGTACACATAGACGTAGCCAAGGAGTGCAAAGACTATGGAGTACCTGCACCTCTGGGGTTGTTTAGCCTTAGCTAGTTTTAACTCGTGGTCGTGGGGCTACTCTTGTGTCTGATAAGTCTGAGCAGGGTGAGGGCTGGTGTGCATCTGTGTTCTCCCCCCAGTCTAGCCCCTTTTGCACCTTGAGAGCAAAGTGAGGGCTGAGGCTCACTCCTGGGCAGACCCGCAGCAGGCCAGGGCTAGTGTGCAGAGGCGGTTTCTGTCCCTCAGTAATCCTGAGCTGGCTGCAGGATTAGGGCTCTGCTGCCTGCTGTCCGGTTAGTCTGTGATGGATGGTCACTGCTGGTAACAACACAAAGGCAACACTGTGTGTTTGTGTAAGAGGCGAACGTGTTCTGATCCGTCACAGGGTGACCTTACTGTGTTAAAAGGAGGAGTGAGACTGGAAGGCCCTGGCAGGGGCTGCTCACACATTCACAGTCAGGGAGGAAAATTAGATGCAAATCAGAGCTGAGCTCCGGCTAAAAATACCAGTCCATTGAGAAAACCACAGAGATCAGACACTTGCCCTCGTTCCCTTGGGTCCATTCTTGAGGCACAAGTTTTTGAACAGGATTCAAAGTCACTTCTGAGAAAGACAAAGCAGGCTGCAGAGATTCTCCAGAGTGATCCATGTTATAATGGGAAATCCCCAGCAAAGATGAAGCCTGAAAAAAACCCTCTTAACATGGACATGATTCAGTCAGTGATAGCTCTGATACAGCTCTGAGCGGGCTTGACCCATCACAGAATCAGAGAAACTGGAAGGGACCATGGCAGGTCATCAAGTCCAGTTCCCTGCACTCATGCCAGCACCACGCACACCCATTCAGTAATATCACTTTGTTTTGGAGTCGTCCTTTTATATTGTTTGAAAACCTTCAAACATTTAGAACAGACCTAGCAGAGCACCAGCTGAACCCAGTGTTGTAGAAATGGGAAAAGCACAGTGGGGGGGCCAAGCCCCTTGGTGCTAAGCAGGGGGTGGGCTGCAAGGTGAGGACTGATGTAGGGTTGCTGGGAGAGCACAAATATGGGCTTGGTCCCCGGGTGCTGGCGGTCGCCGGACACCCTTGCTTCTCCACTGGCTGAGCCCCTTTGTTTTTAGCTGGAGCAGCTGTTTCTTCTTTCATCTGTGATCTCCGGACACAGATTCCTGCTGGCAAAGCTATCTGTGTTGGGGAGAGAACTCAGGGATGTAATCAACCGAACCAAAATGATCAAGTGACTTGTGAAGGTGCAAAGAGCCACATCTGGCATTGGGCTTCTCTACCCAAAACGTTTTCAGTGGCTGAATTTGGCTGTTCAAACCAACTGAGTTGAATCAGCAAAAAAGGCTGTGTAGGACCCTCTTTAGGACCCTCTTTAGCTCATCATAAGTCAATTAGGAATCACCAGAAGCTAACCCAAAATTAGTCCCTGTGACAGGTCCCGGAAGCTGCTTGGATTTGATCCTTTTTTTCTCTTTCTGCAGGCTTCATGTTACATAACTGTGGGCTGCAGACCTGGGAACAAGGTGCTGCTACCAGGGTCCATTTGCAAGTGGGAGCTGGGGGAATTTCAGATGCAGCAGGTTTGCCCATTAGGTAACTGGAAATTGGGTAAAGAAGAAACAGCAGGCTAATTAGTCAGTGCTATCTGGGACCCGTCTATCCTAGCTGTAAATGTTGACAGTCCCTGTTGTTCGTATGTTTTGGTATTTCAGTGTCACTTAGGGGCTCCCGTCATGGCCCAGGACCCCCTCGTGCCAGGTGCTGCACAAACACAGAACAAAAGAGGGTCTTTGGCTCAAAGAGCTGATGGTCTGCTGTAGATTTATTGCGTTACTGGTCCTTTTCTGCCCACCTGGAAAAAGGTGGAATAAAGAACCTTTCATCTTTGCCTAAAGCCATGTCTATGCTCACAAGCTGACAGGAGGCGGGCCGCTCTAAGCATGTCGGCGTAGCCATGTGGACAGCAGAGAGCTCTCCCATTGATGTAATAAACAGCAGTGTCGGCAGGAGAGCATATGCCGCTGTGCACACTAGTGCTTATGTTGGCAAAATATACATCGCTCAGCAGTGTGGCTTTTTCACGCCCCTGAGCAACAAAAATTTTGCTGACATAAGGGTCAATGCAGAAAGGTCTAATTATCCAGAATGTCAGTCTGATGTTTACTGGCTGCCCATCCCTTCAGTGTCACACAGGGGTTTGCACCGGTTTAACTAAAATCATTTCTAACGGCTGGTCTACACTATGAAAATTGCCAGCTTAACGACAATGCTCAGGGACATAAAAAATTTCATATCCGGTGTGATGTAGTTAACCTGAGCTAAACCCTAGTGTGGACGCTGTTACTGCCTCTTGGAGGGCTGGATTTCCTATAGTGGTGGAAGAAACACTTCATTGCTGTAATGTGTCTACACTGCGGCACCATACTTGGGCTTCTGTAACATTTCTAGTGTAGGCTTCGCTTCTCTTTAACTAATGTGCCTTTCCTGTGTAGATAATAGACTCTCGTCTATGCTGTCATGCATCAGAAGGCAATCGGCTAAGGGAATCGCTGCTCAAGGAGTAAGCCCATGAGTGAAGGGGGATTGGGGAGGGGTGGCAGTGGGGCTGTATCCCTATGGAAAGCAGAAAAGAGGCACTGGTGAGTGTCTGGACATGGGCTGTATCGAATGGGAGAAATCACATCCTAGCCGTGGCAGAGTGCTAGAAAAGTGCTCTAGGGAAAAATCCAGGGAGCTGCTTCCCCTTAAGGAGCCAGGTCCCCTCCCCAGACACCCAGCTCCCTCTTACACCCCTCGATTCAAGGGCCCCTCTTCTGGATACCCAGCCCTCTCCCATGACCGAGCCCCTCCAGCTTCCCGTGGGGACCTAGATCCTTTCCGTAGAGAGTTAACTCCCCTTCTCTCTCTGCCTGCCCCAAACCACCAAGTCCTCTCTGCTTTCCAGGCGGCCCGACATCTATTCTTGCTGCTCTGACAATGACAAGTTGTAACATATTTGGGAGCAGCTGTTGCACTGAGATGCCTGACCCCCCTCCCTGCGCCCCCGCACCCCTGCCCTGGAATGTGGAGCAGCCCCTCTCCCGATGCTCTGAAATACAGGATTTCCAACATGCCTCCTCTGTAGCAATTCAGCCCGTAGTGATGGGAACAGGTGCTCGGCAGAGATGGGGCTACAACTAGTCGTCTCCTTCAGAGACCACTTTACCCGCAAGAGGCAAAGTCCTAAGCATGCGTGGAACTGCAAGGCTGGGGTCTGGGCCCATGTAACCCCTCCGAGCCAGAGTTGCAACCAGCCTGTGGCTTGGCAATGCTCCGGTGGGAGGCTCTAGCTTTTCTCTAGGACAATGAGATCTGAGAGAGAGCCACTGGTTAAAATCCCACCAGCAAGTCAGCGAGGGTTGTCTGTCTTTCTTGACAGGTTCTTGTGCCGCAGTGGCCTCTGTAACCTCGGGCATCTGCTACTGATCGAACAGCAGAACTATGAACGCTGTCATGCAATTCCTTCCCCGCGGCTAGGAACTGCAAGTAACTAGGACACTTGATCTCTGTATTCTGGCTGTTTGCAGCGTTCGTATGCCCGCTGGAGTTTGTGAGTAAAAGCCAAGTCCAAAAGGTGCGTTGCCCATGGTCATTCTGGCAGGTCGGCTATGCAGCCTGGGCCTGGCTGTCATTCAAATTGTCACTTGCCCTCACAAGTCACTCCCCGATTGTTGCCAGTCATGGCTCCAAGGGGTTGTAGTGGATGTGAGGTGATGACTGCAATCTGTCCTCTGGAGGAATTTGAATACTAGGGCAGAGACCTTGCCTTGAACTGTGTATCCGGCAGGGAGTCAGTGCCGAGTGGAGGGCTGCAGTGAAGACTTTACAGTGGCTTGTGCCACTGGGGTGACCGTTGCTGTGTTTTGTACCCGCTGGAGCATCCCCAGGTATCACGTGTTACAATGCTCAGGTCAGGAACTCCCCAGTTTCTGCTTTGGCCAAATTTGTGATAAGGCAGGGTGTGCTCCTCAGATGGAAAGTGGTCAATTTATTACCACAGTCTTTGAGGCATCTAGAAGCTTTGTGGAGCCTTGGGGAGTTAACAACATGACCGTAGATGCCTCCTCTGATTCCTGCTGGCATCCTCGAGGAATCCAGGTGCAATGGCTGATGCATTTAACCACAGCCCTAAGGGTTGTGGTTTGTGTCTTGCTCTCTCTCACAGTAAACACTGGCTACAGTTCAACAGGCTGCAAAATGGGTACCTGATCCCGGGTTAGGGCAGTTAAAGGTGATTGACTGTGACGTTGGCCACATTGCTCCCTTGCCTGGAGAGCTGTTTCTGAAACTGAAGTGCCTTAACTGTATTAGCTGATTGACTTTGATAATCAAGGGTGACTTCTTCAGAGCTCATCACTGCAGCAGGGCCCGTGTTGAGCTTTGCCAAGGGTTAATCTTGGCCAGGCACTGGGAGTGCTGGGAAAAGGGGCTGTTTGGAAAACACAGAGGCAGATGGCACCCATGCACTGTCAAGTATTCCAATAGATGTCTCACCAGATTCCCAAATGGATTCAAACAAATGCTGGCTGACAGAAGGGGTAGTTATACACCAGGAAACTAGAACAGAAGAAATGAAGGCAAGGATGTCCAGGCCCATGGACAGCAATTCTGGGGCCCAGGGCAGAACAGTCAGTTGTCCCCTTGAAGGGGGTGGTTGTGGTCCAACTGGGCTTCTGCTGGAAGTTTTTGCTGATTTATTAGGCACCATGCAGGTTCTTGGCACCTGAGGAAGCTGTATCTATTATTTAACCTCCCAGGGCCCATGGACTCCCCAAGATGATTACTGATGACCCCAGGAAGTTGAGTAGCAGATACCATCTCCTCAGCCTGCACAGGAACACGCATGGGACATAATAAATAGCTTTTGTTCTAAGGAGGGGTAGAGAGGATGAGCGGTGCGGCCTTGGTGGAAGAGGTATGTGTGGAGGAGAGGATGTGTGTATTCTCCCATCTAGCCAGGCACTTTTAAATGGCTGCAGCCCTGGCAATTACCTCTCAGCTCCATCAGTGGGCCAAAGAACATCAAACGGTTTCCCCTCCCGAAAATGGGACAGAAAGTTAGAACCCAAAGAGTGCCCAGCAACCTACCAATCTGATATTTGCACCCGGGCCTTGCATTATAATCACACCTAGGGTGGAGAGGTACCAAAACAAAACCCAGCAGCATGCCGGATCTCTGACCTTGGAGGGTGTCCAGGATGCTACCGATGATGTTTGTGCGCTGAGAGAGCACAATGACGTCCAGAGCAGCTGGGCAAGTGTTGCTTTGTCGTCCACTCCCTGATTCAGCCACTGCAGAAGAAACTGTTTTATAACAAGAATCCTCCAAAGGGTCAGAAAGCCGCTGAGATTCAGAGCCCACTGTTCAAAAACAGATGGCAGATGAGGCAGAATGACTTCCTCATCTGTCAGGGGTAGGGCTGGCTGTGACATTGAAATCTCTTCCTGCAGAATGATAAATGACTTTGAAATGTGTTTGGCTTGAATCGTGCCAAAAATGTGATGACCCACGCTCCACTCCCAAGTGATTTCCAGAAAAATTCCATTGCTAGAGAGTGGGAATGAAATTTTTTGCCTTGCTGGCTGGCTGCCTAGCAGGTGATGGTTTTCCTGGGAGATGGCCAGGTGGACTGCTGGGTAGCTCTGGCAACGAGAAACCTGAGGTGGTCCGACTCCCAAGCTTCCCACCAGATAGGCTGTTTCGAAGCGTCAGGAGTGCCAGGGATCAAATGCCATGTCGAGCAGGTGAGCAGAGCAGGCTGGCGTAAATAATGTATCACTGATAAAGATGCTAAGCCTGTATCTCATATTTGCATGGCAGTGGCTGGCAAATGCCACTGGAGTTTGATGGGTAAAGGGGTTTGGAGTGAGAATTTTTCTTGCTTTAGGTGGGAAAAAAATTGTCACTGCCTCCTGACCTGAGAGTTGGGGAGGGTAGTTTACGACCTACGTGCTGAGAAGCACTGACCTAGTGGATACGGCATGGGTCTAGGTCACAGGAGATGGATCCATTTCCACTTCTGAGACTGGCCTGCTAGGTAATCTTGGGGCATGTCATTTCCTTGTTCTGTGCCTCAGTTTTCTCATCTGTAAAATGAGGATAATGATCTTTCTTTCCAGCCCTTTGTGATCTCCTGTTACAATGTGCTAAATAAGAGTGAGAGATTATTCTTTTCTAAATCAGGGAGTCTCAAGCTGTGGCTCACAACCCATCCCACACCTCCTGGATGACACCGAATGAACCCTGAGTGTTCAGCTGTAGGGAGAGTGAGATACTTGGTGGGAAAGTGCGTCCACAACACGACCTGTCTCTGATGAAGTCATTTGCACATAGAAAAATCCTGACTACCTAATGAAACAACCCTCCCTTCAGAAAAGCTGCTTTCCCGTTGGCCTACTGCAGGGCCAGAAAAATCCAAATGATCCCATGTACAGTCCCAAATAACTTAGGCTGACTTAAGGATGCATCCAGAATAAGGACTGAACCTGTGCTACTTCACACAGGGCTATGGTGTAGCACAGGCACAAGCATCTCATACAACAAAGAAACTGCCATGTTGCCATCTGCTGGTTACTGTTCAGAGACACACAAGCAGCGCAACAATGCGTCACGCTGAGTCCTTGATCTGTCAAACCCTTAAACATGTCAATTACTCCAGACAGCTGAAACACCCTGTCGGCGTCGAGGGACCCACTATCATGCATGTGCGAAAGCATTTAGTGTCAGGGCCTTGCAAATTCCTCATGGGACTTCTTGGTTCAAGGAGAATTCGTTGTATTTGTGTCAGCCTCTATTTCTATTTCCAATGAGTCAGCAGAAGCACATTACTGTACCCAGCCAAAATGAGAGACACACAGCTGTTAAACCTCCATGCACGAATTGCACCTGAGTGATGGTGGCTTGGGAAATCCAGCCACTAAACAATCAATTTCTCCTCCAAAGGAAGCAAAAAGAGATTAGTGCTATTAATCACACAGCAAGGCCAGAAAGTAGATGCCAGAAGATGACATGCACATAATGTACCTTCCTGATAGTTTGCTGTAACGTATAGGGGTGTAAAGCTGCCAGAGAGTGAGTCGAGCTGTAATGGCTGCCATTTTGGTTAACACTGGGGATTGAACTGGTGACCTGCAGAGCTATAAAGCATGAGGGGCTACAGCTGAGGGCTCTAACAGCACCCGTCCACTAGAAAAAACACTGAGTCCTGCGGCGCCTTAAAGACTAACAAATTTCTTTGGGCATAAGCTTTCATGGGCTCCAACCCACTTCATCAGATTCATCATCAAATACTTAGAGAGGTGCATGACACCAACAAAAACACACCAGGTAGCTTTGTTTTCAGCAAGGCCACCTCATGATGGAGCAAGAGATTTTGCAAAAGGAAAAACCTCTGCCATTGGTGGCAGCAAGTTTCATTGTGCCTCTGTACATTGGCACAAAAACCCAAATGACACCCATGGCTTCATTGAGACAACATTTCCACCAGAGCGATTCTTGTTGGGATGCTGATGACCTGATTGCAGTGAAGGAAGATATAGCTTGCCTATCAGAGAGAAAAAAAAAAAAGGCCTGACTGCTGTATATTCAACTGTGGGATTTATTTATTAGGTGGGTTACCAACATTTTGGAGGAAAGAGCTAACCTTGAGAGGGATTTTGATAAATTGGCGAATGGGGCTATAGACAGCAAGCAAAACCAAACCAAAATTCAACAAAGACAAATGTAAAATGCTACACTTAGGGAAGAAACACCAAATGCACAAGTACAGAATGGGGACTAATTGGCTTGGCAGGAGCACTGCTGAAAAGAAGCGGGGAGTTGTGGTAGATCACAGTTTCAATAAGATGCAGCAGTAAGATGATGTTACCACCAAAAAAAAAAAAATGCAATTTGAAATTGCATTAACAGAAGCCTAGCATGCAAGTTGTGGGAGGTAACTCAGCCCTGGTTGGGCCTCAGCTGGAGTAGTGTGTCCAATTTTGGTCACTATTGTATAGAAAGGGCGTAGCAAAACTGGAAAGGATCCAGAGGTGAGTGTCAGAGATGGCCAAAGAGATGGAAGGCAAGACATATGAGCAGGGGCAGAAGGAACAGGGTGTGTTTAGTTTGGAAAAGGGAAGATTAAAAATGGGAGGCAGGGGGACACATGATAGTGGTCTTCAAATACTTGAAAGGCTGCCATTAAAAAAAGATTGCAAGTTCCAAAGGGGTAGCCATTATGTGATAAATTTGTTAGTCTTTAAAAGCGCCAACGGACTCCTCATTTTATAAAAAAGATGGAGAAAAGTTCTCTCTTGCCGCAGAGGTCACGACGAACACCAACAGGCTCAAGCTACAGCATAGCAAATTTAGATTAAATCTCAGGCAAAACTGCTTAATTGTAAGAAGACCAGTAAGACAATCAGACATCCTAGAGAGGTTGTGGAAGTCCCTTCCCCTGGAGGTTTTCCAAAGAAGGCTGGATAGCCATCTGTCTTCCATGGTTTTAGGCACAATCTTGGCAAGGGTTTAGATAGATGACTCTTGCTGTCCCTTCTAACCTGTGATTCTACGATGCACATGCACCAATCTCAGCAGAAAATCTCAGATCTAGCAGGATCCATCAAAGACACATTAGAAATGAGCTTATATTCCCTGCAGAATAGTTCAGGCTGGGCCAAGCACCCATTTCAGACAGCATGCTGGACCCTGTCTTTAGCAAACTTTCTGACTGGGTGTTAAAAGCAGCCAGGCTCTAGCTGCCCTAGCAGCCAAGCTGTTTTCTACAACAGTTGAAGAGGGACCCAGGGGTGATATCGCTTGTCAACAATGGGTCATTTTCCTAGTGTAGGAGTATCCTGAGAGTCTGGCCGTCAGAACTTGGCAACAGGTGGATATTGGGAAGAGGAGCCATGAATGTGAGGGATTCATGAACCACAGACACATGGTGGCTGTTAGATTCCTCGGGTAAACAGCTGTTTGGATATCAATGCAATATAAAGGCCAGTAAAGAGAGATGGCTGTGTGCTTCTTTGAAGGAAGTTAGGAGATGGGAGTAGGCACCACCGAGAGGGGATCCAAGGAAAGAAGAACTACCGTAGGCTGTTTTTGTGGGGCTCGGAGAGAGGCTGGCCTGCAATCCAGTAAGGTGGAAATGCCAACCCAGCATGGAGATTTAATGAAGGAACTGAGAAGCAGGGCACCTTCAGTGCAAAATCCTGCAAAACTTCCAGTCAGGGTTGTTCTCCGCTAAGTCCTGGACAAGTGCCATGCATGCGGGCCAATTTAACCTCCCCTGCCATCAGCCAGAGCTCAAACAGGCCCTAATTGAGTCCTGACCGCAATGTGCCAAGCCCTGAGTGAATGAAAAGAGGTGGGGGCTTGTCAAGAGTCCAGCAGCTGGCTGGGGGGATGGGAGCTGGGCCAGGGAGGTATTGGCTTGTTGTTGGGCACGTGGCCATTGGAAAACAGAGGGTTTGGCCATGGGGAGAGCTCATGCTGAGTACACAAGGCTAAAGTAGCAGAGGAAGGAAGTTTGTCAGCTGGTGGGGCGTGAGCAGACATGGGGATAGGGTCTGCAGTGACTGCATTTGGGAGCTGAGAAGCTAGGTAGAGCCCTGCAAATCCGCAGATATCTGTGGATATCCGCCTTATATCTGCATCCGTAGATACATCACGGATATCCATGGACCATTTCTTGCAGATGCAGATCGGATATGGATCCACTTATTTTTATCTGCACAGAGCTAGAGCCCTGCAAATATGCAGATATCCGCATTATATCTGTATGCATGGATACATCACGGATATCCACAGACCATTTCTTGCAGATGCAGGTTGGATATGGATCCACTTATTTGTAGCCGTGCGGGGCTCTAAAGATAGGGGAGTTGCTGGGGGATGATACCAAGCCTCAAAGTCAGGGGGAGCTAAGTCCCCCCCAACAAACACCCCCAATAGACAAATGAGCAGAACACCTGAGGACTGGAAGGGTGCAGGGCAGGTGGCAACAGAAAGCACCAGGAGAGCCAGCTGAAATCTTAGTGACCAAAGGATTGCCCCCACCAGCTACAGCAGCAACAAGCAGCCATTCCCCATTCTCCACTCACCCCCTCTCCTTATTTCACAGAGCGCAGGCAGCCACAGTTTCTCCTTCCCCTAGACATTTAAATTTGTTCCTTCCCCCGGACCCTTTCCCTTGCTCCAAGCCCTGGGTCCATGGGGGGATATCAGAGCTCTGGGACGGGAGCCAGGCCCTGTATCTCGTAGCGCCGAGCATTGCAAACACACTGAGTCATGTTCAAAAGTGCAGCTGTTGTGTGTTTCTACATGTGGTGTCAGGCCCAGTCAAGTGACCGCAAACCCGTGTCTGACCCATTATCCTGGCCAAGTGACAGTGGGGAGGAGTCATGCCCTCTTGGAAGCCCCCTGGCATTGCTGTCGGTGCAGAGCTGGGGAGTCACTCCCGGCTCCTCACCTGCTCCCTTGAAGTTGGCTGCTGTCTCCACCGCCCTCTTCAGCACCTCCACTCTCACTTTCCCTCCCCTAGCTTTGTCTTCAAGCCTTCACCAGGACTGGTTTTGTGCCCCGCTCTTCCCTTCAGGGTGCGGGTCCCTAATCATGCTGAGGGACAGGACCCACCATGGGCCCCTTCTGCTGCTTTTGTAGCCACACAGCATCCCCTTTCCAGTTCCCCACTGTCTGGATCCTCTCCCCAGACGTAGCTACTACAGGACTGAGGACAAAGGGAAGATGATGTTCCCACACCAACTGCTTGGAAAACAAAAGTGAAGGTGACCAAGAGCTGTCAAACAGCCAGTGACTAATAAACCAGCTCCTGTCTAGGATCTAAGGAGAAGGAAGGACGACTCCTTGGTCCTGAGGATAATGGCTGCTGAACTGCATCACTTCACCAAGACCCTGCCCAACTCTGCATGGAGAGGAGCTCTGGAAGTCAGGGGAGCTTCTGGTTCATATAGGCGCACGTATTGTGGTGCATCTTGCTAGGACTGGGCAGATTGCCGCTACCTGCAGAAACCAGATAGATCTGAGCAAGGCTTTCCAATGACCGTGATGGCTTTTGAGTGTGTTTCTCAGGTGTTCTCTTGCAAAATAGTTCCCAATGTGACACTGCACACTCAGCAGGTGCATTGAGCTCACGAAAAAGTCCTATGGTTTGTGCAATGTCAGACTAAATGATCACAATGGTTCCTTCTTGCCTTGGAATCATGAATCTGCGTGAAAACAGGGTGTGGAGGAATGTGAGGGGGTAGACTGCATAGACACTTTCTGCTGGACTCTTCAGGGTCATGCCACATGTCCCAGGAAAGGAGCAGAAGAGAAGTCATCCAAGCAGCCTAGAGTGGCTGCAGAAGATGTGGCCAATCAGGGGCCAGAAGAGTTATATAAAAGGGAAACGAGACCAAGGAGTCAGTTGCTGCCTGAAGCTGGAAGAGGGAAGGACTGGGTTCCTAGCTGATGGCCATTTCTGGTGCACACTAATCCTGTGGAGGAGAAGAGATGACATTCTCCAGCCTGTCTAGCCCCATGCTGCCTACAAGTCATGAATCCCTTATCCTCCATAGAGCTGGAAATCTTATAGCCTAATGTTTGTTCCATTATTTTGCTGGGTGGTACTTTCTCCTATGGTGCTATTCTGGTAGAATAAGGAGCTTCTGGAAGAGCAGATGGAGTATAGGGCAAGCAAAGCTTCCCGGCATCTTTACGGAGCTGGGGGTGCTGGATGTGGGGGAGGGATCTGGAAGGCTCTGTGAGAAGGTCATGGGAATGGGGTTTGAGAAAGGGACTGTTCATGAACTTATCGCCCTATGGGGGAGATATAAGGGAGAAGGATGGAGAGGTGCAGAGATGGGTCAAAAGGAGGAAGAGGGGAAGACTTGGTCTCCTTGTTCATATTGTCCTCCCCCTTAAAGATGTATTTGTTTGGAAACCAGCAGTGATGAGGGAGAAAGAAAGGGTTGGGGAGGGGGTCAGCCCTGAGCAGCTGTTCCAGCCGCTCCTTGACTTCTGGATCAGACCCTCTGTCTCCCTGACACCTGCAGAGAAAGGGGCAAGTCACCAAACCAGCCGTTTCTCCTTCAGTTTTGGGTTAAATGATGGACTTGTAACCTGGGCCGCAGGCCAACATGCTCAGCTCATGTGCAGTGGGTCTGTCTGTACAGCTGGCTTCTCCAGCCACACATGGGTGTGTGGGGGTCATGGGTGCTCTGTTTTTATACTTCAGGAGCAGTACAGGTGATGGGGGTCGCCAGGCATAGGCCACGAGCTAGCTCCTTCCTCCAGCATGCAGGGCCCTGTGAAATCAGGAGCTGGAACAGGAGACAGCACTCAACGCTCTGGGACTGGGGCTCTTAGGAACAACCATAATATAGGTAATGCTCATTAATGCCAGGCTGACCTATCAAACTTGCACCCAAGCCCAGCACCATTCATGGAGAAGCAGGCAGCTGTGCCTGACTGCATCAGCCACGTCAGCAGCAAAAAGGGGAGCCAGGCCTGGTTGCAGGGATTTGCTCTGGTTTCTATAATCTCATGCCCTATTTGTGGGAAGAAATGCCAGCCTCATGCCACCATGGGGTTCTGAGCGGAGCAGATTATGGGCCAGAGAGGCCAGCCAACATCTGGCGGCTCACCAAGCTTCTCTGCCTCTGCAGAAGCCTTGTGTCACCATAGGGTGGGGGAGCAGTGAGGGTGCCCAGGCCTCTCCCCCCCCAAAAGAAGACAGCTACAATAATATCAGGAGAGGAGCAGAAAACTGTGCTGTGTTTTGGAGAGCCCTTCACAAGTTTTGGTGGACAATCCCCCCTACATGATTCTGTGCTTTAACACTAGAGGGCACCAGCAGATTAATTATAGGAGCCCTGGTCCGTATCTCTGCATTTCAGCCCAATTCATGACTGCCTTGCAGATCCCCTCCCAGACTGGGTGTAGTTATAGCCTTGTTGGTCCCAGGATATTAGAGAAACTAGGTGGGTGAGATACCCCTGGAATAGGAACATTTCACACCCGCTGGGTGCAGGTGTAAATGAGACACCAGGGCAAGGCAGGGGAAATCAGTCCCTTTTTTTCCCAAGAGCTCGGTACACTTGGTTTCGTCCTGGTGCTTGTGGTTGTACTGGGAGCCTTGATGCAGCTGGGCCAACTTACACCTGAGCTCAAAGGCCCCGCTTTGCAGAGCTGCCAGTGCTGTTTCTCTTGAGCTCTTCGGGGTGAAACCCAGTGTTTCTCCACTGATGTCACAGTGGGGGTGACTCCAGCCTTGAGTTTTTCAAACACAATGGGCTAAATTTTGGGCCTGGTTTGGTTTTTGTTTTGTTTAACTGACACTAGGGTGTACTTTTTGCTGCTTGAGGGCTGAGTTACAGCTGAAAACTGTTTGCAGGGCATGGCTGTCTTGCTGTGGTGGGACTTTTCGACTACACTCCCACATTGCCTTTCAAATTCTCCTTTGGGGCCCGAGCAGGCCCTGATGAGGGGGAGACGTTCTGGGAAGGCTGGGGGTAATTCCTGGGAAATCCTTTTCTCTGGGTTTGAGCTCTTGGCAAAAGACAGATCATTCTGATTTTGGGGGCTCCACACGAGCTCAGAATCAGCTGCCTATTCAAACCTTCCTTGGAGGGACCTTGGCTGTGGAAATGATGGGGAGATGGCCTTCCAGACCTTGCTTCCTCCTTGCATCGTCCTGATGGGCTGATTTTGCAAGAGAGTCTCACCTGTGGGGAAAGGAGAAATAAGATTTGGGGTGGGGTGGGGGTTGAAAATGCACCAAACGGGCTGAGATGTAAAATTCTGTGATTAAGTGATTCTGTGATTGAGTGTGTTGTGGGCACGGTTTCAGAGGTATGGGAAGGAGTTGTGCCCATCTCTGGGGTGAGGGCCGGGAGGATGAAAGTGGGCTGATGGTGGGCACTATGACTATGGGATGGGTTCATAATTTCTTTCCCTACCAATCCCAGTGTCCTGGGTCACCAGTCCCCCAAGAGGATGGGAACGTCAACATGGGCAGCCATTGGTGGCAGGACCTCGAGCAAATGGCTTGTATGGAGGACGGCAGCCGCAACATCCTTGCGCTGCTGCACTCCATGCACTCCAGCCAAGCGATGTGGCTCTATTCTACAGAAATTCTTGCTGCTGAATGATGTGCCATGACCCCTTAACCTCCCGTAGGCAAGGTAAGAAAATGACCAATCAAGCCATGCTCACTTAATGGGCACTACATCCCTTCACAGCTCCCCTTAGCAGGCCAGACACTTTCTCACAAAAACATGCCAAGATTTTGTCCCACCCTATAATCCCTCCTGCCCCCTAGTCCTATATTTCCCTAATTATCTTCCAAGATAGCTGTTTCTCAGCAGGGATGTAGAAGAGGATAATTTCCCAGAACCTTGTTTACTGAGTATGTTCCCAGGATGTTCCTGCTCAGTGCCCATGTCGCAGCTGGTCACTTTTGATCCATTTAGTTAATTGTTTTGTACGAAGAAACTGCTGATGGGAGCAGAATTCCTTGGCGCTCAAAGTCTCACTCTTTCAAGACGTCTCAGGGTGAGTTCAGAAACTCGTGCTCAGTATGTGTGCCAGGTCCTAACTCACCAATGTAGCACTTCAGACTGAAGCAGGTAAATAACACGGATGCCTTTCTGCAGAGATTTTTAGTGTCTCCTTCCTGGTTACGAAGCATAGAAGTTCCTGGATCATTCGGTGGTTTGGTGGTGGCCTTGGAAGAGTAAAATCATTGCTCTGTGGATTCCCCCACTGGCACATTATTAGGACCAAAATAGGACTTGGGGGTTACTGCAGTTATTACAGTGTGTCTGCGTTTGTAATTTGAATACTGTGGATATGCTCAGCTGAGGTTCCCACACAGAAACTGGCAAGTGAGACAAGCAAGGAGTCCTGGTGCACTTAAAGACTAACATTTATTTATGACAAGTGAGAGAAGCTGGAGTATGGCAGGGTAGTTGGTCCCTTGACTTCAGGTACTATTCTGAGCAAATGTGGTTGGGGGAAGAAATTCAGGAGTGACATTCCCGAAACGAACGCTCTTTCTGGTCTGTAGAGAAGCATGGTTGGCAGAAAAGCAAGCTTCCTGCATGCCCTGCCTGGCGTCTAGGCCTCCACCTTGATCTGTAGGGACTCTTTCTGGCAAAGATCAAGTAGTTCAGCCTCCTGGGAAGAACAGCTGATTTCCCACCTTTGAGGTGGTCTAACATACAGCTATCTGCTAGGGACTGAGTGGAGATAGTCTGTGCGTCCTTCCCAGTTCTCCTCCACTCAGCCATGCAGGACATGGGGCTACAAACTGAGGGATTGAGTTGGTGGCCTACAGGAGAAGGGCTATGTACAGAGCCAACCTATCAACTAGCCACCTCCCTTAAGTGGACTTAAGGAAAGCCATGTCCACGTCAGGCTTTTATTAAGTCAGCTTAAGCACTTGCTTAAGTCAACTTAACTCCAGCCCTTACAGTTGACTTAAGCATTAAAGTTGACTTATTAAGTTGATTTAAAGCATTGTCGATAGGGTCATCTATACTGTAGGCTTTAAGTCAACTTAATAAAGTTGACTTAACAGAGCCCTCCAGTGTGGATGTAGTCTCTAAGTAGACTTTAAGTCAACTTAACTTTTAAGTCAACCTTGTTAAGTTGACTTAACTGAGCCCTCAAGTGTAGATATAGCCCTGGAGAGGAGTACAGGGGAGGCAGTCCAGGGCAGGAATTAGGAGAGGTAGGAAAGATGGCCTGGTGCTTCAGGCATTGATCTGGCGCCCGTTAAGTGGAGACAGTCCTACTAAGGGTGTGTGAAGGAGCCCTCCATCTGGCAAAGCTGGCTGAGGAGAGAGCTGGCAAAGCAATGACGTGGAACAGACAGAGTCGAAAGAAGCTGCCGTCTAATCTCCTTCAGGCTGTGTGACCCCAGGCACTAGCTGGAACAACAGGAAGGCAAAAGGTTGTGACAGAAGGAAGAGTTTTAAGCCAGTGATGTCCATCTCAAGTTGGCTGTATGGCCTATTCTGCGTGTGTGCTTAACTTGAGACCATGGATTGATGGGGCTGAGAACAGTTTAACAAAGTCCAGATGTGAAACAGCCACTGACAAAAGAGACAGATATTTGGCAAAGATTTCAGTGAGAAACAGGATCCATTTTTCAGCCTGCTCTGTGTAACTGCTCTGGGATACCAGTTCCCACCCGGTGTGTGACAGCTGCTCTGTGCCAAGCTGTTGGAGGTGAGCGTTGTAGGTTCTCTAGGAGTGGAGTCTATGGGTTGCCAGAGACGCATGGCTTCTGGTAACAGGATTCTTTTCTGAATACCAGCCCCTAAAATGTGCAAAAAGGGACTTTGTTACAATAAAACAGCACAGTTATCCCTAGCCCACCTACAGCCAGGCTATAAGGCAGGGGTGGACAAAATTGGGTTACAACTAGGTGCAAGCAATTTTACTTTTGGTTGCCAGAGGGTGTTCTTCCATTACATTTCTGTAGTGGAGTTAGGAGTCATGCTGCTAAAACTGATGACCAGAAACATAGATTTGTCAAGGGTTGCTATATGAGCCATGTCTCTTTTTAAAAACTCTCCATGTTGTTGCCCTACCACACCCTGTGTTGCCTTGCTGAGTACATTCTGCCTCCTCCCTATCACAGGCAATGGGTTGTTTCCTTGTCCAGCTGTCAGTTCCCAGCCTGCTGCTGTTCGCAAGCTTTTGTGTCTCTGTGCCGTGAGTCTGGACGCTCTGATCCTTGCAATGCTACCCTCCCGTCCCATATTCTGGTGCTAGGGACAGATGCTTGATTTGGTAGCAGTAGCACAAGGTCCTCTACTGGCCACTTCCTTCCCCTCTGGTTTATCCAGGGGCACAGGGAGGTACCTAGCGAGGAGCCAGCAGTTATGTGACACTATGTAGTAGTTTATGCCATGCCATTCACACGTGCACACAGCCACTCAGGGGACAAAGCTAATGTTTCCGTGGGAATTTCAGAGCTGAGCGTCTCTGACTTTTGTGTCATAAATCAATGTAATCTCTAAACTGCATCATGGCAGCTGAGTCCAGAGTCCTACGTAGGGAGAAGTTGCCTCTCTAGGGAAAATTCTATACAAGCTTTTTGGCCTGGAATCAAACATTTCTGGTAACTTTGATTCAGGCATATTTTCAGATGTCAAAAGCGTTAAAGCTAACCAATTACACTAGAAGAAATGATGATATGCACAAAAGGTGTGGAGGGTGTTCCTATGGTAACAATGAGTTGCCCACACTCTTTTGTTAGCTCATACCTTTTTCTGGGTTTGGATAGACCCACTGAGTGCAATCCAGAGAGTTAGTCAGGGCCAATGACAGACTCAATCCCAGACTCATCTTCTGGGACACACACGTATGGCAGAGATTAGAGGGATTCACAGACATTATTAAAAACAGCATCTCTCTGCTGCAGAAAGTGCTTTACAATGAGTGAACAGAGGAGCTCTGAGTTAGTTTATCCGAAAAGGTTCAAGAGGATCTGATTGGGGGTGGGGGTGGCGGATAAATTCCTGCCTAAGGAGGAAACACTACCTGCCAAAGGGCTCTTTAATTTAGCAGCGAAAAGCAGAACAAGAACGAAGGGCTGGCAATTAAAGACAAAGCAATTCAAATGAGAATGTGAGGCACAACTTTTTCTTGAGAGTTGGGTGTTGTGATTAACTGTGGCAACAAATTCCCCAGAAAAATGGTGGATTCTGCATCTCAGGGTGTCCTCGGAGCAAGGCCTGGGTTCCTTTTCGGAAGAGATGCTTCAGTCAAATGCAAGTTTTATTGGACTCGATGCAGGAGACGAGATTACAGTCTAGGGCCCATGGCATACAGCAGGTCAGATTAGGTGATCTAATGGCCTGTCTGGCTTTAAAAGTGGTGAATCCTGACAAACTGAGAGGTCAGTTTGCACAGAGGATGTCGCGCCAAAGCTGAAGAGGATTGGGATACAGTCTCCTGCTATCAGTTGTAGGTGCTTAGATGGCTTCCCTGTGTAACATCTGAACATCTTGCCCGAACAACCGTATTTCCCTCACATGGCCCTGTCGGGCGCTGGCCAGATGGGGAAAATGAGGCACAGAGGGACTAAGTGACTCACCCAAGGAGTCTGTTAGTGAGTGGGGACTTTATCTCATGTCTCAAGTCTTAGGTTAATGCCTAACCTTTAGGCCATCCTTCCTCTCTAACAAGGCTGTCCTCCTTTCAGCCCAGCTCACCTCCATGTCACATACGGTGGAAAAAGAATCCATAGAAGTCATCAATGTCATTCATGTCTCAGCTCTGGCCCCACACAAAGTTGCCTTTGAAGATGCAGGACAAATTTATGTGTGTGGTTGCAAGCTGGGGTTGTTTTGTGGTGGTGGGGGAGCCACACTGGAGCTTGCTTTGCATTTGTGTCTTATATTCCTAAAAACTCCAGCTTCAGGGCTTCAGCTGGTCACCAGCAGAGATCAGGAAGGGATTTTTCCCCTAGATTTTCTCCACAAAAGCTCATGTGATAAATAAATGTGTTAGTCTTTAAGTGCCAGAGGACTCCTTGCTTGTTTTAACAAAAGCAATGCTCTTGAGGCACCGTAAGGAAGAACAGATTTCTTCAAGTATAAGCTTCCATGAGTTAATGCCTGAAGAAATTTGTTAGCCTTTAAGGTGCCACAGGACTCTTGTTTTTTGCTATGTATAGACTAACACAGCTACCCCTCTGGCATTTGTTTTCTTCTAACATATTTTGTGGGGTTTTTTTTTCTTTTTTATCTCTTTCCTCTGAAGCATGACAGGTGGCCATGGCTGGAAATGTGACATCAGGCGGGGAGGGCAGGGATCTGACGTAGCACTGAGCATTCACTCTCAGATGCTTGGCTTGGCAAGCTCGCACGCTCAGGGTTTAGCCGATCACCATATATGGGGTCAGGAAGGAACTTCCTACAGATAAGATTAACAGGGACCTGGGGCCTTTCTTGCTTTTCTCTGCAGTGTGTAGGCTTTGGTCACTTGCCCGGATTATCTGAATCCATCTCATTGAATCATTTCCCTGCCACAGTGAAGGCCTCGCATGCTGGTGCACCTCAGTTCCTACTATCCTCTGCGTCTGTCACATAATAATCTAGTCGTCTGATGGCTTTAATACCAGTTACTGGGTTTAGTGGGTGGGGTTGGTGGCCTATAATATAAAAGAGATCAGACCAGGTGATCTAGTTTCTTCTGGCCTTAAACTCAACAATGCTATGCCAGGGAAGGATGGTCCCTTTTGAAAATCAGGTCGCTGATGAATCATGTCTTCAGTCTTTTACCTACCAGTAGCGCCACTTTCATTTCTTATTGAATTGCCCTGAACACAGACCTTTCAAAGAGCTAAAATATGTCACCCATTTTATGAGACCTTGTCTAGACAATAGTTGTGTTTGCCTGAGTGCTTCAGGTTAATGCAGTTTGTGTGTTTCTGTTACTAAAAGCACAGCACGGGAAGTGGAAAAGCAAGAAGGGATGTTTAAATCAACCTGGCTGGCTGGGTCCTGGTAACGTCACCGGACACCAGATGGCCTGTGTTATGCAGGAGATCAAGCTAGACGCTTTTAATGTTTTCTTCTGCCCCTGGGACTCAAATCTCAGAATGCCTCCCAGGAGATAAAAAACATGTTACCATAGGCCACTTAGTCTACCCCGTGTCTGGATTGTGGTGGTCTAAATGTTTGTGGGTTTTTTCCCCCTTCTCCTCTGCCTTTGCTTTTAGTTGCAGCTCTGTTCCATCCCTATTCTTTTTACTCCGAAAGAGAAAAAATGTATTACGCTATAACAGGAAGGGTTGTGAAAAAATAAATGATAAAACTGTCCCATTGTCTGCTCTTGAGGTCCGAGGTGAGGTTGGGCACCCTCCGGACGACGTGAGTCCTGGAAGGCAAGGTAACGGGATTGGGTGTGGCTTGGGACGGAGACGTCAGGGTTCCGAATTTTGGCATTGCATTTTATATGAACGGTTATTTAAGCCAAAGCATTTTCAATTGTGATAAATCTTCTTAGTTATCTCTAACTGATTTAGAGGCTCTGCATAATGTGAGACCCTAAGCCATGGCTCACTTGGCTTGTGCCTAGATCCAGTATTGCCTGGGGGGTCTGCGGGTGTGTCCTGTAGAGTTGCGTTATGCCCCCAAGAGCGTCACAACCTGCAAAAAGTTGAGAACCAGTGCACTTGACCACACTGTCATGCACTAGGCTGATTGTTGTGTATTATCTCTAGCTCCATCAATGTCGTACCACAGAGCGATCCACCCACTCTGTAATTCCCACTGACTTCTTGCTCAAATATAGCTCCTCTCTTCCTTCCTCTTCCTCGGTCTCTCTTATTTTTAATGATCTGCTTGAAAGGGCTTAAACAGACTCTTGGGTCCATTAAGGAAAAAGGTTTTAGCCTCTTGTGAATCTTCCCTAATAAACAGCGTGTCACATGGACACTAATGCAAAGCCCATGGTGAGATTTTTCTTTTTTTATATTTTATTTTTCTTGGTGTTAATGGCTCCTGTGGGCTGCTTGCACCATGAACATTCATCCTTTTCCGCAGTCAGACTCTAGAAAATTCAGAGGACTGGTCTAGGATAAAATTAGGTCATCTTAACAACGTTGCTCAGGTTGTGACAAATCCATAGCCTCACATGGCATAATAAAAACAACTTGTCCTCTTTACTTGCAGAAGTGGATCACCATGTGGAAGAAAGAGCCCCTGCCCAAGGGAGGGGGATTGGTTAATTTAAGGTAGCGTCTACACCAAAGCACTAGGGCAACACAGTTGCAATGATTTAATTGTGCCACTGAACATTTCAGCAAACGAGTCTGGTGGCACTTTTTAAAAGAGTAACAAATTCATTTATCGCATGAACTTTCATGGGAAAAAAATCCCACTTCATCAGCTGCTTTGAAGATGTAAGTCCCTCATCTTCACGTGTGTGAAGTGGGATTTTCTCCCACAAAAGCTCATGTGATACATTTTTTAGTCTTCAAAACTGCCACCGGATTCCTTGTTTGTTTTGCTGGACTAGGCTAACACAGCTCCCCCTTTGGAAATGCAACATTTTGAGTGTAAACAAGCCCACAGTATTCACATTAACAGATCTCCTCCCCTGGGGGATGGCATCTGAACCCACAGATCTACCTGCTGCAGGGAAGTAACCAGTTTTATCAACAAGAATCCTGTGGCACCTTATAGGCTAACAGATTTCTTCAGGCAAAAGCTTTCGTGGGCTCCAACCCACTTTGTCAGATGCAAGATGTTGCTTCTGGTGAGGTGGGTTGGAGCCCACGAAAGCTTATGCCCAAAGAAATCTGTTAGTCTATAAGGTGCCACAGGACTGTCCTTGTTTTTGCTGTACACAGACTAACATGGCTACCCCTCTGGAAATGTCAACCAGGTTTATGTTGCTCTGTGTTTCTACAGCTCTTTCCCTGGGGAAGAGATGGGCACAGTGAGGGAAATTATCTTATTTGTTCTTTGAACAGCAATATACTGATTCCCCCACTCCTCCCCCCGTGGAAACGTTTGGCCTGCTCCTGCAATGTCCTTAACATTAATTTCATTATAAATGGTTCTTAGGAACTGCTCTTGCTCCCAGATTGATACCATTATACTAACTCTCTCCGGTGGGATTAAAACAGGTTCTGTTCATGAATGAAAATGGGGGGGTAACCCCAAAACTTGTATCTGCATCCTAATGACAAAGTGCCCCAAAACTTGTATCTGGATCCTAATGACAAAGTGCTGATGTTTGCCTTTTTCAAGGACATGCCCCACTCATTTGGAGCATGCCAGGCTCAGGGGTGGGTCAAGAATTCGTTGCTTCAGGCAAATCAGATAGTGCAAAAATGTGCCTGATCGTGCCAAGGACAAGGCTGGCAAGGGATGCTGTTTCTGGAGGGTTGGAATGCACACCTCTTTTTGATTTCATCCAGTGGCTTGTTAACCTTCTCGGGGCACAACATGAACGGCCCCTCGGAAGATGCCCTGTAACCTCCTGTTTCTCCCCACATGCAGGTAGGGTGGTGGAAGCTTGGCTTTATACAAGCTAAGCATAATAGAGTTGGGAAAGCCATGCTTGTTGTAGTACATTGTGGTATTGTCACTTCAAAATTTCAGAAACAAGGTGCAAAGGGGCAGCCATGTTAGTCTAGTTCAGAAATAAGGTGGACGAGGTAATGCCTTTTACTGGATGGACCCACTTCTGCTGGAGGAAAAGAAGAGTACTCCAGGAGCCCTGTGGAGCCTGAATGCTTGTATTTCTCACCGGCAGAAGTTGGGCCAATCAAAGCTATTCCCTTACCCATCTTTTCTGGCTAATGTCGTGGGACCTACACAGCTACAGCTCTGCAAGCATCTTTAAAATTAGTCATGCATAATTACCCGAGAGGACAGTGTAGAGAGTTTCACACCAGGGAGCAATGCAGTGCTGAAGAGGAAAAGGTACACAGGTCTGAATCCTTCAGTCCCAGCCTGCAAGCTGTGACTAGGGTCTGTCTACGCTGCTGGCAGAAGATGTGATTGCAAACAGATCCATCCTAGCTTTAATCTCGCTGGCTCTGTTACTGATAGCATGAAAGCTGTGTGCAATCCCAACCAGGACCCAGAGTAATTATTCGGCTGGTGCTATGTCCATGTTGCCATGGCTATTGCTAGTTGCGCTCCCTAGATCAAAACTAACTTGGATACTTCAACATGTGCAACATCACACCCCTGATAGCAGCATAGACATACCTGAGCTTTAGGTTTTACACTGATCAGAAGCCCGGTCAATGTGAGCTTATACCTTGTTTGTTGCTCTGACAAAAGGGTATTGGACATGCAACAGCCCTTGTTAGCCCAAGCTGAGATTTCTCAAGCACTTCAACCAAAACACACTGTTTTAGGTAAAATATAAAACAGATCCATTAACCACAGAAAAACAGCTTTTAAGTGATTTTTAAGTAGTAGGCATAAAGGTCAGAGATAGTTGCCTTAAGAAAATAAAAGGTAAACATGCTTTCTAAATCCTAAAACTTTCATGCAAGAGTTGAATCAAACAACGTCTCACCATGACAGATGGTAACAGCAAATCACAGTTCCTCAATACACAGGCTGGGATTATCTTCCCTTTGGCCTGGCACCATCCTTCCCCCGTTCAAAGTCTTTGTCTTCCAGATGTTCTCCCTAGTTTTGAGATAGGCCAAATGATGATGTCACTGTCTCTTTCTTTCATGCCACTCTTCAGACTTACTTGATGTGGGAGATAGGCAATCCTGTTGGTCGGGCAGTCTCCATTGCCTACGTGCTATCTCTGGAGAGTGGATTCCCTTTTTAATGGACCGTCAGCCCATTTCTGGCTGGTCCTTCATTGCAAATGAAAGGCAGGCTATGGGCATCTCTCAACTCTACAACATATTTCAGTCCCACTTGTTGTAATCTTTCATCATTTCACACGGAATGACAGCATGTACGATCCAACAGAATATTAATATTAAAATGATAGCTCACAAGGTATACCTTGTACAAAATGTCTCATAATTATATGACAGTGGTGGGGGGGGGCATGGGCACTGCTTTGATGTACAGAGCATCATTACACACTCTCATTCCTTTTTCTTCTGCTTCCAGAAAGCGAGAAGTTTTCATCTGCCTGAGTAGAGGCTCTGAGTATAAGAGCAAAAGGCCTTTCTGGAGTATGCATGCCATGGCCATGCCAAAATATTACACTTCTTCCTTCAAGCCAGTTCTGAGACCAGCCCTGTGATGCTGTCAGAAATATGGATGACTATTTGTAATGCTATTAACACCATTAGAAAATAGCAATGGCTGTTACAAGATATGCCATGTAAGGAATTGCTGGAAAAGTTATGATTTGCTAAACATGATAAGCTTATGTGGATGCATTCATTGCCTTTGTATTGTCTTTTGTACAGATGTGTGACGTGTTTGTATCTCAAACTTGTTCTGAGCTACTGGTGACACCCCCAGGCAGATTTGCATCAAACTTTCCAGCTGCTTGAGGGCCCCTCAAGTACAATTAGCAAAGCAATAGCCCAGGGAGAGAAGCCAGAGACTACGCCTCTGACATGTAGAGACATGCTGGTGGACAGGGAACTCCAAGTGTTTTTTCCATGCCCCATGTACTGTGAACTTATGTTTGGGACAAGGCACATGGCAAAAAAGACATAAAAGGCAGCTACATCATCTCCATTTTGTCTTCATTCCTACTTCTCTACCTCTCTGGATCAACTTTTCTACAACTGAAGCTTTGAAACCAAGGACTGACAGACTCATCCAGATACTCAGTGCACTTCAAAGGGACCGTACAAGCCTGCAAACTATACCGCTAAGAATCTAATATATCTAGACCGTGGAGTCATTACTATGTATTTGATTGTTTTGATCATTTAACATCTTCTTGTTTCTGTCCTTTTTAAAATAAACGGTTGGCTGGCAGCTTGATATTTTGGGTAAAAGCCAAACCAAAATTGATCTGGTAATGTGGTCGACTCTTTGGGGATCAGGGGAACATTTATACAGTGGGCAAAGTTTTCAGTAATTTCTCACTTTGTTGGACCTAGATGCTGATTCTGACTCAGACTGAAAGGTAATAAATGGGGCTGTGTAACTTCTTGTTTTAGTTTCTTGATAACCAGCGTGGAGAATCAGGAGTGCTGTTTGTTATCGGTTGGGAAATCTAACTTCAGTGCTAACCATCAGTTCTGGCCAAATCTATCTTTTTTTGCAGCCTCTCGTGACCTTGGCATTTTCAGGTTGTAGGCACCTACAGGTCACAGCGAAAACACTCGTCCAGGCCTCTCATCATCTCACATCGTGATTGGTATGCTCTCCCCACACCCTGATGCTTGTATAAATTCCTCCTCGATGCACTTACATCCATTCAACAATTTGGCCTGGTGCTTCGGCCATATCAGCCCTCTCTTCATGTCCTTCTGCCGGCTCTGCTTCCCTGCCACATCAAAAACTGGCTACATCTTTGCTTTTAAGGCTCATCATGGCCTATCGCCACCCTCATTAGTTATCTCATATATGCTACACAGTGATGCCCATGCCTTTCTTCCAGCAGTGCCATCTTCCAGCACCCTTTGGTCAAATTGTCCAACAAGCACCTTTGTGCTTTCTCCCCTGGCACCCTGCAGAGGGGAGAAAGCGCTCTAGAAATCTCCTTTCATCAGTTCAAGGTGTTCCCTTCGCTGCTGGGATGCATACAAAGAATTTGATGATGGGTCAGCAGGTGGAGGGCCAAGACCACTGCTTGTCAAGCTGCCCATAATGGCCTCATTGATAGTTTCACCTGCCCCCATCTGTGTGTGGTGATCACTCGCCGTGTACTTACATTGTGAGCTTTTCAGAAAGGGGCCATCTTTGTTCTGCGTTTGTACAGCACCAAGCACAATGCTGCCCTGGTCCCCAACGCTACTGTAATATAAATGATAATGATCCACATGGACATCTCCAAGTCAAAAAGACACACACCCTTGCAGTAGTTTTAAATAAATCCTATTATTTATCCATCGAAAAACACTTGAAAACTACATTTTCAAGACACTGCTTCCTGTCTGTATAGTTGTCTGTTGTCCCTTTCAGACTTCATGTTCCTACTTGGGACGTGGTTCATAGCCCCAATCATCTGTACAAATCCAGCTCGGCAGTAATAAATGATCATGCTAAGACTGTGGCCCTTAAATGTTCTAAAACTTCTATACGAACTTCTTGGTCTAATCTAACACTAGTCACATTTTTTTTCCCAAGTGTGTGCCTACAGTTGTCTGCAGATGTGTGGGGTGTTAATCGGCGGATCTAGGGTGCTTTACTTTGCTGAGGAATATTTGAAATTCCTCGGATGCAAACTGCCGATCATTGTCAGAAGTGATCTAGTCAGGTGACCTAGAAGTGGCAAATATTGTGCAATGGCTCAGTGGGCCTGGCAAAAGGAATGGTTCTTTGTATGCCCAGCTCGAATTAAGCATCAGTCCTAACTAAATACATTTCCTTAGTCTTTTCTGCAAAATGAATGTGTGGTCTTTGCCAGAGCCCTGTCAAAGCCTTGGCAGACAAGCGAGAAATTCAGAGATATTTTCTCCTTCCACTCCTTAGATGGAACTTAGATGTTTCAGCTAGAACGTTACTTTTTCAAACCTCCTGTTTTCTTTAGCGCCCCTGGCAAGACTGTACTGTATACTGGAAGTCACCTAGTTTCAGTGGAAAACTTAAATCCTACAAATGCCAGTTGGCCCTATGGCATTAGAAAAACTGATCTTTTTTTATTGTCACCATCCTTGACAATGTTTTCACAAAAACATACTTTGAACCTGCAAACATAAAATTCCTCTTATTCCTCCTATTAGTGAAAATGGAAAAAGTCCCATATTTCCACAGCTGGCCTTTTAAATTTTCTGTTTGGTGGGAGTTTTTAACCAGGAAGCAGGTCTGTGCATCCTTCACCTTTTCCTGGGAGAAAGGCTGGCCAATGGTCACTGTGTTGGCCTGGGTTTCAAGTCTCCATTCTGCTACATGCAGATGCCCTGCCTGACCTTGCACAATTCACTGAAGCAAACAAAGACCTGGTGGCACTTTTAAAGACTAACACATTTATTTATCTCATGAGCTTTCGTGGGAGAAAACCCCACTTCATCAGCCATTTGAAGATAGGGAACTTACTCCCATTCTGTGAATTCTCCATCTTCAAGCATCCGATGAAGTGATATTTTCTCCCACGGAAGTTTACCCAGTAAATAAATGTTAGTCTTTAAAAGTGCCCCAAGACTCCTTGTTTGTTTTGCTGAACTAGACTGACTCAGTTCCCCGGCTGGAAATTCACTGAAACTGTCCACACAACAGCTGGAGTGTGATTCATGGAATGGGTGGTCCTTGGGCTAACTCCAGTGAGTACCTAAAAATCACAGTGCAGTGCCATGAGCTAGCTGCCTGCTGAGAACATCCCCAGGAGCTCAGGTAGGACTGTACGGGGATGGTTATCCCAAGGTGACACCGCAGCCACATCACTATTTTTAGCTGCTAGCTGGAACAGAGTTAATGTACGTGTCTATTACCTGTGCTGGGGGAATCACATCTCCCAGCAGCTGTGTAAACATCTCTGAGCCTTAGTTTCCCATCTGTCTTATGGGGATAAACAACAGTGTCCTGCCTAACAGGTGTGTGTGAGGATAAATACATTTAAAAAATTGTGATGCTTTCAGATAGTCAGTGGACTAGAGAAGCACCATAGATAAAAGGATTGCTTCTGGCAACACATCCTTCTACTTACAATGCTGTTATGCTGGCTGGTGGTGGGGAGTTGAGAGGCGGTAGCCGGTTTCTTGGAAGGCGGATGGATAGTTGTGGGGGGTGGATGGGTGAGGGGGTGATGTGGTGGGCGTAGGGAGGTGGGGGGGCAGAGGAGACAACAGGGGGAGCAGATGGCTGGCTGTGGGGATGGGCAGGGGCACGTGCCGGTTGCTGTCCACAAAGAGCAACCCTTTCATTTAGTTTTAGACCAGCTGAGCAAGAAAGAACAAACGTCAGCTCCCCCCGGAGTAGCAGTCCCCAAACGGTGAGGCACGCCTTTTTAAGGGGGTGCAGCAGAGGAACATGCAGGAGGGGGTGTAGTGGGGCCAGGCCAGTCCTCAAGGGGGAAGGAGTGCTACCCAGTCCCAGTCTATCGGGACCATATCACCAGCCCCAAACTCAACTCTGGCTCTGTCCAGTCCCGACCTATGGCTCTGCGTCCAGGCCTGACTGCCAGCTAGGTGCTGACCAGGTGAGGGGGAAACATGATGGAAAAATGTAGGGGGCCATTGCCCTGGCCCTAGAGCATGGCAAGGCTGGGAGCTCAGCAACGTAAAACTGCAGGACGCAGGCGTCTGAAAGGCAATGAAGTTTCCTGGTTATGTGTGTCACAATGGGTGTGTGCAGGGATTTCCCTTACAGCCCCCCTGAATTTCCCAACACAGCCCAGTTGTCAGCTAGTAACACTTTTACCAATGTAGTGAGCACCCCCAATATCCCCCTACACCCCCTCTAATTTCAAGTCCTGGGGAGAATATTGGGTGTGTGTATGTCCTGGTATTTTTGAGTCTTAGTAGTTAACCTGACAGCAATCTAGGCCTGTAAACTTTCAGACCCCTGATAATTGTGCAAACACATTTTACGACTTCGGGGGCTGGTTGTTGAGTCAGTCCAGGATTACTCTATCATCTTGCAAATGCAGACAGAGCATTGCAATTGGGGAAAACAAGGAGGGGTGAGGAGATTTTCAGGTAGCAGCATAGCACCACTATTTCTTCTATTTAAATAAATAAACGAAGAGCCCTGTGGCTCTCTAAAGACTAACACATTCATTAAAACATAAGCTTTACTAAATTTGTTACTCTCTTTAAGTGCCCCAGTTGCAAAGGGACAGCCATGTTTGTCAAGTTCAGCAAAACAATCAAGGAGTTTGGTGGCACTTTTAAACACTAAGAAATTCCTTTATCACATGAGCTTTCCTGGGAGAAAAATCCCACTTCCTCGGACGCTGGAAGCATCTTCAAGCATCTGAGGAAGTGGGATTTTTCTCCCACGAAAACAACTGCGATAAACAAATGTGTTAGGTTTCCAAGTGCTACAGGACTCCTTGTTTGTTTTACTGCAATAGACTCGCAGAGCTCCCCCTTCCGCAATTATTTCTTTTATGGCATCTGGCCCAGGTGTGGCCTTGAGCGCTGCTGGCATCTCTTCAGGCGCAGCTTTGCCTCCACGCCGGGGCCCTGATCCTGCTGCCTTAACGCTGAATAATACCCGAGTCCACGCACCGCCTGGGCGATGTCAGGGTGTGCCCCAAAGCTGAGCAAGGCAATCGCAGCCTGGCACTGGTGAATTCAACCGAAGCGCAGGCGAAACCATCCCAATCTTCAGGCCCCTCCGGCCAAGCTCCGGTGGGCTTGAGTTTGCCAGCCGCCCCCGAAGGTGCTGGGGGACCTCCCGGGAAGCGTGTCTAATGCCATCCTCTCCGGGCGCTGTGCCAGGGCTGCCGGTCCCGCTCCACCTTAGGGCTGTGCTGGGTGCCAGAGGGATGCCTGAGCCCCGGGACTGACACACGGCTGGGAAGCAGCCGGGTGAGCAGCGCCGGGGGCGGCTTCGCGCTGCTGCCGGTGGGTGGCGTGAGCGCGTCGGGTCTCAGGCGGGGCGGTGTGGACGGGAGCCGGCTGCAGCCGGGCCAGAGGTTGTCTCCCGGCCGGGACCCGGCGGCGCCGGCGCTTTAAAATGCTGCAGCCGGGCTGAGCGCCGCGACGGGATGGGATGGGCCGGCCGACGGGGTGAGCCGCGCCGGGGGGTGCAGGGGCTGGACGGGAGGGTGGATGCGGGGGTCCGGCTCCCTGGGGGGGGGGATGGGGGGCTGGCTGGCTCCCTGTGGGGTGAAGGACAGGGGTGAGGGGTGGACAGATGATGGGGGGCTGGCTAGGAGGGTAGATGGGGGCTGACTGGCTCCCTGTGGGGTGGAGGGGGACAGGTGATGGGGGGCTGGCTGGGAGGGTAGCTGGGGGCTGGCTGGCTCCCTGTGGGGTGGAGGGGGACAGGGGGTGGACAGGAAGGGCTGGCTGGGAGGGCAGATGCAGGGGTCCAGCTCCCTGCAGGGTGGAGGGGGACAGGTGAGATGGGGGGCTAGCGGGGGGTGGCAGATAGGGGCCCGGCTGGCTCCCTGTGGGTGGAGGACAGGGGTGAGGGGCAGACAGGTGATGGGGGGCTGGCTGGAACGGTAGATGGGGGGCTGACTATTTCCCTCTAGGGTGGGGGACTAGCTGGGAGGGTAGCTGGGGGCTGGCTGGGAGGGCGGATGGGGGGCTGGCTGGCTCCCTGTGGGGTGGAGGGGGACAGGTGAGATGGGGGGCTAGCGGGGGGTGGCAGATGGGGGCCTGGCTGGCTCCCTGTGGGTGGAGGACAGGGGTGAGGGGCAGACAGGTGATGGGGGGCTGGCTAGGAGGGCAGATGGGGGCTGACTGTCTTCATATAGGGTGGAAGGGGACAGGTGATGGGAGGCTGGCTAGTTCCCTATGGGGTGGAGGACAGGTGTGAGAGGTAGACAGGTGGGGGGGCTGACTGGGAGGGCAGATGGGGGGGTGTCTGGTCCTGGGCTGTGGACTGGGGTAGCTGCGTTGCTGGGGGGGTGGACAGGTGAACGGAGTGGGGTGGGGTGACCGGCTGTGGGGAGGGACAGGAATTGAAGGGGGTTCCTGAGTCCGGGGAAATCGATAGGTGTGCGGGGCTTGCTGGCTGTGCAGGGTGGACGGGTAGGAGGAGAGGGCCGACTGGGAAGGAAGATGGGGTGTGGCTGGCTGGTTTTCTGTGAGCAGGGTGGCCAGCTGTGGGGCAGGAGGGGGTGGCTGGCTGTGGCTGGCTTGTGTGGGGTGGGTGGACAAGCGAAGGGGTGCTGGGTTTGGGAGTGGCTGACTGGGGGAGAGGGTGGCTGAGGATGGGGTGTTGATAGGGGAGAGGGGGCTGCCTGGAGGTTGAATGGACAGTTCGGGGGGAGTGGACGCCCAGGTGAGGGGGTAATGGGGTGGGAGCAGGTAGCCAGCTGCAGGGGCAGGGGGAAGACAGGAGGGAGAGGGCAGCTGGCTATAGGGGTGGGCAGGCACATGAGGAATGCTGCCCTCACAGCTCACCTCCAATTTGTAGCTCACGCACCATGCCAGGATAATTGTCTTCCCCGTGTGTTTTCAGGACGAGAAAGGCTTGTCACCACCAGAGCACTATGGCGCAGTCGTCCATCTCAGCCTTCCAGGCTGCCTACATCACCATCGAAGTGCTCATTGCCCTGGTGTCCGTGCCGGGGAACATCCTGGTGATTTGGGCCGTCAAGATGAACCAGGCTCTTCAGGACGCCACCTTCAGCTTCATTGTCTCGCTGGCTGTGGCTGACGTGGCGGTGGGCGCCCTGGTCATCCCGCTCGCTATCGTTATCAACATTGGGCCGCAGACTGAGTTCTACACCTGCCTGATGGTGGCCTGCCCGGTCCTCATCCTCACCGAGAGCTCCATCCTGGCCCTGCTGGCCATTGCTGTGGATCGCTACCTGCGTGTGAAAATCCCCCTAAGGTAGGAAATCCCCGTGTACACGGCAGAGCCTCTGCTGTCACCTTGTGGCAGAGCTGGGAAGCTGTATTGAGACAAGTCCATCCATGATAACAGCTGAGAGTAGGAACACCCCAACTTCTCCACCGACAGCGGTGCTGTTGTGGGGGTCTCCTAGACCAGTGGCTCTCAACCTTTCGTGGGTCCCGATGTTCACGGCAGCATGTCGTGACCGTACGGCACACCCCAGACCACCTCCCCCAGGCTGAATCCCACCGTCTCTTCAACTCTGCAACAAACTTACAGCCGTGCGGTGACACAATAACGTGTCCCGACACAGAGGTTGAGAACCACTGTCCTATGCCATAACCTCCTTGTCTCCATCCCACTTCGAGGTCTGGCCTGTGAGGTTGTCCGTCTGTATATCGTGCTGGACACACTGACAGGCCAGCCCGTCGTGATTATGATGGCAGTACGGACTGGTGGCTGGGTGCTGCAGACAGATGCTATGGGAGGAAAGATGCAGAGAGGCTGCATCCAGACAGGTGGCCTGCCCACACACTTAACACTTTGCTTTAACACTTCCTCCCAGGAGGTGTTTGTTTAGAGTGTGGTTGCCAGTTGCTCGCCTGTTGTCACGTGCCCAGCTCCACGTGGATACACCCCAACTCCTGGCTTGGCACAGAACAGAAAAAGAGTGCATAGGGCTGAGCGACACTCAAGCGGGGATTAACTCTGTGATGCTGACATGCTTCAGACAGCAGGAATGTGAAAAGAGCCTGGGCGTGACTCCCCCGCTCAGGCTGAGGCATGGGAACCATGTGTCTGATAAAATTGCCCTGGGGCATCCAAAGCAGTCTGGCGCTGGTGCTACAGTGGGGCTCTGGAGGGTAGCATTGCCTCAGGCCCAAAAGAGAGCCAGCTCTCTGCTTGGAGCCTGCAACGCACCTCAGGACGGAGAGGGGAGCAGAGCTGCCTTCCCAGAGGAACACAGGCTGTAGAGACACACGAGTTAAGACATTCTCCATCCTTTTCCTCTTGGTACTGTTTGCTAACAAAGCCAAGCCTATAGTGAGTGACGGCTAATTGCCATCACTTTGTGCCTGGCCACAACCCTGGGTATAAATCAGGGAATGCACTTTCTTTGAACTCTGTAGCTCTGATATGAAATGTTTAACTCCTTCACTTCTCCACTGGTGTCCCTGCACTCTCAGGCTTCATGGGCTTTTCATGACAGAGACCCTGAAATGTGGAAAGTGCATGGTGTGTAGATATGCTGTGCAGTTTCTAGATGAATATATATCAGGCGTGGCCAAATTGTGGCTCTTGAATGAAAAAGTGTGGCTCCTGGAAGAACATCAGCAAATCAATTTAGGAAAGCAGCCCGAGCCTAGGAATTCAGGAGGGGTTCAGGATGGTGGGGAGAAGCGGTGGTATGGTTGGGGATGGGGGGGAGAAGTGATGGTTGGAAATTTTAAAAAACTTGCCACTAGCCTGCAGTCTTCTACATCGAGCAACAGCTAAGTTTTTACTGTATAGGCCTAATTTTCATGGTAATCTTAAGTAATTATTAGAATCTGACATTAGTAGGATCAATATTTGCCGTCTTTTTACCATAAAATTAACGTGTGCAATGAATTTTAAACTTGGTAATTTTGGAGTAGGTAAAAGTATATGGCTACATGCCTCAGGGCAGCTCTCAAAGATTTAATAATCAACTTGTGTGGCTCTTGAGTTCCATAAGTTTGGCCGCCCCTGGTATATACTGTAAAGTTTTCCAAATGTTTGGGGGGTTCCTGCTTCAACTCCTGTTGGCTGGAGTCATTGGCTAGCTGCTCTCAGCGGTTTTTTCCCAGGGCTCTGTGGCAGAGGTGATGGGTGGCACCCCCAGACCACACTGCCTTTAAAGATCTTGGGGTTTATCAACCAGCAAATCAGAGAAAGGAAAAAAACTTTTATTAAAATAGACTACAGAGCATCTGTGTTGAACTGTTGTGCGTTGCTATGCTGTGTTCTCGACTTCATAATATTACCCGGTATGAGAGAGCCACCTCTAAATGATGATCTTCCGCAAATGCATTTCTACACATTCCTTCATAAAAAAAAAAAAGCAATCAGCTTTTATATACATGTAGATAAACTGTGAACAACCATTTAATAAGGCATACATTAAATTGTCAGTCCATCTAGTGCATTTCTGTAAGCCGAGCGTGTTAACGACCTGCAGAAAAGATGTTACCAGCATGAGTCTCTTTCTACCACTCATTTTCCTCAATTGCGCCTTCTCCAGGCAGGTTAGCAAGTCTCTTGAGTATCTCAGGATGTTTAATTTCCCTTTCTGATCTTCTCAGCATCCACCTTTCTTTAGAGTGTTAAGTCGTTCTCCTGTTCCTTCACAGTTTCTCTTTTATCTGTTGATGATAAAGGATCAGTCAGCTGGAAAACACCAGAATCCACATCAAATATCATTGTTTTGGTACTTTCTGGGATTGTGCTTTGATCTCTTAGAGTACTTTGAAAAGGGTCTCCCTCAACTGTTTGGACTAATTTGGATGTAGCTGTTCTTTAATGAACTCTTCCGCCCCCGCGTATAGTGGTGTGATTCCTCAGGCAAACTCTTATCACCTGGGTTAAGAGATGAGCCATCACAGGCCCTTGTGTCAAAATAATTCTGCTTCCATGACTGATTTCCTTTCATCTTCTGTAGGGTTTCATTGTCATGAGATTCCAGCAAGTTATCAGTGATTTGGTAAATTAGATCTGATCCTTCTTCCCATTAACCGCTGAGCCGTTCTCCAGGGGTGTACTTTGGTAAACCAGTAAACTTTATACAAGTCACCCACACTGTCAAAAGTCTTCTTCATGAGGTTCTTTAGAGTCAGTAGAGACCTTTCCACAAATCCATTTGATTGGGAATAATTTGGATTTGTGATGACAATCCCAGTCTAGGGCAAATTGCCTGAAATTGGCCCTGGAAAATTACAGCCGATTATCACTAAAGACTTCATGTGCAATTCCACATCAGGAGAAGATTCCCTTTGGGTGACTGTCGCTGATTTAGTACTCCGCAGTGTGCAAACTTCTGGATACAGAGACTAATAATCTGTGACTCTTAATCCTTTGATTTCCAGTTAAATGAGTCAGTGCCTGGGACTGGGTGAGGTCTCAGTGGCTCTGCCTGTTGGCATGACTTGATTTTTCAAAGTCGTTTCCTGCCACATTAGTAATGTCATGATCAGGGCCATCCCTGGAGGGGAGGGTAAGTGGGGCAATTGCCCCAGACCCTGTGGTTTGGTGGGCCCTGTGCTGCCCTCTGCCCCCACTGCTTTCTGTGGCATTTTGGAGGCATGCTTTAACAGTATTTCAGGAGTGCACTTATGGTAGAGTTGGACTCCTGACTGAGAATTGGCTGGTATTTCCCTTGTTTTAAGTAGTAACCTTAACTTGAACAAAATATTTTGCTGTTGGAATTTCCTTGCTTTCATGTTTATTTGACACAGTAAACTAGTAGCCAAAAAAGTCACATTTCTATGTCACTTGTTAGTGTAGTAGTCAAGGCTGCAAAGTTTCAATCTCTTAAGTTCGAGGCTGGGACAGAAATTGTTTTTAAAAGATTTCTCAGAGCTATAGCCAGGTATAATTTGATCCCTGGTTTATCACCCTATAACCTCACCCTTTCCCACTCCCACTCCCCAAGTATGTCTGGAAGGACTCAAACTGGGTGGGCAGCCTGCAGGTTTAAGAACCACATAACTACTGAGTGACTTGCTATGTTGCTTGGGGTGTGAAAAATTTACACCCCTAAGTGATTTAGGTAAACTAACCTAACCCTAGGCGTAGACAGCAGTAGGTTGAAAGAAAAATTTTACTGCTTCTTGGCAAGGTGGATTAATTATAACCCTTCCCATCGCTGTAGTGGTTGGCTACTCTGAAATGCTGCAGCGGTCTAGCCCCCACTTGAGATGCCGAGGTCCTAGTTTTAAGTTGTCTGCCCACCCCTGGCTGCTCAGCTTCTCTGCAAATCAGACCCCGATTGCTCTTAGCTGCCTGGCAGAAGTATAATCAAAAAGGGCCACGCAGTTTCCCTGGGCTGCATGTGCTGGCTCCCAGTATTTGCTGCTGATGATCTGGGATAGGAGACTGAGCTTTGCTTCCTTGCTAGTTGTGGTCCAAAGGGGGGTGGCAAGTCAGGAAGGGCAGGCTGGGGACAGGAGCTTGCACTCTTGATGTGTGTCTCTGCTGGAGTTTGGGAAACCCTAGGGACGGCTGCTAGGACAGGATCAAGTGTCTGGCCGCTCAGGCACCAAGACGACAGAGAACTAGGCAGGATTCTGGAAGCTGTCAGCAACCACAGCACAGATTTACACAGAGAGACGCACGCCACCACCACGTCAGCAGACTCAGCTCTGACCTTCTCTGCACCAGCCATTTCTCACTTCTTTCACCTCTGTCCCATTGGGTTGAGATGGACTTGGGACTGACAGCACATAGCCACAGCATTCAATGCAGGCAGGCATGACCTTCCAGGCGGAGGAAGCAGGCTGTCTGCCAGCAACGTATGCGAGGGGAATAGGAGGCTAATAAACCAGCCCTAGCTGTGCTGAAAAGATGGCCAAGTGGTATGGGAACTAGTTTGGGAACTGGGAACCCTGGCTTTCATTTCTTGCTGTGCCACAGCAAGGGTGATTTTCCTGAGTGACTTAATTTAGGTCTGTGCCTCAGTTCCCCACCTGTGCAATGGGGATAATATCCCTAATGCTGTTGTATGGATATAGAGGGTACAGACTGTGTGGGGCTCCAATGCTACAGTAACAGGGTCCTAGAAGCACCAAAGATAAGTTAAACAGAGTAGCCCTGAGGAAGGGAGGTTTCCTAACATGTACCACTGTCATGGGCATGTGCAAAGAGGGGCAAGCAGGGGCATGGGCCCTTTTCAGTTGGCAGGGAACCAAACACCAGTGCCAGGGCTGGGAGAGCGAGCCCCAGGGCTGCAGGGGGAGAGCCGGCTGTGGGGCAAGAACCAGCTCGCAGGGCTGGTGGGAAAGGGCTGGAAGCTGAGTCAGGGCCTTTGTCAGTGTTGGGGCACTTATGTATCTTTCCAAAAATGCACAAACTTTTATTTCGGTTCACACCCGTGACCACGAAGATTGTTCAGTGGACCCTTGTGGTAGGCAGTTGCCCACCTCATCCGCTGAAGGCTATGAGGCCAGGCCTTTTGGCTGTTCTGTTTGTTCTTAAATTATCCTGGAGCCCTGTCTCCTATCAGCAATTGCTGCAGTGAGCACTGGCTTTGTGCTTCCTGGCAGGGCTAGCGAGCTGGTAGCAGATGGGAGATGCGTATCTGTTGCTGGCTCTCCGAGTGGAGCAGGAGCCATGGGCCTTAGGCCAGCACCTCAGCTCCATCTTTGTGCAAGCTCCTGTGCAGATTTTCAGCTGAAGTCAGGGCTGGGCTTCTCTCTCAGGGCCCTGCTTCAGGAGTCCTCTCTGTATTTAGTCACTAACTGGCAATGGGGAGGTTGCGGTCCAGGAGGGACCAGTGGTCAGCCAAGAGGACAGTCTTCTGCCTGTAACTCTGGGACGCTGAATATGGTGAGGTGGGTTCTGGGTGAATGTGCAGCCCAAAAGACTGGGGTTTATTGTTGGGGCACAGAAGACAGTAGCGCTGTTGTAGCGTGGGATTTTCCGACTGCAAGCTAGCCACAATCAGAGCTAGGTTCACCCATGTGCCAACCCTAGGGACATATTCCCATTCCTCAGAATGGATGTAAATGGACTGAACTAAGTTGGACTTGACTTTCTCTGCCTCTGTTATCCCCATTTCACAGGTGGAATAACACCTGCTTGGCTCCCAGGATTATTTCACACAGGCTCCTGTGGCAGGGTGCTGGCTGAGCACTGAAGATTAAGCCAGCCTCCTGCCCCAGGACCCGAATCAAAGGGGGAGCAGAGCCAGCCGAGTGAACCTGCAGGGACTGGGCTAGCTGGGGGCAGCTCAGAAGACAGGTCCTACAAAAAGCTCCCAGGAAGGAACTGAGATGGTGGCTCGCTAGAGATTCACAGGAGCACTAGGAAGGAAAGACGGTTGAGGGATCAGCCTTGAGGAGGGAAAAATTGCCACTGGAGGGAAGCTGCCCTGAATTAGGGACTGACTGTGTGGCTATTGAGCCCACATTGTAGCTGAACCAATCAGTGGTGGGGAAAAGTCTATAAATAAAGTGCACCACTGGAAGCAAGAAGCTGCAGTTTACACATGGTATCCGGGTTCACCGGACCTGAGCTGAGGGGGCCTGCACAAGTCTGTTATGCTCCCCAGCTGGAATGCTGCACAGCAGATCAGATTATTATTGATACCCACCGTGACTATTATTTTCTGCTCCACAGTCTCATGCTCACCTAGCAGGGAAAGCAAACGGTAACTGCTGTAGAATAGGTAGGCGGCTGCACTGGGGAAATTCTTTGTTTTGCTTTGCATCCTAGCAAAGACTCCTGAGTGATTAAAGATAACAGCACCTTCTTCAACTCCGTGCCCCTTCCCACTGTGCACTCCCCCAGAAACCCTGCATGATCAAATTAAGTTAATGAGAAAAGCCCTGGATCTTAAGTGAACCAGAAGTGCTGAGTGCCTTCCTCACCTCGCTCCTGGTTTTTGCTAAGAAGAAGCCACACGTGAAGTGATCCAAATGTTAACCAGGGGCCCTGGCTGCTTTGCAACAGTCTGAACCTCAGGCCTGCAAGACAGCTGCATCCCAGGCGTGCTCTGGGCTGCTTCCAGAAATAGCCCGTGGAGTTGGTGGGCAAAAAACCAGCAGCAGTTTGGCTGCTTGTGGTGAAACCACTCAGCTTCTGGCTCTGCTTGGCTGGGTGCATGTCTTGCTTAGAAGTTCATGCTGGCATACCCAAGGTCAAATGAGTGTCAAGAACAACTCATTGCTTGGAAGTGGAATGTGTCGTTCAGAACGGATAAGTGACCCTCCTTCTTGCTTTTTAAACACTCACCCAACCATGAATTCCAGTCCAGCTCCAGGCTAGAGTCCCAAGCACTCTGCACCCACAATCACGGTAGATTTTTCCAAAGAACTCAGCATCCAGTGTCCTGAGCTCTTGGCAAGACTTGGCTACTCTTAGAGATTTCTGAATGAGAACAGGGCTGTCTGGGAAGGTGACCGTCGAGAAATGCTAGTGAGCGCCCGGCTTGGGGAGAACAGAGAGACTCTTTGGATGATGAAATAGTGACGAGCCATCTGCAGGCTCAACTATACAGGCAGTTGAGCCTCTAGGAACCCCAGATGTCTTTTTACTTTTTTGTGGCACACAGGAGATATAACCTTTTTCGTGACCTTCCTAAGTTCATAGATGTTAAAGCCATAAGGGACCACTGTGGTCATCTAGTTGGTGCTCCTGTATAACAACAGCCCTAGGACTCCATTGAATTAACATACTTTATTTTATCTAAAACTACCTCCCCAGCTGTTCTCTGTCTACCTTCCCATGGAAAGAGGGTGAAAACTATTTTAAAAACTGGCCCTATCAGTTAATAAATAGACATATGTCAACAGGCCGAAGGAAAGAAAAACAAAAGTGACTCTAGGTGACTGTCTTTCATGTCAGTGCAGAAAGAGGATTGATTGACCTGGTCCAAAAGAGCTTGCAGTCTTTTTGTTGTGATGATCGTACAGCTCCCAGTGCAATGGGGCCCTTGTCCATGACTGGTGCACCAACGTGCCATCACAATACAATAAACTAAAATGAATCTGTGCACTGCTAGACTGGATTTATGGTGTTCAGGGCGCCCGTCATATCTGCTCCCAGTTTCTGGGAGAACATTGCATGAGGCTTGACCACTGAAAACAGATAGGTATCAACACGTATGTTTTTGCACAGGGTCATCTCAGAAATAATGGTGGGACAGTTGCACAGTTTCTTCCCTGCACACACGGATTTATGCGTGTGAAAGAGCGAGGGATCTGTCCTTGCTGCTGCTTCAGCCACTTCCCACAATGGTCTCATCTCCTAAGCCTTTATTCCTTTTTAAAGCCCTCTGTTTTCTAGCCTGACTCTCAGCGTCCCAGTCCATCTCCTAGCTTACTTGCAGGGTTGATTTTATTAAATCAAGGCAATTTTTAAATCAACAATTTAAATCCTGATTTAAATTACCAGGTGGAAAGCCTCAATTTAAATCATATGTTTTAACTGACTTTCCTGTTTGCACTTCAGTTATTTTCTAAAGACCAGTGCCTCTTTTAATTGCTTGACATGGCCATTAAAATGTATCTATTTAAAACTAAATAAAGGCTTTACATGGGATTTGGTGTATCTTTTTGCTTTTGAGGAGGGTGCACTATAACTATATTAATTTATTTAAACAATAATATAGTTTATTTTCCGTTTCTTGTGCTTTTTTAAAGTATGGGAGGAAAAAGTGAATGAGATATTGCTTATTTACTACCATTGTGCAATATTTACAGAGCTTGACCTCAAAAGTTAGATGTTTTGGCCCCCAATTCTTTCTTTATGTAGAAAAGCGGCCTTTCACTGAAAAGTTTTTGATAGAGGCTCATGGTTTCAGCGCACTTCTTTTGAATCTAAATGTTTCAAGAGTAAATACATTTGTTGTATTAATTTAGATAGAATATATGAGCTAAAGGTGTTAACATAAACCAGTCACTGTCCCACATAAACCAGTTACTGTCCAAGATTAAACAGTGGCATACAGAGGCATCTGCTGCTCCATGCTATTGCAAACGCACCATGAAAAATCCTTTTAACCATCTAATAGAGACAGAAGAAGAAAGGAAAAATCAGTTAATGCCTTAGAAATGTAAAGCATTAAATCATGCTTTTGTTCTAACAACATCCCTTATTCCCTTTAGTCAAAGATAGTTTTTAGGAGGACCCCCCCTCATCGTTTCAGAGTCAATTAGCTGGTCTCCAAGAAGAGAATAATTGTCCTTTTGGGGAAAAGAGAAGAAGTAACTTGAGATGGGCGGACGCATTGCTGCGGTTAAAATCTAGTCCTGACATCCTGTAAAAGAGCATTATGGGCAAATGATGTAATATTTTTATCTAAACAAAACATTTTCTTAAAACTAGTTTCTGAAGAAAAGAGGACTTTGGGAAAGTGCCTGGATTTAAAGCACATTAAGTCAAAGCTGAACTGCTAGCTATAAATATACCAGATTCTGAAAAGTCGCTCCTCCAGAAAACCTATGGATACAAAAGGGTAACAAGTTCTGTAAGATACCTGGGACATCACATCATAAACAACCTGGAAGAACTCTAAGATTAAATGTCAAATCACTACTTGAGCAAGTGAGCAAAGATCTTGAGCACCGGGAACAGTTTTTTGGTGGGGAAGAATAGCTGCAGTCCAAGAGACTATTCCGCCAATGATCTCTTTCTTGTTTCAAAATCTTTCTGGGATTATCCCAGACAAAATCCCAATAGATATGCAGATGATGTTTTTTTAGAACTTATATGGAATAAAAAAAAGACCGCGAGAGACCCCATATTTTGTATGGACCCATTAAACTGGGTGCACTAGCTGTTCCAAATATTTTATGGTGCAATCAAGCCAAGCAGCTCACAGCAGATGTGGACTGGAGGCTCAGTACCCCAGCCAAACACTGGGTCTTTATTGAACAAGAAAATCAGTACCATGTAAACATCACTAGGCTGCCATGGATTAATTAAAAAAAAAAATCATGCCTGCCAGAAATTTACTCACATCGTTTAGCAACGGCTTCCGTAGGCAAATGGGCTCTTAACTGAAATCGTGAACCAGAGAGCTTGAGAGACAGTGAGAGCCATGGAATATACACAGCTGGCCAGCCATTCAGTAAAGAAACTTTCCTAACTTAGAGACGAAAACTAATTTTTAATTGCCCCATTGGCACTGATACAACGACTGCTGGATTTCTGTGTCTAGCTGAGGTACCTATAATTCAAGAAGAGCAAGAAGAAAGATTAAAGGATTAGAAAACATGTTTTAGGGAGAGAGCCTCAATGAGCTCAATCTATTTATCTTACCAAAGATGATATTTATCTCAATCTATTTATCTTACCAAAGTAAAGGTTAAAAGGGTGACTTGATTCCAGCCTAGAAGGGTCACAAGAGGGAACAAATATTTAATAAAGGGTTCTTCAATCTAGCAGATACAAGTCTAACACGATCCGACGGCTGAAGGTTGAAGCTAGATAAATTCAGACAGGAAAGAAGGCATATATCTTTAACAGTGACCGTCCAAAGAGTCACTGCCCAGCATTAAATAATGGTAAACAAGGGTCAGGATTTGATATATGGCAACCTCAGCCTGCTTAGTGCCATGACAATCACAGCATTGAAAATCTTCCCAGCCTTTTATTAACAATACAGAAAAGAAGGAAAAATAGTTAAAGCCTATGAAATGTAAGGTATAAAATAAGACTTTCATTTTAACAATGTCCTTTTCTCCCTCTAGCTGAAGTGAGATTTTAGAGAGAAGACACCCCTAGGTAGATGATCTCTTGGTATCTGTTGGCTTTTTGGGGAAAAGAGAAGAAGTTAATTGATTTGGTTAAAATCCAATTCTGTCTCATCTCTGGTGGTGGTTGGGGTTGAGCTGGAGTCGGTAGCAGTAACAGTGTCATCTGGGTCCCTCTGTCTAGGCTGGTTTTTCAGGATGTTTCTTGGGATCAGGATAACGAAGGCTTGGGTCTTGCGAAATCATGGGGGCAGCAGCTGTGGTAGTGATGCTTGTTTAAGTAGCCTCCATCTGTACTCCCTTCTGTCCTTTTCTCTGTTCTTCTGTAAAATTTCTTTAAAGGACCCTCAAAGGAGAATGGCAGGTGGACTAGCCCATCCTCTCTCTTTTTTATTTTGGTCCACTAATTAGGCCTAATGGCTGACATTAATTTTGGTTTGTTAACTTGCAGCGCTCTGTCTTCTCTTTTTATCAAACACAGTCTCAGCATAAGGCCTTCTCTTGCTGATGCTCTCGTGCAACCATTAATAGCATTCTTTACTGAAAATATCTTGACCTACATTCTGTGGCGAATTCCTAAACTGGCAAGGATTTTAGACCAGTGCATAAAAGATTAGGGTTGGAAGGGACCTCAGGAGGTAATCTAGGCCAGCAGTTCTCACATTGAGAGGGGTGGGTCCCCTCAGGGGGTGTGAGATGGATTGTGATTTAAGGGATGGGGGGGGGGGAATGCCGCAGCATTACCAATGTGAAGTCTCTAGTCCCACTTCCCTCATCTCCCCAGCCTTTTCCTCAGGGCTATCGCATGAGCTGTGCTGATCTGCACCTGCAAATGGAGCTTCTGGTCCTTGCCAAGGCAAGCTTCACCCCAGGACATGTTAGGGCTGGAAATATCACAGGAAAAGGGTTCTTCAGGGTCCTTGGACCAGAAAGGTTTTAACCAAATGTATCTGAGCTCCAAAAAGGCTCGACATGCTGCTGGCTTTAGGGATGTGGGAAGCTTCTTATTTGCTCTGACTTGAGACTCATCAACCTCCCTGTGGCAGAGATTCATCCCCTACATGCCCTGCAGCAGCCTGGGCACCGTCAAGATCCAGTATTTTCTTGGAGTGAGAGATGTAATTCTCTAAAGAGGAGGCAGGCAGCACAGTTGTGGAGGTGGAGCCCAAGAGCAGGACATCTCAGATTAGGATCCTGGCCCTGCTATTGCAGGGTGGCTTTGGACAAGTTTCTTCCTCTGTCTGTGCCTTCATCACCTGTCAAATGGGATTATTAATGATGTTTGCTGCCTGGTGTGCATGAGAGGAGGGGCAGTCCAGTGGGTGACTGCTAGCCTGGTTGGTGGGAGGGTGCATGTAATTTCCTGCTGTGCCTCAGATGAATTTATAATCTTGGACAAGTCTCTTAGTCTCTCTGTGCCTCAGTTCCCCATCTGTACAATGGGGATAGTCACCCATCCCTGCCTCCCAGGAGGTGTACGAAGAAATGGTAGCGAGCCGCGCAGATCATCTTAGATCCATCGGACGTGAGTGAGTTTACTGAAGGAATCTTGCAGGAAAATCCTGCTTTTACTAAAGGCGGGCGGTGGGGAAGCATGGCTCCTTTTGCTCCCATACTATGCACCACTCTCCATTGCAATATGGAAGCAAAGGATGCTTCAAGGAAGCCTCATCTATGCCAAGTAGAATACAGCAAAGTCTCCCCTGCCACAACGGCAGAGCATATGGTTCCTTGACATGCACTTCCTTTCATCCAGCCATACTCATGACTCATTGTGTTAACTACTGGGAAGACAAAACAAGTTCAAAGGGACCGGAAATGAGCATCGGACGGGAACAGAACCCCACAGAGGGGCACTTCCGCCCATTGGCTCCCCATCCAGGCGGCTGGTAGAGATATCAACACAACAGAGAGGGAAATGCTGGGTGGGACCAGCTCCCTTGTTGGTGTGTATACTAAAATCTTGACTTCCCTGCAAGGTTCCTGTGGGGGAAATCACACGATGGAGGCAAGCCAAAACTGAGCTGGATAAGTTTATGGAGGGGATGGTATGATGGGATGGTCTACTTTGGAAATTGACTGAGCTTTGATCTATGGCTGCTGGTGATGGATATGCAAGTGGCCTAAGAAGGGAGGGTAAATGGCATGGGTTCTGAGTCATTACAGAGAATTGTTTCTTGGGTGACTAGCTTGCGAGACTTGCCCACAGGCTCAGGGTTTCACTGATCACCATACTTGGGGTCAGGAAGGAATTTTCCCCCAGGGCAGATTGGCTAGGGCTCGGGGGATTTTTTTGCTTTCCTCTGTAGCATGGGGCATGCGTCACCTATTGGTGAATTCTCTGTATCTTAAAGTCCTTAAATCTTGATTTGAGGACTTAGATAACTCAGTTATAGGTTACAGGCTTATTATTGGAATGGTGGGTGAGGTCTTGAGGCCTGCATTGTACAGGAGGTCAGACTAGCAGATGCTGTACTGGGTTTTCCCATGGGATGGAGCAGCCTAGGTCAATGACTGAAAATGCAAAATGCCGCACCTCATTGGTTTGTGAGCATCTCTCCTGTGTGTTCATTCCCCTAGAAGCATGGGAGAAAAGAAGATGCATCTGTAGGGAAAGAGGGATTCGTTTTCCAGAGCCCTGGTGCTCAGAACAGGCCTATCTGGGATGTTCTCTTTGCACACACAAAACTTTCTCCATCCAGCCTGAGGATTTTCACACCAGAAAGAGTTTTAGGTTGTGGTTTTGAGGGACTAGGCCAGGGGTCTCAAACATGCAGCCAGCGGGCAGCTTGTGGCCCCTAAAGCTATTTCCTGCAGCCCGCAATGACATGATCATTACCGATATTTGCAATATCGTATGGAAAGTTTGCAGTGGTGTGGCTCTCAAGCTAACGTACTAATCCTCGTGCGGCCCTCTACTAGTCCTCATGCAGCCTTCATGGTGATTTGCGTTTGAGACCCCTGGACTAGGCTATGGCCCTGTGGCTCACGTGAGGCTGAATAGCAGCTAAGAGGTGAAAGCCAGCCTGACAATCAGAGGGGAAGAGGAAAGTGTAAAGATCTAGCAGGCCAAGTGAAAGGAGCACGGGGGAGCTGGTATGAGAGAGGCTCTACATGACTGATACAGAGGTGGCTGCTGGGGAACAACTCTATGTATGGTAACAGCAGCACGATTCAGATGCTGAGCTGTGCACGAAACCAAGCTTTCCAAGATAAAACAGCTGAGCTAAACCAGCAGCATAAATCTTTCTGATAAGCTCTGTCACAGGCTACAGGGAGGCTTCTGTAATCAGCCTCAGGGAGTAAGAAGTAAGGAGAATTCCAGACATCCGACCCGCAAGACACCCTTGTTAGCTAAGGCCTGGGCTTGATCCTAGACAACTGCCTCCTGCTTTTGGCAAGCAGACTCTAAAAGGCTTCAAGGGTAATAAAAAATATGGAGCTGCTTCTGAGCAATGGACTCGATGATCTCACGAGGTCCCTTCCAGCCCTATGATTTGATTGATTGATTGATTGATTTCCCATGGAGCTCAGGTGAACAGAGAGTGGCACTGTGACTTGCAAATCCATCATGGGCATGTGTGAGACAGGAGAGAGCCTGGAGGGCTGGCCCCTACACAGCTGATCAGCGGGGCGGGCCTCCTAGAGACTGCAGATAGTGGGTTGGATGAATTAAGTCTGACGGATACAGATCGGAGGTGGATCCACATTTTTGTATTCACACAGAGTTCTGCAGAAAACCTCGTATAGGGACTCCTGCATCCAGTCCATAGCTTGTGGTTGACTAGCTCCCAGTGCAGGCACTCTTCTAGAATAAGAGTGCCTTTTTCTAATTGAGCTTAATTCCCTTTGGCCTTAGTCTGCTGGTAGATAAACCTGATGGGATGGATTGATGGGCTGGGTTCTGAGTTATTATGGAGAATTCTTTCTTGCGGGCCTAGCTAGTGAGTCTTGCTTGCATGCTCAGGGTTTAACTGAGCGTCATATTTGGGGTCAGGAAGCAATTTTCCCCCAGAGCAGATTGGCATAGACGCTGGGGTTTTCACCTTCCTCTGTAGCCTGGAGCATGGCTCACTTGCTGGTGGATTCTCTGTACCTTAAAGTCTTTAAAGCATGATTTGAGGACTTTAATAACTCAGTTATAGATTACAAGTTTATGGCGGGAGTGAGCAGGTGTTGTTCTGTGGCCTGCATGCAGAAGGCCAAACTAGATGATCGTATTGGTCCCTTCTGACCTTAGAGTCTATGAGTCTAGGGAAAAGACAGCTGAAGGGTGACACAAGAACAGTCTTCAAATAAGTAAAGTTTGTTTTAAAGAGGATGGTGAGATATCGTTCTTCATGGCCATGAAGGGTAGGACAAGAAGGAACCTGCTTAGTTTGTAGCAAGGGAGATTGGGTTGGCTTTTCAGGAAAACTTTCAAACTTGAAGAATAATGAGGTGCTTGAATAAGTGAGCCAGGGAAGTTGTAGAATCCCCATCACCAGAGATTTTTAAGGGACTGGTTGGGCAAACACCTGTCCGGGATGATTAGGTTTACTTGACCCTGTCTCAGTGCAGGGGGATGGCCTAGAAGACCTCTTGAGGTCCATTCTGCCCCCATGTTTCTTTGATTGTACTATGAGAGCTTCTACACTGGGACCTATTTCCCAAATAGCACATTAAATCCACACCCTGCCTTATTCTGGACTGATTTTTTGGCAGAGACAAGCTGTAGGAGAGTCGCCATCATGTGATTTTTCCCATATCCATCTGCCAGTGATGGGCCTGGAGACCATCAGGGCTCCCACTCATGTTAACTGCATGTGCATCTACCAGCCTGAGGCTGTGGAAAAGATGGACGTTGGATTGTAACAGGAGAAAAGACTCCCTTCTAGTTGTCACTGGAAGGGGGGGGGGCAATCTCTGGACCACCACGCCACCATGAACCAGATGCAGACCCACTCCCCACAGCACCACTGCAAGCAGGCTGCAAACGTGCCACCGCACCACTGGGGTCAGGATGCCGAGCCTTCCCCTTTTGCCTCTGCACCGCCACTGCAATGGCCCACCGGCGCTGGGAGAGGGGCACAATGGAGAATGAGACAGGGCCCTTCAGAAAGGTTGCCGACACCAGTTTGAATATCTAAGCTATATCTCTCTGTCTGTAGATTAAGCTAATTAATTGTTGCCCTACCTCCAGTGGACATGTTGGGTGCTGAACATTTGGCAGGGAGTTCCCTAACACCCCCCTTACACTTTTCCTGAATTTCCCAAACTCCCCCCCCCCCAGGAACAGGGTTATACCAATTTAGTGAGCACCCCCAATACCTCTGCCCTACACCTCCCATTACACACCCCCTAATTTCAAGTCCTGGGGAGAATACGTCACTTGGAAATCTCTCCGGGTGATCTTTGGCTCCAAGAGAACAAGTGGGTTGAGTTAGAAAATAAATTAAAATCACTTAACGTGGGTGGGTCAGATGAGGGGCCCTCTCCCTGCCCTACCCCAAAGCGACTGTACGAACTGGCAGTGAGATGTTTAGATGTATAGGGTAGGAAGGGATCTCAAGAGATCGTCAGGCCCAAGTAAACCTAGACCATCCCTAAAAGATGTTTGTGCAACTTGTTTTAAAAATGACTGATGATGGCGATTATCTGTGTACATCTGAAGGGTGGAACCATCAAGAGAAGTTAGTCGGAGACGTTCAGTTGGACGTGGTGGGGTGAAATTAAGAAAGGATTGTTGAAAAAGGAAAGTCTTCCTAGCAGTGAGCTATAGCTGGCTAGGAACTCCCTGAGGGGACAGCTGAAAGCCTAGACACGGAAGATATTGATATCGAGGCTGGACAAAGCACTAGCTAGTGTGCTGGTGCAATTGGGAGCAATTCTGCTCAGCCTGTTGACTAAATAAACTATTTGGCTTTTTCACTGCTTATTTTTAGTATCAATTTTCAACAGGGCTTAAGGGTCAGATTTCTAAAGGTTTTTGAAATCAGGTGGAGTTATCTTTTAAAATCTTACTTTCGGTGTCTTAAATTGCTAAGTCCTATTTCCAAAGTGATTTCCAAAGGAGCCCTAGTTTCCTTGGAAATCTATGGGACTTAAGATCCCAAGTTACTTGTGTGCTTTAGAAAAACATCTTTTATAATCATTATTTCAATCTCACACAATTCATGCTGGGGTGTGAGCAGAGGCAGGCATCTCTAAGTGAGAAACAGATTTCCTGTGCTATTTGAAAAGAGGAATTTGATGGAAACTGGAGGTGCTGTATCCCTCCATAACTCACATAGATGGAGCTGTATTTCTCCTGCAGTGCAGAGAAAAATCTACAAGAAAGAAAAATCTCCTATGAGGAATCCAATTATAATCCAGGCTGGTATCTAGTTATAGCTCATGTAGTTTTCATTTCCTCTGTCTGAAAATGCTGGCTGTACTTCTAAGAAAGATATTTCCGCTTTCCAGAGCTGGGGGCTTTTAGAGGACCCAGTCACTCAGCCATTCGTTCCTCTCTCAAAGCAATTTCAATCTCTTCTCTTTTTGCCCACTTGTGCAGAATGATCTTTTTAGCAGTGAAGGGTGTCCTGAGGGCATCTTTATTTCCAAGGAATAGGTATATCCACTGAAAACTCCATCCTCAGAGAGGACAAAGAATAAAAGATCAGGAGATGGATCAAAGTTCAGAATCTGGTTAAGCTACGATCAGAAACTTTTGACTCCATCAAGGCCACATTTTTAAGTGCTCACGCTCCCCAGCTGGGGTTTCAGCACCGTGGGTGCTTAAAACAGTCACAAGTGTCACAAAGAGATACGAGCCATTCTCAGAACCTGGCCATCGGTGGTTCAAAGCCATGAACGAGCCATTCAGACACCTACCCTTTTCCTAAGGAAACCTTCTGCCCATCTCTGTTTCCCTAGATTTTTAGTCTTAGGGATGGATAGAAATTTGGGAGCCTTAGGGTTATCCAGGTGCCAAAGTCATACCCTCACCACGGGCAATTTGATGTTGGGGAGGCCCAGTTAGTATTTGTAGGGCAGGAATGTCGTGGACCAGAGCACCACTGTGTACAAACAGAACAAAAAGACACGCCCTGTCCCAAAGAACTGGCAATCTAAATGAGACACTGGCTAGTAGTGCAAACCCTGATGTTTGGGTCCATTCCCAATAATTTCTGGGAACCAAAGTCATTTCAGGAATGTCTGGGAACTAGCAGTTGTCTAGATGCTCAGACTGAGGGCTCAGAGGAAATAGAGATAATCCAATGTTAACCACTGTGGTCAGTTTGCATGCACACTGGTTCTCTCTCTGTGTTGTCTCAGCTCTGCGCAGGTAGCTGGTTCCCCTCCTATGATTCCTCTTTTTTACCTTGATAGAGACAAGTTAATATTACACTCCTGAAGTCATTAGTTATCCTCACTTGTACCTGCTGGCTCAAACAAAACATCTCTCTTCCTATCTTTGTCTTGCTCAGGATCAGCGTGTCTTTGTACCATCTCCTAGGATGGTGTTTATGCCAAACTCTACACAGGGCTGTACCTGTGCAAGCCTTCCGCGCTGTGTTTACATGAATACCATGTGCCTAGTACTTCTGGGGAGTGGCTGTGTTTTAGCAACACCTGCCATGCTTTTGCCAAGTTCATGTACCGGACGATGAACTTGCAAACAAGTGTCTGTTTTTTAACAGGGCCTGACTTTCACTTGCTGACTTGGGGCTAGGTCTCGGGTTTGGCATCCAACCTAGTGCTGCAGCCTCTCCATCTCGTGACTGCAGCCACATCTTTGTCTCCTAGGATATGTCTTCACTGCTCCGTAAGCCCAGGATTTGAAATCAGCCAAACTTCCCTTCTATCTCCACACAAATCATGCTAACCCAGGAGTCAGACCTAGGGTCCCAAGACCCCAGCAGGTTGGGGAGTCCTGGCCTGAGCCACACTGGACGGAGGGTTCAAGCCCTGCTGCTTTGCAGTGTAGACACAGCCCGACTGGACTTGTGCTCTGGGAGTCTGCAAAAAGTATCTCACAATCCCATGGACTGACTCTTTTGCCCTCCGAACAGTCAAGCTTTTCCATGCTGCCCCATGAACAAAGAGCGGCTACGTTTTGGGTGGACTCAAACCCACATAATGCAGTGTATGTTAGAGCCCTAGGGTAGGATGCAGAATTCAGTGATTCTTAACGTGAGGTTAAAAATTAGTGTTAGATGCTTTGCTAACTTGAGTTCTACTAACCCTGATCTTACACTGCAATGGAGACATGCCCTCTGAGCTTTCCCCAACAGGCATCCTCAAAGCTCACTACGTTTGATGGGTAGTACCTGGGAAAAAGTGCTAGTATCTAGCTAAGGCGTCAGGGAGAGTAGCTGAAGTTGAGAGAAGACTCCGAAGCAGATTTGACTTGAATAATGCATTTTTTGGTATGGCAACTATTTTGATTCAGATAGAAACTTTATTATTTACTTTTATTATTATTTCATCAAATCAAATGAGATTTTGTTTTTAATTGACTTAAGCATTTAGGTCAACTCGAAATGAATCCTTTTCAGGTTTTCAGTTTGTTCAGAATTGACCAAATCATTTTGGTTGGCTCAAAACAATTTTTTTACCCTAAGCTTTTGATTGAGATTCAGCCCCTTTCCAGGTGCTTCTTTCCCTTTCTTGGTACTTTTATTTTTTTTTAAATGGGCCAAATTTTAAAATAAACCAGCTGAAACAAAACATTTAAACTTAAATGAAAAAAAAATCAGTGGGTTTTTTTTCAGCCAAAACTATTTGAATTCACAAATAATTTTGGAGCCTTGAAAAATGCATTTTTCTCGAGAAAAATCTATTCATCTGAAAGAATGAATCCAACTCTACTCCGGAGAGTTACGGGGAGCTATTCAGGGTGGAAAGGAAGCTGGTTTAGACAGTCGTGGGGTCCTGGTTAAATTCCCCCCATCATCAAAGTGTCTGACGGACTGGGATTTTCTCCCACAAAAGCTCATGCAATAAATAAATTAGTCTTTAAGTGCCACAAGACTCCTTGTTTGTTTTCATGGGTATAGTATTGTCAGTAAATTTCTGCATGTAAACAAGGCCTAAGGGTAGCTAGCAGCGTGATCCATTCAGTGATTTCATAGCTCAACGTTCAAGCCAAAGATCAAAGCTACCTCTGCTCAGCAGGGGCCGTCCCTTGGCAGGGGAGGCGGAAGTCTGGATTACAGGGCACATTCTGCTCTCGGAGGGCGCGCAGCTGCTGCTGCGACGCCATGGGGCATTTGTTGACAGTCACATACACAATCAGGTCACTTCAATAAGCCACTGAGCCATCGAACCAGTCAGAAAGGGATTAATCAGGCTTTAATCATCGTGTCTACTGCTGTATCCCCGGAGCAAGTGGTTGGATTTCCCACGGATTTAGCAACCCTCCCTGTGATGGAGGCAGGGCATGTGGGCATGGGGGAGGTCCGTAAGCCCCCTCTAGCCCCAGTTAGGGGCAGGTAACAGGGCATTTCATCCTAGCAATAAGGAGGTAGAAGGGAAGGAACTAAATCTTGCTCATTCCCCAGAGGGGTTTATGGCATTTGCAGACTTTTAGGACTAAACTCGCAAGAGGACACACAAGAGCTGTGCAAGGGGACTGTGAAGCTGAGCACCCCAATTGCACATCCGTGCATGGCTGTTGGGCCTCCAGGACCAATTGCATGAAGTGTTCATGGTGGCTACAGCACATATGAAGCATCCATTAGAGTTTCAGGATGGGAGTGTAACACACCCTGCATGCTCAGCTGAGAGAGAAAAGATGGGGTTGTGGAAACAAGGGAATTTGCAGTTCAGCCCCTCAAACTGAGTCATGTGCTCACTGACGGAGCTGCTCAGACCAGTGACCCACCTTTCCAAGCTGCTCTTGCTGATGGTGGCTGATCCAACCAGCTGCAGGAGACAGTGCAAGAAACCCTGCCCTAGCAAGTTTCAAAGGGACAGCCATGTTGGTCTCACTCAGCAAAACAAACAAGGAGTCCTGTGGCACTTTTAAAGATTAACAAATTTATTTATTGCATGAGGTTTCATGGGAGAAATCCCACTTCTCCATCTTCAAGCATCTGACGAACATACAGAATGGGAGGAAAATAAATGCAGGAAAGCGTAAGTTGTAGGATCAGATCAGACTGTTACAGCAAATCAAAGCAGTTTTTTAAATTCAAACACTGGGGAACAGCATATAGAAGAATGCCAGGTCAGATCAGCTGTTGTAATGAGAAAAAAAAAATCCATAGTCCCTATTTAGCCCTGAGATGATGGTGTCAAATCTGCATAGGAATTCCAATTCAGTAGTTCCTCTTTGAATCCGATTTGTTATCCAAATGGATAACTCAAACAAATGGATAAGAAATCAAAGCATCAAAACGAAACTACAGAACTGGAATTCATATACAAATTTGACACCAATTCCTCAGGGTTGAATAGGAACTATGGATTTTTTTTTTCTCGTTACAAAAGGTGATTTGACCTCACCTTTATCTGTATGCTGTTCCCCAGTGTTTGAATCTAAACTGCTTTGATTTGCTGTAAAAGTCTGACCTGCTTCTATGGCTTACACTTCACTGTATTTATTTTCCTCCCATTCTATAAGTTCCCCATCCTCAAAGTGTCTGACAAAGTGGGATTTTTCTCCCACGAAAGCTCATGCGATAAATAAATTTATTAGTCTTTAAAAGTGCCCCAGGACTCCTCGCTTGCTCTGCCCTAGCAGCTATGGATAATGTGCCTGTAGGGTCATTTTCCTCCTAATGCAATTTAGATCTTGACTTCTGCCCCCTAGCAAGAAGTTATGTCTTCCTTTGCTTTCAAGGGAATGTGAGTTATTACATTCAGGTTGGATTGTGGAGGAGAATGTGACTGGAAAGCTTTTCATTGTGGTGTCTTAAATGTCTTCTGGTTTCCAAGGTTGAAAAGTCACCCACAAACAACCAGCCCTAAATATAGAGGAGCAAGAAGAGCCATTAACAAAGAAAGTGGTTATCAGCCTGGCAGAAGGATGGGAATCTGAATTACACAGCCCCATTACAAGAGATGCACCATGCTCTTGGCTGAACCACTCTCATACATTGATTCAGCTGAAGCTGAATGTGTGCTGGGAGAGCACCCAAAAATGCAATCATCCCTTATGATGCACAGGCCCAGCTCAGCCTGCATATATCACAAGGAGCTCACACTTCATGAGTGAGGAGAAAAGAGGCTTTTCCCTGCTTAAGTGGAATATAAACCTAGATTCTTGTGTTGTGGGTGCTCTCCCTTGTCAGGGGCTGTGACGGGATGGACATCCTGCCACCCACGCTGTGACAGCCAGAAAGGAGTTAATAGGTGGGCCAGTTACCCTCCAGCTGTGACTCAGGGGCAAATTAGCAACAGCTGGCATAAAGGGTTTAGAGAGAGATGGGAGATTTGCCAGAGAGGTTGAGCAAGGTCTTAAATTGGCTCCTCAGGAACCAACTGGAGAACCAGTGCATGAGCCAGAAACCTAGGTGGGGAGTGGTGCAAGCTGTAGCTCTGTGAAAAAAGTGACAAAAGATAGGTAGGAGCAACCTAGGGAAGTGGTGAGGGACTGAAAGGCACAGTCTGGGGATGACAGCAGAGGTGGGTTTGCTAGTGTGAAGGGAAACACAAGCTGAGACCTAAAAGAGGCAGAGACAGGCAAGTCTGACCAACAAAATATAAAGACTATAAGGTTTTTCTGTTCCTCTGTAAGGATGTGAAACTGAAAGGTAATCTGTCTGGAGGAAGCTTCTGAGACAGACCCCTGGGAGTGGCAGAGCAGAAAGATGCCTGCAATGCTAAGTCCTGGCTGGAGAGGGTGATCTGGCCCTGAGTGAGCCCCAAAACAGATGGACAAACCTCACCTCACACCTGCGAGGGTTGTTGAATTCAGGGGAAACTGGATCAGGCCTTCAAAGAGGAATTTGAGGGAGAGAGTCTCCCTCTTTTTAGGTTCAGCCCCACAGGGGACTTGGCAAAAGATGCAGCAAAGGCAGGACATCCATGAGGTGTGTGTGAAAAGAGCAGTCAAGCAGAGCCTCAGTCCTGATTTTGAAGCATGAGATTCCCATTTCCCTTGGTAGCAAGGAAGAGCTGACAATGGTGATGAAATGGATATTTCTACAGGAGCACAGGGCTGAGGGCCATATGTCTGGCAGAGCTGAGAACAAGAGGAGAATCAGATGTCACTGAATTAATATGTTCATTGTGATGCTGTTTGCAGATAGTTTCATTCTCAGTTTTTGACCTGTGAATCCAAATCAGTCTGTCAGAGGGAATGAGCCAGGCTAGTGCATGAACCTGCAGGGCCATGGGATCATAAAAAATTCATTTTTCTATGCTCATGAAAATGCACCACCAAATTTGGAAGAAACTGTAAGAATCTGTCAAATTCCTTGGCTTTCTGAGGTGCCTCAAACAGTAATAGAGGCAACCCTGTTCTGGGGCCATGTTTTCCAAAGCACTTAGTTGGTTGGGTGCACACTGGGGGACAAAACTCGCTTGAAAATCCAGCCCCACACTCAGTGGCATACAGTTGTGACACCACAGAGCTCACATAAAAAAAATGAAGCTGAAGACTTCATGGAGCCACCTGCAGTCACCCCATGCATGCTGATTATCGGGAGGCAATGCAACCCATTGGCCTTCCAGGGGAGCTGGGTAGTAACAAAAGGAAGGCAAGGAGCTCACTGTAATTTTGCAGGAGGAAAATGATTGAAGTTTATGGTGTAAAACCAGCTGGAAGCTCTTTGGAACTTGGGGAGGGTTTATTCAGTTTCCTACAAGTCTTGTTGTCTAAGTTATTGGGGGAAGAAAGAGGAAAATGATGCAAGAAAACAGGAGGAGGCTGGGAAAGTCAAAAACATCAGGCTTAGCACAGACGTTTTGGGCCATCAGCCCCCTGAGCGGGAGTGGGACAGGATGGGTCAGGGGCCAGTTCGTCCTGGCTGTTAATCAGATGCGACTGAGTCCCGGTCTATATGCACTGCAGTTTTCAGCTGGCAGTTGAAGGGAGATATGCAAGTTACTTAAAATGACTGGCGTATCTCCCTTCCTCATGCCTACTCACCACAGTGTCTTTAATGTGCTGATTCAACAGAAATGTCCTCTCAACTCAGCACTACTCTTTTTTGGGGATGGTGTTACCTGGTTGACTTCCCGATCGATTGAATGGGCGTCCACTGACCCACTCAATCAATATGGAAAGAACAACTGATGGCAGCAAATTTGCCTGTTAAGTATAGACCTGCCCTGAGAAGGAAACAGGCACTAGCTACAAAGAGCAGAGCTCAGGTAACAGGAAGCAGTTGCAATTGGGTGCCCGGAGCTTAATCTGTACCAGGGCTGAGCCTTGGCATCTCTAGGTTTGGTAGTTCATAGCCCCAGCACTTCTAGGCTTGCAGCATCAGTTAGGAGTGTAAAAAATTGCTTGATCTCCTGCACCACTTTCATTACAAATTAAGTGCTGTGGGTGGCCCTGGCCCAGGCTGCCAGATCCCTTTAGGAGTGGTAACAGGAAGAACTTGTTGGAGAAAAGGGCCTTTAGAGGTAAAGACAGAGGGGTAGGGCTTAGCTAAATGAGCAGGCAACAGGAAGGACTCTGCAGAGCCCAGAAGTTGGTGTGAAGAGTGCGTAGAAGGGATGCTCAGGAAGGAAGAGGGCTGATGTAACGTTTTTCTCATGTATAATAAATGCATTGTGTGGACAGAGTTGAAGGCCCGCTTGGAAGAAACTTTGATGGCAGTGGAAGAATTGCTTTTTATGCTTTCCAAACTGCTGAACATTGCCATGGACTCTGAGGCCTCGATTAATGAGTCTAAAGAAGAGCATTAAGGAAACAGGGAGTTGTGAAATGAGTGAGAACAGAATCAGCCCAACCCTTTAGAAGGAGCTGCTAGAGACTTTCAGGAAGAAGCGGTGCTGGGTGTGCATCTTCCTGATGTGCCTCTTATGTAACATTTGCCCTGGTGTTTGTCCGTGCTGGCATGCAAGGGGCTCATTGCTATCACACTTGCATGACCTCCATCCTGGGGTGCAGATAATCAAGTTGCACGGCCCTTATTCTTTCTGCTGAGCATGGGAGTTTTGCACCTGCAAACACTGGGCCAGACATTCAGAATTGCTCAGCTCTCTGCGGGCAGGCTGAGGGCCCAGCCCTTTGGGAACTTTGCCCCATTGACTCCTAATAGAGGAGGCTCAGGTGAAGTGCAGCCACTCGCATGATTAACTGCTCCCTGACATGGGTAACAGTGGCCTGGTCAGACCCAGAAAGGGGAGGGAAGGAAACCATGTGTTAGCCATACTTTGCCACAAGAGACTGTGCCATAAAGAACTCAGCAGTCATACTGAAAGATGATAATACCTGACCTTTCCACCCATAGAGCTCAAAGTGCTCTACAAAGAACAGCAGCATCATTGTCCTCACTTTACAGATAGAAAAACTGAGGCACAGAGCAGGCAAGTGGCACTTGGCTAGTCAGTGGCAAAACTGGGACTGGAGCCCACCTCTCCGGAGTTCCCATCCAGTGCTCCTTTCACTAGGAATAGTGAGCCAAAGCCTTGGTGCGTATGCATCAGAGCAGCAGCTTCACTAACATCAACTAATGATCTAGCTGATTATGTGTAGCATTAATAAGTGGTGCTGAGGAATTTCATTTTTATTTTAGAAAGATGGCAAGATCACGCATATCTTTTATGAAAGCATTAGGCTGCCTTCATTACATTATTAATAACCCACACTCTTTTCTGCACCCGAGAAACTCTAGGCAGAAATGCAATTTAAAATACTCTGCACTGAAGTGGCATTTCCCATTAATTTTTAGTGTTGAAACCAGTCTGTTTTAATAGATATTAAACAGCAGTTTCCTGAAGGCTAATTTGCAGTGATATTGAATGATACGTAAGGGCAGAGGCTATTCTATGCTGACGCTTTTTCTGTTGAACTGTACAGTGTTTTGAAGTCTGACGTAGCTGTCGTTAATACACTTCCCTGAAATCATCACATCTATTAGTCAGCGTTCAAACTCCAGGCAAGATAAACTTCCAGAGAGTTCATTCCACACTAGCGCAAAGAGGAATTGCTACATGGAACAGTAAATTCACTGAAACAAACAAGGAGTCCTGTGGCACTTAAAGACTAACGAATTGATTTATCGCATGAGATTTTGTGGGAGAAAATCCAACTTTGTCAGACACCTTGAAGATGGGGGAACTTACAGAATGGGAGGAAATAAATGCAGGGAAGTGTAAGCCGTGGGAACAGGTCACCCTGTTACAGCAAATCAAAACAGTTGTAATAAATCAATTTGTTAGTCTTCAAGTGCCATAGGCCCCCTTATTTGTTTTACTGAACTAGACTAACACGGTCGCCCCTTTGGAACTTAAATTCACTGAAAAGCACATTTTTCAGAGCACTGAAACTATTGGTGAATTGGGGTTGAAGCTGGAAATGGTTTCAGCAAAACAAATTAGCTATCAAGTCAAAGTGTTTTGTTTTGGCTTTTCATTTAGAAACATTTTGTTTGTCACTTTAAATATTTTATTTTGTTTGTCACTAAATATTTTGATTTCTTTTGTTTCAAACAGCACTTCATTTCAAACTGTGATTGTTATTTGGAAACTGCACACAAAAAAGGTGAAAAGGCTGCTGAAAAAAAATGGACCAAAATGAACTTAAACAAGTGTGTGTAGATGGGAGGATTGTTTTGGGTTAAACAAAATGTTTTGTTTGACTTGAAATTCTTCCTCCCCCTCTCCCCAGTTTTGATGTTAAAAAACAAGTGAAATAACCCCAGTTTTGGTTTTATTTTCAGAGGTTTTGGTGCAGCCCCTAAACTGAGAAATCTGATAATCATTTAATTCTATTCTGCACAAACTATATCTGTTAGTGCTAATGAGCAGTGAACTTGTATGTGCAAGTGTTTAAATATAATTATTAGGTATATGCACATACCTAGCAGATGGATTGGATCCCTGCTCTCAGTCTAGATTTTCATATTGCACGCGTCACTGCAATACCTGAGAGCTTTCCTGAGTCTAGGTGCAAAAATCTGCTTACCCATAACAAAGCAGCACTTTTACTGTGATTTTATGTTTTATTTTGATATGGTACTCTAGTGGCATAATGGTTTGCCCTAAGCATCCATGAAATCAGTTTTCAGGGTGGTGGTTTGTCTGAAGGAAAGAGGGAACAGGAGCTGTTAACGGTTGTTTGTGTAGGGCCAAATCTTGATCCTACATCTTTTTAAGACTGGGTTTGGACCCATAGTGCATTTAGGGGAAGCAAAGCCAAGAGCAAGCCCACCCAGGCCCTTGGCATGCTCTGTGCTATGGTAGACATGGGAAAGTGCAAGGTGGGTGTTAAATGTCAAAGCAAGAAAGTATTTTCCAAGAGCCCTTCCTTGCCAGAAGGGTTTAACTGAGCCAAATTGATCCATTTAAATCAGTTGGCAGAAGGAAACACTCCTTGGCATGGGGAAGGAGCCAGCCACCGTCTCATGAGCAATTACTTCTGAGAAACCTTCAGAGTCTTGAGAAAGGTAGATGATGTCAGGAACTGTCGAGCAGTCTATGACTTCAATTCTAGTGAAGTGGTGTCAATCTCTGGGGCCTGGAGAGCTTAAATGAGCCTGGACACATGTAAAAAGCCCTTTCCATCATCTAGCTCCACGCATCCATGAATCAATCCTGTAGCCAAGACAGCAGCCACACGCTGGCCAAGGGAGCTGATAAATGGGACCCCACAAGGCTTTGCCATCTCCTCATATGGTGATTTATAGGCGTAAGGCTAATTTGTAAAATGAGGAGGAGGGGAAACCACCGCCTGCCTGAGCATGTGAGGCAGATGCCCATTGCAGCTGCTTCTCTGTGATTCTTGACATTGTGTTGCGTGAACTCAATAAGCATCTTGTTTCTTTCCAAAGCAGTTTGATACATTACAACGTGAACGGTCCTGATAAAGGGTGCCGTGTGGTATCAGGGTTTGCCGGGGCTAATGTCAGACAGAGAGGGCATCAAGTAGAAGCTAAATGCAGACATCTCATTATTAAAGGTGCAGAATAAGGTAGAGTAGAATAAAGGCAGTTTTGCATGGCGGGTAACAACCAGGCAGAATCTATAATGACTCAGGTCATGGAAAGCTGGGAAGGGGAGAAACTACGGCTAGCCAAAGAATCAGTTTTATTTTGTGACCAATTCTGACATTTTGAAATTTGTTTTGTCCTTTGTCAGAATGCAAAAGGAGCTTTTCTTTAGCACCAACATGTAGAGCGAGTCCCTCCCACCCAAATATCCAACAGCCCAGTGGGATGGGGACACCCACTTTCATGTTCTTATTCTGCATAACTGAATCAGGCTGCTTAGAGAGTTGAACCCATGTCTTCCCGAGTACTCTGCCCACTGGGATGTTCTTGGTATACAAGCTTCCTTTTCCCAGTAGCATTTTCCCTCAAAATCAACATGTTCCCATCAAGTATTTTAATTTTGATGAAACAGGATTTCCTGACAGGGAAGAAGTTTTGCTGAAGTCTTTTCAACTAGCACTGTTAGGAATTCCTGCAGAAAAGGAAGACAGAGGTATAAAGAAACTCCCCTGAGATTAGGATGATGCGAATGAGCATCACCAGAGTCAAACATAAAGTCACTCAAATTTAGAAATATAGCAGACTACCCTGAGTGTAGGATACAAAGCAAAAGGCATCAGATGTTGTCACACGCTTCACGGACAGGGGTTGCTAGAGGAAGAGTGCCAGCTAGCTAGCGCAGCCGCAAAGCATTGCACCAGTCCTGAGGGAACTCATTCAGTCAAGAATGGAAGAGAAACTCTGCCCTGAGAAACTGAGATAATGAGACTCCCTATATGGAGAAATATAAGGGACAAATAGACAGAGGGATAGATTTTGATCTCATGTTCACTAGTGTAAACCTAAAGCAGAGGAGTTACTCCTGATTCACACCGGTATAACTTAGGATCGAGGAGTTGTGATAACAGATCAGAGCACTGTATACTGCCCCCAACAGTGGGCAGGGAAAGGGGTAAGATGAGAATGCTCCATTGGGCAGTTATGGCAGTACCAGCCTACAGAGAAACAAAGGAGTCCCGTGGCACTTTCAAAGACTAACGAATTGATTTATTGCATGAGCTTTTGAGGGAGAAAATCCCACTTTGTCAGATGCTTGAAGATGGGGGATTTACAGAATGGGAGGAAATAAATGCAGGGAAGTATAAGTCAAGGGATCGGGTCAAACTGACAGCAAATCAACACAGATGTTTAGATTCAAACAGTGGAGAACAGCATCTAAACAGCAGAATCTAAACAACTACGTTTATTTGCTGTCACAATCAGACCTGATCCGATAACTTACACTTCTCTGCATTTATTTTTCTCCCATTCTGTAAGTCCCCCTTTTCAAGCATCTGACAAAGTGGGATTTCCTCCCACAGAAGCTCATGCGATAAATAAATGTGTTAGTCTTTAAAGGTGCAACGGGACTCCTTGTTTGTTTTGCTGAACTAGACTAACACGGCTACCACTTTGGAGCCAGCCTAGAGAAGCTTCCACCTAATGAAACTTTCCTTTCTGCCTAGGAACTTGAAGGGTTTTAGCTCTTTCACACTTTTTTTTAAACCATGCAATCTTTTCAGTGCCAAAGAGCAAATCACACGTGTCACTTGATGAGACTTTTAGTTCAAATTAAGGAAAACCACAGAGCAAGGAAGAGCCAATATTATGTCATTACAGTTGGGAAAGGGAGAGCGCATAGGGTGATTCACTCTGTAAAACTCTGCACACCAAATGGCAGAGGAATGTCTCTGCTTGAAAAGGCACAACTCACAGGAAGAAAAGACAGCCATTCTTGCCTGCTGTATAGATACACCAGGTAAAAAGACAAATACTGTAATCTTTGAAATATGATCGCTAAGAAAGAGGAATCTCTGGAGAGTCATCAAGGCCACTAGAGCGAAGGGCCTGTCAAAGACATTTCACAGCAGGTAAATGAGCACTGTTCATGAATTTTCACCACGGATCATGCTTGGGGAATCAGCTTTCCCCAGGTAGCTCATTAGAGGTTGCAAAGAGCAAGTTGTGTGGAAGAGAGAGGCATCAAGAGCCTGCTGATGGGACAATTTTGAGAAGTTAAACAGCAGTGAATCCCCAGAAGCAAATGGCATCCCCAGAAGGAATGACTGCCAACACAGCTGAGATGCTACCAAGAGCCGCAATTTACTGCTGAAAATATCTGTTGTTTTTCCCAGTGAATCCTACTTAGGGTGGGGAGCTTTACATTTCCTCTTTGCTTGGTGATGAGCATCCCTTGGACAGGAGCCCCAAAGGCGGCCTGACACAAGTGTGCTAATTGTTCAGAGATCCTCGTTGGATGCTTCTGGCAAGCCCCAAACTCTTACGCAGGGCACCTGACCACAAGAAAGAACGATTGACGAAGTCCCGAGCGATCATCACAAAGGGCTACACAGAACTCAGGGTCCCTTCCTGAACAGCTGCGAGCCAAATGCACCGTGCTAGCTAGCCACCCCCTCCTTAGCCTGCTTGGGGGCACGTAGCCGTGTTCAGACACGAGCGTCAGCTTTGAACTGACAGCATCCTGGTTTAAAAAAAGGAATTGTTTGAGACATCATTGACACTGAGCCGAAATACACTCGTAGGAGGTGAAAATCTCCCTCGAACAGGAATGGTCTGTGCATCAGTTATGTGTAAGGCCACAATTTGGCACGGAGGTAGATTATGAGAAGTTGCAGACAGGATGTGCCAATAAACAATAAATCACAGATTTATTGAAGTCCAAGCCTGAGCCGCCACCACCTGGGGCAGAATTTGGAGGTCTCATAAAATCATGGAATCAGTGACCAATTCGTAGCCTTACTTAATCGTGGGGACTGCAGTGGTGGGATCTGAGTGACTTTGGGTGCTGTCTGTTTGCATGGAGGCGGGTTTCTCCGTAAGGGTGCTACAAATTAAGACAGTACATGCAGGGTGAAATCCTGACTCCACTGAAGTCAATGGGAGTTTTGTGCTTTGAATCCAATGCGGCCAGGATCCTTAAACCGCTTGTAGTGATGACACATGCAAACACCTTGCTGCATCCATCCTTCCTCCCACGGGCTCTTCCTCTGTCCTTTTCTCTCCCTTTGGTTTTGTTTCGCAGCAAGGGCAGTGAGAGAGCTGCGTAACGAGAGCCCAGTTCCCTCAGCTGACAGAATTAGGGCATTCTGCTCCCAGCTCCGGTTTTGTTGTGGCTGGCACTTTTGACTATTTTAATGAAAATCCTTATGCAAATTGGAGCCGGAGAAGGAGGTGGAAAATTCCCGCAGCCCACAAATTTGTGCTCATTAGCATGGCCCTACATTCTCCAAATTGAAAAGCCTGCAGCATAAATGAATGAAGAAAGGAAGTCTTCTGCTTTCTAGCCTAAGATAAACTGGAGCCCCATCCACCACACCTGGTCCCCAGCCTCTCTGGAGCTGGTGCCTCACCCAGGCCCCATGGAGCTGTCTCTGCTTATTTCTCCACAAGGCCTGGACCTGCTGCAAAGCACGTGCAACATGTGATGTATCTACCTCTAGTGGCTGGCCAAGGGTATAACAACCTTCTACTGCTACCAGCTAACCTATTTTGTTCTTTAGCTCACAGGGCTATGCTTTTGGTTTCCAGTTGAAACTTTTACTCTGTCTCCTGCTCCTCCCTTGCCTACCTCTCCAGTGGAGTAGCCACCTGTTCCTCTATAGACCCACCCTCTCCTTTTCTTTCTGACTCTATGCTGTGCCTATGACTGCCAACACGTAGCAGGGGGGTGCTCCTTTGGTCTAGTTCCCTTTCCCCATACTGGACACCCGTGCAGCATCAGAGGCCGCTTTACCCAAGTAGGAGCCTGACTGGTGGATGTCAGAGCCCTACCAAGACAGAGTAGAGCTGTCCTGGCTGCGGGAGAAGTTGGCAGGAGGGATGCATCTGCCGCTGGTGGTTCCAGTCCTATCCTGCACTCTCTCCAGAGCAGGCACTCAAAACTGTTTTCACGCTGATTTTATTTTCTTGTTGTTCGTTTTGAACTTGGATACCATTCTGGCTTGTGGATCAATGTGGTCAGTGAATGAGCAGCAGAGGCAGGCACTAAGCTGTGCAAGGGGCCACCACCTGCTTTGCAAACCTGCGGTTTTAGGGAGCCCACATTGATGCCGCTACAGCGGCTGGCTTTGGTGGCCAAGACTACTCCTGCCTCCTATCATGGCTTTGCTTGTGTGGATGGGTTCCAAGACTTCATAAAAAACTCTTTGAGCCAGAGTCCATCCTTTTGGTGTGTGTTTGTACAGTACTGAGCACAAAGGAGTCCTTGTGCATGACTGTAACTCTTAGGAGTTACGGCACTCAACAAAATAATTGTTGAAGTCTCCCTAGCCTCTGTTTGTCAGAACTGGGAATGGGCGACAGGGAATGGCTCACTTGATGATGACCTGTTCTGTTTATTCCCGCTGAAGAACCTGGCATTGGCTGCTGTTGGAAGACATGACACAGGGCTAGATGGACCATTGGTTTGAACTTTCTTACATGCATAATAATAATAATATTAACAATTTCTATTTGAAACAGGCTGTTTGAAAAGTACATGGTGCGTTCTCAATTTCTTGATGCCAGTTGGGCGTATATGTCATTCTGGATTGCGTTTGCACCGCCCACATTATTAAATAAAGACTATATTTCTGAGATAATGTCCCCATTTTGTCTGGAACTGTGCCTCACAGCACCCAAGCTCTGCGTATAGGAGATGGTTAGCCCAGCCCTCATAGAGTATCATTGCTTATATCGAGTTTATTTTAAACACATCAGGAGCAGAGTGAATGCTACAAATCAAAACAGAGGGTCAGTTAGTCGGTAAAACATTCACAGAAGATGAGGGTCAACCTTATGTTCATTAAATCACTGCTGTTACTACTTGGTTGATGGAGACTACGTGAAATATGTGAGAATGTGCATATACCACACTCTGATCACTGGTGACTTCCATTTCTCTGCCTTCTTTGGACAACATCCCTTACATCCTGTCCAGTGCTGTCAGGTATGAAGGACATAGAAGGGGTGAGAGGTCATCAGACGCTCCACACATCCTACATAGCAATCCTACCAACGGCCTCCTTTCCATTTTCCTCACATTCCAGTGATTATTTCCTAAAGGCCTTGCTAATCGGCAGCATTTCTTTGTTCTCTCTCTTCGCTGGCTGGTTCTGTTCAGATGTCACAGGCTGTACAAGGTTGTCTCTGGTGGATCTGTTGCTCTTTTGTTGTTCTGTCTTTGAATGAACAGCACCGGAGGGTAGAACATGTAGCAGATCTGTAGGTACTTGGAAATCTGTGACTTGCTTCTAGAGCGTGGAATGTGGATTTTTCTTCATAAATTATTAGGTTAAAGAAAGTCCATCAGATCATCTGGTCTGCTCTCGTGTATAACATTGGCCAGAGAATTCCACCCAGTGACTCCCCTACCTTATGCCTAATATCAACTCTCAATTAACACGCTTTAGTTAATGTAATGTGGTGACTATTTTTAAGGTCCTGGGGAACAGAGAAGTGTGAAGAGAGAGCTCTAGAATTTACCACACAAAAGTGTGATAAATTCCAGTAGTTGGATGGGTTTAGACAAGAAATAGGACTGCTTATTGGCTATGTCTACACTGACAAAGTTAATTCAAAATTGTTACTTCAAATTAACTACTTCGAATTTAAATCAAAGTTGTTATTTCAAATTAGAGAGTCTTCACTAGACTCCTAATTCGAAATAAAGTAAGCTTTATTCATTCAAATTGGAGAGTCTTCTCTGGACTCTCTCATTTGAACTAGGGGAAGGTAGGCAAGTGAATAGGAAAATTAGTTTGAATTAAGCCTACTCCATGGCTAAAAGTGGTGTAATTGGAACTAATAACTTTGAAGTAAGTGATACTTCAAAGTAAAAGGAGGTTTATTATATTGAATTAGCACTTCCTTAATTCAAAATAAGGAAAGGCTTAATTCAATATAAGAAAATGCCTCCATGGACAGGGATTGTTATTTCGAATTATGCCTCGTTAATTAGAAATAACTGGTAAGTGCAGATGCACCCATTAACAATGAAGATAATTAACCATTCGAGCAATTTTCCTAGGGCTGAGGTGAATTTCTCATCACTGGAAAATTTTAAATCAAGATTGGATGTTTTTCTAGAAAGTCCAGTCTAGTTCAAACAGAAATTAATTCAAGGAAATTCTGTGGCTTGTGTTACACCGGAGGTCAGACTAAATCATCACAGTGGCCGCTTCTGGCTGTAGAATTGATGAAGCTTCTGGGTGCAATGTGTCTTGTATTTAGTACACATTACCGCTGGCCTTAGTTTGTAGTCGCAGTGCTTGTGAACGCTCATTCAGCGTCCAAACAGGTGTCCAATTTAACCACGCCAATATCCCTTGTTCATTCCTGTTTGTGACCATCTGAGCAGATGAGGATTTTTTTGCACAAAAAGAGCGTGCACTAATCTGTGGCATGACTTATTCATTATCCTAAGTGAATAAAATACTTCAATTAGCCAGCCAGGGAGTAGTTCCAATTCACTATGATTCCTGTGACCAGTCACAGATTGCCATGAGTGGCTAGTCAAACTGCCCAAGTCACGAACACCGCCAGGGCAGAATATTGTTCTCCCAAATTCTCCCACACAGCTTTATGGGTGATGGATCTGTTTGGAGAGATCGGGATGCACTTACAAACAGATTGTGAACAGTAGACAGCAACACTTATCTGAAGAAAATATTCAGAGTGAAAAATTCTGCCAGCTGCACTTATTAGAAATGTAGGTTAATATGTTTTAAAGCACCTAAGTGACTTAGGAGCCCAAGGCCCATTCTTCAGAAGAGACTTTGGCCACTCAAGTTTCACTGATATTTATGTGACTAAAGAGAGAGACCGGGGAGTGAGATTTGCAAAATCATCGAAGCAGGTTCAGCACCTAACTCTCATTTAAATCAATAGGAGTTAGGCATGTAACTTGCACAGGTGGTTTTCAGAATCCCCCTAGGTGTCCATGTGCATCTCTGGTTATCTTGGCTGAGACCTTCAGAAGTATTTAGGTACTTAACTCCTGTTGAGAGGGTCGTTGAAGATCTCAGTTAAATCCCTTTAAAAGCCCAGCCTTTAGGAACCCAAAAGTTGATATGACTTTTTGAAATGGGATTTTGGAGCCTTAGGCTCTTTTGAAAATATCACCATCTGTTCTTATGCTCAGATTTACTGCTACTCTTATGTCAGGTGCCCCTTGCAACCCATCAGCATTTACTGGGCAGTGTCTCCTTAGGAACGGCAGAAACAGTGGAGAGGCTGGCTGACAAATCTGAAAATCACTCTTGGGAAAGATGAGGATGGGAACAAAACTCAGAGCCCTTGGTAAAGCCCACAGACTCCATCCACCTGCTCACGGTAACGCCAGCAATAGGATCAAGGAGTCTAGTGGCACTTTTAAAGACTAACAAATTACAAATTACTAACAAATAGACTAACACGGATACCCCTTTGGAACCAGCAAGAGGGGAAAAGATACAGGTGGCTTTGTGCATTCATTTCTCTATGCCCAGGAAGCACTCAGAGACCTCAGTGGTGGGTGCAGGGTAAGCACCGGAGGAGAGAGACAGATAGATAAGTAAGGGTGCATGCACAGAGATTAATGCATGGGGGGATATAAAAAGAAAGGAAGAAAGTCTTGTTTCCAGGGGGCCTCCTCCTATTGTTTACAGATGTCAAAGGTCAGCATCCAGGTTTTGTAACCAGAGTATGGCTTTTGGAGGCCAGGCATTGTAAAACAACCTTCAGAGATCAAGTTGGCCCTTCCTACGGCTCAGATAAGTGTCTGCACCTACACTCATAGCATGGAGAGGAAACCAGGACAAGCCAGGGCATAGCTGTGACAACACTGCAGTGGACAGATGGGGTTATAGGGAAGCTACCAAAGAAAGGAGCTTGCAGAACTCTAAGGTCAGAAGGGACCAATATGGTCATCTAGTCTGAGTAGTTTGAGACTTTTATCTGTGCCAAGTAAGGTAGCGTTTAAAGTCCAACATATGTCAGAGGAAATTGATAGTGGTCTCAGAAAAGAGCAAGTTGGTTTTGAGAAAGGGCACGAATGCACAGATTAGATCTTCAAAAAATATAATAGAACAATGCTCAAAATGGCAACAACCACTTTACATGAATTTCACAGATTTTGAGAAGAGTTTTGACAGCAGACACAGCATCAGTCTATGGCATATTCTGTGGGTTTATGAAATCCCTTTTCATATAGTTAACATCATTAAAAGCTTTTATGCCAATTTTACATGTAGTGTTGATCACAGTGAACTCAGTTTAGAAGTCAAAACAGGAGCACGGCAGGGGTGTGTTGTCTGCAATTCTCTTTAACATTTGCCATTGATTAGCTAATGTTGACATACAGCAGGAGACATGCCAGGAGGTAGCAGATGGACAGATGGAAGCCCTTCTCATCCATTGAAGACCTGGACTTTGCAGATGATCTTGCTCTTTCATCACACACATCACCACATGCAAGAGTAAACAACCAGAGTCAACATATTTAGCCAGCAAATTAGGCTGAAAATCAGTTGCAATAAGCCAGATGCCATGACTTTTAATATTGCCTCACCATCAACAGGGTGGATAGAGTTTTACGCTCTCACTGATGTAAAAACGTTGACATACTTGGGCAGTACCCTCAACCAGGATGAAGGAACAAGTCAGGATGTTTGGAACAGAATGAATAAAAGCTGGGAATTCCCTTAGGAGCGTAAATACAGTCTGGAAAACTTGAAAATATAACATCAAAGCTAAACTCAAGATTTATCAGAGTTGTATACTTTCAACACCACAGAAAGCTGGGGGATGGCAAAGTATGACATGTCCAAGCTGTCTTCGTATTATACAACTTGCCTTAGAGAAATCCTCTGTATCTTTTGGCTCAGAACAGTCTGAAATCAAGATCCATTTCTAGAGTGTAGCCAAGAATCTATGAATACCATCGTTACCAGAAGCCATTGGGAATGGATTGGCCATGTATTTTGGATGGAAGTTGATTTCATCACCAGAACAGCAATAAGGTGGGCACTGGAAAGCAAGAGAAATGGTCGCCCAAAAACAACAAGACAGGGAGCTGCAGAAGCTGAGCTGAAAAACTTAGGGCACAGCTGAGGAACCATTGAAAGACTCACCAGAAAGAGACGGGAGTGGATGAATTTCTTTGCTGCCCTCAATGCCCAAGACGTAATAGGGCACTAACTAACTTGTGATGTTGCAAGTTGAGTGTGCTTCTGACATGACCTGGCTCAACATTTTTTTCCTGTACAGTTTGGACTCATTTCTCCCCAGTCCCTGCACTGAGGCTGTGTTGCTGGAAGTGGGGTGAGAGAGAGGGCCCATGTTCCCTGGAGGGCATGTTACTAGGGGAATGGGGACACCACATGAACAGAGAACTAGGTGAGGTAGTCAGGAGGCAGTTTGCACGTGGATTGAACAGTGCATGGGGTTTAACAACGTTACACTTATTCAGCTTAACCTGAATTCATCTTCGTTCTTTGCAAACGAACCCATGCATTCTCCTCCATTTCAGCTTCAAGCCCTAAACGAAGCGATGGAGCGAGTGTAGAACAAAGTGAATTCTTGCAGATGGCTCCCTGTTTGCTGTCACTCTCATTTATCCATCTGGGGAGATCTGCAGGCCTCATACGCTGTGGTTCACCTTGATTTGCTCGTCCTTGCTCTGCTTGCTATGATGGGCAGTATTAGAAATCCCCACTGGGCTTTGAATCAATGCAGTAGATTCGTGCGTGGCAACAATGCAAAATCAGCCAGGAGAATTTCTAATATTCACAGCAAGCTCTTCTTTGGTGACAGGCCTGTCAGGAGGCCAGGGTCCCTGGCTTGTCCCCGGTGACTTTCAAAGCCCTGAGCTGGGCAGCTTTTGGCTTGTGAGGAAAGAGGAGAAGTCCAGGCAGGTTCCTCTTCATCCATGCTATGAGCTGAGGGCAGTGTGTGTCCTAATTCCCCAAGCTTAACTCCGGTCTGAGCCATTCAGGAGGTGGGAAAGTTGGCATTCTGTATTAAGGACCATAATACAAAGTTCAGTGCTGACACAAGCAATCACAGTAGCATCAGTCAAACTCTGACTTGCAAGCACCCTCCTGACGACTGAAGTTCCTACAGCAGGTGCAGTTGAGCCTGGGTCAACCTTGCACTGGGCCTGTATGTCATATACATCTGTGCCAACCGTGTATGAAATGCACCTAAATGAGAACAGAAAGGTTTGCACTTCTGTGGATGTGTTTACACTACGGCAGCCTTGCACTGCTGGTACTTCTGGAAGCAGCATAGGCCGATCTCATGCACAGTGCATGTGATGTCACACCACACAAGGGATGGCATTTTGAGGCATGACCTTGCATACAGAACATGTGTGAAATCACACCATGCACACGGGGCACCATCTTTCAAAGTGCACTGCCCAGCCCCTACTAGCAGGACCTCGCACACCTGGTGCTTTGCAGGTCAGTGTGGAGAAGGAAGAGTGTTGCACTCTTGAAAGTTATGTTCCCCTGTCCAATATTGGATAAAACCATGACTTGCTTTGTTCCAATACTGGATGGGGAAGAAATCCTCTCCAAAGAGGACTGTGTGGTTCAAAACTGGACGAATAGCCTGCCTAGACCACTGGTTCTCAACCACTGTGTCAGGACACATTACTGTGTTACCACACAGCACTAAGCGTGTTGCGGAGAGCTGGGGAGATGGCTGGATGTGGCCCGAGGGAGGTGGGCTGGTGTGCAGGGGCATCGCTGGCACCTGGCACACGGGGCACATGCCCCGAGTCTTGGCGCCGGTGCCCCGAGTGTCCAGTCCGTCCCGTCCCAGACCGGGGACCCTAGCTGGGGCGTCCTCCGCAGCACTTGCCTCTCCCAGCCCCGGCCCCGGCCCCAGCTGGGCATTGAGGCTGGGAAACCCTCAGTGGCTCCTGCCTCTCCTGGCCCCGAAACCGGCCGGGGATCTGGGGCCAGGCTGGAGGCAGCAGGAGCCCGATGAACAGGCGCCAGAAAGTGGGCAAGGGGGCGTAGCCTGGGCCCGTGCCCCAGGTCTTTTCCGGGGCCAGCGACATTCCTGCTGGTGTGTCCTGTAAGGTCATGATATGCCACCAAGTGTTTTGTGACCTGCAAAAGGTTAAGAACTAATGTTCTAGACTACACTGGAGCTGGGGGTGTAAATTCCAGCTCAAAGAGAAATACCCACTCGAGTGCTGATCAATTTAATGTGTTAAAAAAGAGCAGTGTGGCCACTGCAGTACAAATGGTGGGAGAGGTGAGCCACCCAAATGTGTTCCTTGTGCCACAAATGAGATCGTACTCAGGGCAAGCATGCGTCTCCTTTCTGGAAATTACATCTCCTGCCCAAAGTGTAAATGTACCCTGTAAATGACACACAAAGTGCAAGGCTGGTGAAAAGCTGGCTCTCTGCAGGCTGAAAGCTGGAATAGTTTGGATATGCATCGTAACTACTGTAGGAATGGCCCTTTGTACGGGATATTAGTTTGGAAGGAATCTTTGTTTCCTGGATGTAGTGCAGATCCTGGTAGGCACTGAGCTATTGGGTATGATGGGCCATATGTGGCAGTCAACACCAAAAAATTCCTGACTGCTTCCCCGAGGCTGTCTTTTGTGTGGGATCCAAATCCAGTGGGCTTGCACTGAGCATTATTGGCTTGGGCCCCACAAGTGAGATAGATGGGGGGACTTGTAGTTTGAGTATTGGTTAGGTCAGGATCTAATACCGCTGTGGCTGTCAATGCGGGGGTTTGACATTTTATCTCTATAGTCCGGGGTGGACAAAAATGGGTCACAGCTAGGTGCCAGAAATTTTACTTTTGTTCACCAGAGGGCACTATTCCAATACTTTCCTGCAGTGGACCTAGGCTACTAAAGCTGGTGACCAGAAACATAGATTTGTTGAGGCCTGCTATAGTCACACTGTTACAACCCCTATCATGGACTACTGCAAAGGTGCTCATACTGTATGGGAATAGTCTACACTTGTGTGTGTGTTTTTATACCCATATAAATGCCTCCGCCCCAAGGAAATTGTCCAACCAGCTTTAACTGAACTTATAAATCAAGAGATATAACTTTTATATGTAGACAAGATACTTTTGAAAAAGTTACCCATTATTCCATCCCAGTTACCCTCATGAGGAGCTTGCTGTGAAGCTGTCATTTTCTTGCTCTTCTTATGTTATCTGCTCTCAGTGCAGTAGGAGCAGAGTCATTTGCCAATTTATTCTTCAGTTGACTTGGCCCATCTGCTTTCAATCTATCTATAAATTCTCTCTGTCTCACCCCTGCCTTTTCCTTCTCCTCTGGGCACAGTCATTTCCATACAGGTGTCCCGAAGTGGCGTTCTCTCTTTTTAATTTTCAGGCCTAAGCAAATGCAGCTGTCATATTTGCATTTTGCTTTCTCTGGACCCAGCTTCTCCCCCAGGATTTATCACTTTGACAAGGCTTAAAGCACAGAATGGGTCACATTTCTGCTGCTCTTTTCCCCATCATTTGTTGTTTATCCAACATTGCGCTTTTCCAGCAGTGATGCTAATCGGATCCAACTCCACTCACTGATGCTCTAAAAGCAAACACAAAATCAGAAGAGATGACAGGCTGAAAGGTCACTGTGGACAAGAAAAGGAGAAACTGGTCAATTTCTGCAATATGGGGCTTTTTCCCCTTGCATTCTTCCTCCTTGCTGTTGCTAGGACATTTCCATCAAAATCATCAGCTGTACAGGTGATCGGTGACTTCTGACTCTCATGAACACTGCCCGCTGAGTTATCAGTAAACAGAACAGTGCCTCTGTTTTCTGTGTAGCATGCAATGGTAACATAACAGAATGTATTCCTAGCCTGGACATGCACAGAACTTGTATTGGTTTTGCTACAATTGGTTTAAAAACCAATTTAGTTTAACGCCAGTGTGGACACTCGAAATCCTTGCTTCCAAATTTAACTTGCCTCAGTAAAGGCAGGCAGCATCTGTGTGCAGTCCAGACCCTGGGAACAGGATGTTGCTTTGTGTCAGCGTTTACACTGCAATTAGAAGCATGATTGCTGTGCGTGTACAGTGACGGCTTGTGTATGGAAGGTGTTGGTGGGTGGCGGGGTGGTAACTAAATATGAATTATGAGCACAGGAAATTGATAGCATGCTGGCACAGATGTGCTGTGTTTGTGATTTGTATTTAGTAGCAGCCACAGGGCATCCTTCTCCACTGGCTGCCCCTGCAATTGTTGATCTACCTGAGCTAGTTTTAATTTAGCTAGTTTGTGTACCAAGAGCAGGGAAACCCACTTGAGCAAAACCCAGAACCCAGATAGACAGGAACACTGCTCCCAAGGCCCAAGAGCATTTTCTTCCTGGGGATCTCAAAGAGCTTTGCACCCTGTGCAGCAGAGATGTGGCATTCAGGGCTTAAAGCAAGAGAAAGTGGGCGAGCCTTTTCCCTCTCCACTGCTCTGTACACCAGCGAGCCTTGGACAGCCCACTATGATGGATCAGGCAGCTGCTGAGGGGCTGAAAGCCGTGACTGCTGCATCCCTGTGAGCTGCTGCCACAGTAGCCAGGGTCAGGGCATATGGCTTTAGTTTGCTTTTCCTAATGCTCGAACAGCTGAACAGACTTGAAAGGAAAGTTCCTGTGTTCAGGATTAAGCGGCCAGGCACCTCCTTATTTCCACCAGTGTGGGGATGGTCAGACTGATGCTGCTGCAGTTTGGTTGTCCTGTCTTAACTCCAGTGGTGAAACTAAAGTGGTGCCACTGGCCATCCCCACATTCTAGTGCAAAATTAAGTGGGCATAGCTGTTCTGGGTGAGAAGGGCATGCTAATACAGGTATAAGGCACTATGGTCACAGTGAGGTTTGACTAGAACAAGGAGACGTTTAAATAAAATCACACCCAAAGTCACAGAATTATCTCAGTAGACCTTCCAAGTGTAGGTCAGGCCTAAAGCAAAAAAGAGCAGAAGAAATGTCGTGTGTGTGAGCAGAGGCCCTTCCCGCCCTTGTCACCCACCATGATGAAACAAAGGGGCAAACTGAGGTGGGGTTTCAGTGACTTGCCCATGGTCGCACAAGGCCAAGCCTTGCCTAGAAGCCAACCATGCCAACACCTGGCCAGGAATTTTAACCACAAGTCACGCTCTTTGCAGCTTTCTCAGGCATGGGAGAGTCCCAATCACTGCCATATCTGGAATTGTCCCGTTTATTAATAGCCCTATTGGGCAGCTAACTGGAGCTGCTGGGAGTGTATCTAATTTCGAAGCATGTGTTTTGCTTCCTCAGATCGCCTTGGAGGTGAGAAGCAGTGACAGTTTAGGGGGCTCCTCTGTATCAGTGCATTGGGTGGGTCCTGGATAATTGCAAAGGTTCATGGCAGGCAAGGCTGGTGGGAGAATTTCAGTGAGGAAGAACAGCTTTTGTGACTGGCTAAATCCAGTGCTTTTCTATCACAGGCTGCACAGGGAGGTCAATGCCCATTATTGACCCAGCAGAAAGATTCCCATTAACTCGAAAGAGCTTTGGCTCAGGCCTTAGAAAAAGAGGGGGAAATAGGGGAGGGGGTATTAACACAAAAGAAATAACACTTGTAATTGGATCTGTGGCCATTTCTACTTCCCCAGGAGGCTGACTGCTTGAGAGCTGTTTTACCAGCTCAGCCTTTGGTTGTGTTATTCCTACCTCCAGTTACTCTACAGCATCCCATTCACCCCAGTTCCTTGGGGCTCATGTAAAGTGGGTCTGCAGAGCTGCCATTCGGATGCTTTTCTTGCATGAGGGCGAGTTTGGTAAGATCAGCTGAAAACTGATGATTGATGCAGCAATCTGGAGAAGACATTATGGAGGAAATGGCTGCTCTGGACATTTCCTTCCCAGTAACTCATCAGTCTTCCTTCTCTCTTCTCTGTACCTCCCAGCCATGCCTGGGGTCGGTGTCAGAGTGGGTGGCCCTGGTTTCTGTTAGTACAGCCATGACCACTTGCAGGAAAGGACTGAATACTTGGGAGGAGGCTGATGTGCATCTGGTCTAGCTCTGTGTCCCTGATTTGACTGTTCTTCTCTACCCCATCAGAGGACGGACGGGGATACTGTGCCCTGCAGCTGACCTTACGCCAACTTCTGTGGGCTGAGTCTTTGTGGCTTGTCTGGTTCTTTTCCCACGCTTATTGGCAATGGTGTCCAGGGTTCAGAGCCATTCTCTGTGTCTGAGGCTCTCTCCACCAACCTGTTTTTTCCATCAGTCAAGCTCAAGTTTTCTTCTTTGCCATGTTGCCTGTCGTCGGCTTAAAAGGGCAACCCAATGATTATAGATCCCCGTCTGTGCCTAATCCACAGCGGGTAGGAGCGTGTTACAGCCCCCTCCCAAGGCAGCCTCTTGAGCTCAAGCTGTACCAGCTTGTGCTTTTAGCTCTGGGAGTGCCCAGTTGCTAGCCACGATGAGCACTCTCACCCAGGGGTGTTTCATCCAGGATTCAAACTACTGCAGCTCTCAGACCTTTGACATGAGTTTTCTCGCCCAGCGGAAGTATTTAGCTCTCTATGTACGGTGGTGGATTCAGAGACGCGAGTCTGTTATGAAGCTAGAGCGCCTGGCTCATTAGCTCTGGGGATCCGTAAGTCAGTCCCAGTTGTGGGCCAAGGTGGCAGCTATTACATGAGCTCTGTGGGGCAGGGGTTGTAGTTCCCAGAGTTACAGAGTTTACGGCCAGAAAGAAACCTGCAGCTCATCCAGTCTGCCATCCTGTGCATCGCTGGGCATCCAAACTAACCCAGCATCTGCACATTAAACCACACAACTGACATGGGACTGCAGTGCTGGCAGCCCACAGGAGGCTAGACTATTATGTGCCACAGGCAGGGGATAGGAGGGTCTGAGGTGGGCCAGCACCAGAGGCCCCCTACAACGGCAGGGAAATATTCATGTGAGATAGACCCAGATAATCCTGACAAATGGACTACACCCACATGGCGCAGAGGAAAGCAAAAACCAGCAAAGTCCCCGCCGATCTGACCTGGGCAGAAATTCCTTTTTGACCGCACATACGATGTTCAATTAGACCCTGAACACATAAGCAAGAACCAGTCAGCCAAGCAGGAACGGATCATCACAGGGACTTAGGGGCCTTAATCCAGCCCTGCAGCCAGGCAGCTGAGAGTGTGAGTGCTCAGTGCCAGCTCAGGGCTCTACGGGCAGCCGTGGTAATCTAGTTCAGTAAAACAAACAAGGAGTCCTGCGGCACTTAAAGACTAACAAATTTATTTATTGCATGAGCTTTCGTGGGAAAAAATCCCACTTCGTTCAGGCGCTCCTCATCTTATGTCCATCTCCGTCTATGATCATCCTGGATGCTTCAGGGAAAGGAGATTTAAAAAACCAAAAAGGGTGTGTAGGGTACTTCCTGACCATGGCAAGTGGCATGTTTAAACCTTGAAGCATGGGCTTTTAGGAACATAAGACACAAAGAGGAGGTGAGCCTCAGGGCTATGTGTATGTGGACAGCATTCATTGACCATCGTGGCTCATAGAAATAAATAGGAATGATAAATTAACAAGTTTACCTTATGACTTTTTGGGAAGAAGTGACCATAGTCTGTCTGTGAACAAGGTGCTGGGAATAAGCAACCATCTTCAGCTTCATCAACGTTTATCTTTTTCACAAAATATCCTTTAAACGCTTCCTGCAGAAACATCTGAGGTTTCACAATTCTCTGCGGCTCTCATCTTCCATGTCCCTGTGTAGTGGCCTCCAGTCAGCAAGATCAGATGCAAAGACAGGCCATGGAAAAAGGATCAGAAACCTAACCTACCAGAGATGAAAGCATTTTTGGTCAGGGTTTTTTTCAGTGAGATCAGCAGCCGTTCTGGCTTTTGTTTCTCTGGAACCGTAACTCAGATAAGCTGCATTTCAACTGTGCTTTCCATTCCCTATTCACTTTCTCCAGCTTCATTTTGATTAGTTGAGCCTTCTTGTTATTAGGTAATTTTTCACTGACATGTCTATGGCGATCTTATTGGAATAAGGGGTACCACTGTAAGAAGCCTTTCTCTGTATCGCTGCAGCGCATGTGCTAGGGCCGGCTGACAAATTAAAATGATTTTTAGAAACAAAAATCAAAAGAAACAAAAAAAATTGTTTTGTGTGAAAAGTTTTCAGATATTTTAATCTTTTGTCAAAAAATAAAAAAACACTTCATTATGATTCTATTTGAATCTAAATGAAAATTTTGGGAGGAAGCTTGGGCAATATTTCTCCTCATCACTTCCTCTTCTTCCTTTTTCCACTGGAAAAGGGATGGCAGAACCCAAATCTGAAAATACTTTGTTTCAAATTAACTCCAAATGAAAATGAAAAGTTCCAAATGATATGGCGATTTCCTGTGAAAATGTCATACTTCTTGAAAAGACATTTTTATTACGGAAAAAGAAAACCCTTTTGATGAAAAACATGTCTTCCGGCTCCATTAATGTTTTACCCTTGAGAATGGATTATTATATATGCAAATTTCTCTGTTACCAGGGCCTCAGACACCAACTCTGACTTGAAATAAGAGGCAGATGCTGGAAATGGAATCAAGCGAAGCTTTAAAGGAGACTTTGTTTTGTAACTTGAGTGTTGTGATGATCAGTACGAATCTCATGTATCATAGTGATAGGTGGAGCTAAAAACCAAGGGAGAAGAAAAACCCATTAGCACAATGATGAGATACTGAAGGGGAATGTAATAGAAGTGTAAATTCATAAATTTTAAGCCAGAAGGGACCATTACATCATTTAGACTTGCTTTCTGCAAAACACAGGCCATTAAGTTATCTCTGCATTGAGCCCAGTAACTTGTGTCTGGCTAAAGCGTCTCTTCCAGAAATGTTCCCATCTGGATTTGCAGACATCTAGAGGGAGAGGATCCATGACTTCTCTGGGGTGTTTGTTCCATGGATTCATCACCCTCACAGTTAAACGTGTCCCTGATTTCTAATTTGCAGCTGTCTGCTTTTAACTTTCAGTCATCTCTTCTTGTTATGCTTTTCTTCACTTCTAAATAAAAGTATAACAATAAGAAACGTATTTGCTGTAAATTTCCAAGAGGGCAGCCGTGTTAGTCTAGTTCAGTAAAACAAACAAGGAGTCCTGTGGCACTTAAAGGCTAGCAAATTTATTTATTGCATGAGCTTTCATGGGAGAAAATCCCACGTCATCAGACTCTGTAAAAATGGCGGAACTTACAGAATGGGAGGAAGTAAATCCCCCATCTTCAAAGTATCTGAGGAAATGGGATTTTCTCTCACGAAAGCTCATGCAATAAATAAATTTGTTAGTCTTTAAGTGCCACAGGACTCCTTGTTTGTTTTGCTGTTAATGTTATTTTTCGGTCACCTAAACAAGTACCAGGTACCACATAAAACCACAGTTCTGCCCTGAGGACTAACTTCAGTATGACATAAATGAAGGTAAAAACAGGTCTGGAGATGGATGCACGGATGGATGGAGATGGATGATAGTCCATTTATATCCAATGCTCCTATACTTCTCATGGGCACTGTGCCCGGAGCTGAGTGCTCAGTGGGATTTCAATGAGATGAGGGAAATGGCACAGATGGAAAAAGCACAGGCAAGAAGATGAAAGGAGTATCCAGGGGGAATAGGCAGAACAGAACGGGCTTGAGGAGGTGATCTAAAATGATATGTATCTGTCTATCTGTCAGACTCTCATGCTGCTGCCCTTCGCCATAGGATGTGTGCACCTTGCACATAAAATAGCCAAGTCTCTACTGGATTTTTTGGAATCTCTGACAATTCACTGTTTACAGGGCCAAAACTTGGGGTAGCATTTTTGCTTTTAATTTGTTTTGGTGTCATAAATTTCCATTATTTAACTTTTTTGGATATGTGTTTATCAGGAAAAGTCAGGGATTCAGTAAAAGGGGACACCCATGCAGTGAATCAAAGAGGAGTACTCTGGCACTTTAATGATGAACAAATTTATTTATTGCATAAGCTTTTGTGAGCTCAGTCCCACTTCATCAGATCCACGGCGTGGGAACTGTAGTGTGCTAGGTGTATATACACATATAGAGAAGGGTGGGTCCCATGGTCAATTCAGCAGTTCCTGAGTGAGAGCGTTGGTGTGACTGTCACGCCTGTGATGGAAAGACTTTTACCACCCCACAGTTTTGCACATTAAAGCCTCTTATGTGACCTTTTCCTAATGCTGTTCTCAGTCTCATCCAATGCTGCCCTTCTCTTTATGTGTCTGACAGCTCCTACCTCATCTTGCTGGAACGTGAACTGCATCTTCTTTAGGAGGCATGAACACCTTTGTACAGTAACCTGCCAGGCACAGCCACAGAGAAATAGTTGTAACAAAGGGGAGGGTAATGCACAAACACACACACCTGTCTGTGCGAACACACTTGTGGCTATGCACATGCACACCCAGACACAAAAACACCCATGTACTCACAAACACAAGTACATGCAAATCCTTTTTCTGACATAGGCCATTTCTGACATTTCAACTTTAAGCAAAGAGGTCTATATTCCCACTCAATAAACACAAGATATGGGCTGAGGAGTGGCTTTGTCTGAGGCTCCCTGATTCTGGGGTTCGTTCTCCAGCAGGGCAATTCAGAGTGTGATATACGGCTCGTGAGACCAGTAAAGACTCTGGAGCTGAATTATGTGAGAGGCAGAGATGGAGGAGCTGGCAGGATGAGGAGGGAAGTGCAGATGTGTGGCCGTTGCAAATTCCAGAGGTAGATCAGACAGATGGGGTGGAGGGAAAGGCAACGAATGCATCACACCCTCTGCCCACCCCACCCTCGTCTCTGCCCCAGCCTGGGTCCTCATCTAATTCCAGCTCCCACCAGAGATTTGAGCAGCAGCCGTATCTGAGCTATCGCCCCCAGTCCCCCGAGAGTGATTGCTCTGAGGGACCCATGCTCCAGCCTAGATCAGGGACTGATGCTGAGCCTTAACGAGAAGACAGCAGGGGCCCATGCGCTCCATGTGGGAAAAGGCCCAGCAAATCCCATCTAGGGCCCACCAGGGCTAGAATTGGGAGGTGTAACCAAAGGAAAGTGGGTGCCTAGTAGCTTCCTTCTAGCTCACCAAGGGCCTGAGATGATAAACGGCACATGGCTTGGTTTTAGGTAGGTCCTTGTGAGAAGGGGTGAAATCTGTTGCTGCTGTTCCCCAGCATGGTTGGACTCTAGCTGGCCTGTGCAGATGGAGGGACAAGTCATAGTCCCAATGGCAAGTTTTAGAAACTGTGAAGTATGTGATGTGTACGGGGTATGTCCCACCCCATTCCCTCTGAGCTCAGCCTTCAATTCCCAAAAGGGATCCCTGCCTAGCTCCTTGGAGAAGCTCTCTAGCCCAGCTTTGCTCCCCTCCACAGGTTCTCTGTCACAATCCCCAGCCTCTCAAGAAGCTGCCCATCCGGCGCGTCATGGAGCCATAGGTGTTCCTTATTCCCATCCAGAAGCCCCCATCACTGAATGAGCAATACCCCTTTTTCCTGGCTCTGTCCAAATTCACAGGACCTTGCCGAGTAGAGATGCTCGCCGGTGCTTGTCACCAGCCAGCCCTTCCTTGCCACCCTTAATCCCTGTGCCCCCTGCCTTGCTTTTGCTGGAGACTAAAGCCATGGAGCTTTTCCTCTGAGTCACCCACTGCTTCCCAGCAGCGGCTCCCTTCTTGGCATATAAATCACCGACTCAGACACGGGCTCTGTTCACGAAAAACAGCGAGCAATTCTCATGTCTGCCATCCTTCCCGTGGGAGCCAGCCCACCCTTCTGGTTGATGGGAATCATTTCTCAGACGGGAGGTGGTTAGCAGGGGAGACAAATGGGACTGATTGCAGCAAGTCCTTCTCCGATGATAGCTGCACTAGAGAGCTCAGATCGCTTACGGTTATTGAATAATTTGTGCTCTCGGTGATCTAATGAGGTTACGAGCCTCCCCTTTCTCGCCTCTCTCTTCACACTGTGTACGGGGGGACATTCTTCCTGATGCTCACTGCACCCTCTTGAAATCCAGCCAATTTGGACAGCAAATGTCCAGAGACTTGAAATACAAAGTGTTCTGCAAAGGAAAGATTGGGTTCATGCCCTTCTTTTGCTTTCTAGAGTATTAACACACACACCCCACCCTCGAAATGATGGGGTATTACAGTTTCTTTCACTTTGGGTTTTGGAGCAAGCTACAGAGCTTCTCTACCCATTTTTTCCTGACAGACCAGGCACCGCAGGTACCAAAAAAGTGAAACCAGCAGTGAGAGATAGAGGGAGGTTTAGTCAGACTTTCTAGTTGGCTTTTAGTCTACTTTCTAGTTGTTTTTTGTTAACACCTATTTAATTAAAACGCTCAAAAAACCATTGGTACGAAGGCATTCTTTGTTAAAGTTTCAACACCTCCATCCCTTCAGTTAAGTGCTGAGAGATTTTTTGCTTTTTAGCTCCAAACCCTCCTCGAGACCTTCCACAAAAACAAGGAAAACGAGACTGACTGTTCTGACGGTCAAACTTTTCTCAGGAGGTGAAATAAAACCTTTCGGCATCATTTTTTTGTCATAAAGATATTTTTGAAATGGGAACAATCCCAGAATATTTTCCTGTGGCAGGTAGGGGGCATGTTGGAGATCTGACCAAACAGAACTGGTGGGAGCTAAGCACTGTGGTGCACCGCTTATGGCCAAACAACATTTTCCATCTCTCCCTCCTGGCAGGCCTACAAGAAAGCGGGCTTGATCCTCAGGAACTGACACTTTAGGAAATAAAAAAGCCTTTGGATAAAACCTTCTCCTCCCATCAACAGGGCTGGCTGGTTTTTCCTCAAGTCACCAGCTGGTAGGAGAGGACATCATTTTGCTGATTGTTTCCTTGGTGTCAGAACTATTTTCTTTGGGGTCCCCGAGTCACACATAGCCGCTCCGTGTCAGTCAAGCACAGTCTTACAAAGCTGGAAATCTCTCTTGAGCTGAGTCCCAGAGAGCTATTAATGCTGTGATGCCCTGACTTTGCCGTGGCATTGTCATAACTCAGTGTCATCCAATATTTATGCCACATTGTGATGCAAAACATTATCAGGATGTCATGCTGTGGCTACAGTCCAGGCCCTTTAAAATCCCTCCTGAGCTGCAGGAAGAGGGTGACTTTGTCATAGGAACTCAGGGTCTGAGCTTCTTCCCTGCCCTGCCCCTTGTGTCATTTGCACCTGTGCAAGGTGAGCGTGAAATGTGGGATTTGGCACATTCTGTTTGCAGCCTCTGCTGACGGGACTAGGCTGTGAACAGAGGACCTAGCGGTAAATGGCCCATAGCTATTCTCTGGGTTTAAAATGATCTATGGCCAAGCTCTGCCTAACCTCATAGATTTGGCACCAGTCCTGGCCTAATTTACCTCTGTAAATCAGGAGTGACTCCCTTGAGGTCAATGAAAAATTGCCATGAGACCAGATTTGGTCTCTATCCCTCTTTCTGCCCCGCCCACCCACAATATCTCACCCCAGTAGCACATGAAGCTTCTCCTTTGTAGCTTCTGACCAGACGTGCCCACGCCTCTCTGCTCCTTGTCTCTCCAAGCTGTGATTCCACCTGTGTCTAAATCTGATGGGGTTTTCTGTCTCTTCCACAGTTATAAGAACGTGGTGACTCCCAAACGAGCAGCTGTGGCCATCGCTTGCTACTGGATTGTTTCCTTCATTGTGGGGCTGACCCCCATGTTTGGCTGGAACAACCTGAACAAGATGAGGAGGGCTCAGGAGGTGAACGCCAGCCACACACCCTTTATTATCAGGTGCCAGTTCGAGAACGTCATCAGCATGGAGTACATGGTCTATTTCAACTTCTTCATCTGGGTGTTGCCCCCCTTGCTGCTGATGCTCGTCATCTACCTGGAGGTCTTCAAGCTGATCCGCAAGCAACTCAACAAGAAGGTTTCATCCAACTCAGCGGAGCCTGAAAAATATTACGGGAAGGAGCTGAAGATCGCCAAGTCCTTAGCTCTCGTCCTCTTCCTGTTTGCACTAAGCTGGCTCCCGCTGCACACGCTGAATTGCATCACCTTGTTTTGTCCGTCCTGCCAGACCCCCAGCATCCTAATCTACATCGCTATCTTCCTGACTCACGGCAACTCGGCCATGAACCCCATTGTTTACGCCTTTCGGATCAAAAAATTTAGGACCACCTTCCTGCAGATCTGGCACCAGTACATCTGCTGTGAAACCAACAAGAACGCTAACAACCTGGACAACACCGAGCTAGGCAACTGGCCAGTGGAGAGGGCAGGGGCGGTCACAGACGTGCCGTACCGTGATTTACAAAAGCCCCTTTAATGTCCAAAAAGCCAATTCGGCATCACCCCTCCTACACGCACAAGGGACTGGTATGGGGATAGGGAGCAGCAAGGACCCAGGAGACCAGAGAGGGTCAGACCAAGCAGACGTTTACCTGAGCTCATCCAGGGCATTATTTATTCACAACCATTGTACTGTTCTGATATTGTAGCCTGCACAACGTTTCTGTTTTGTTTTGTTTTTTTAAAGGGCAAAGTGTACCTAAATATTTAAAGAGGAATTGTACAGACAAGAATGTGAAATATCTTTAACTCAAATAAAAAAGAAAGACGGCAGCTCTGCAGCATTTCAGATGGGCCCTCCCTGTCGGGGTCTCACTGCGATGCTTGCTCTTAGAGCGGAGGCTGCTCAAACGGGAGCACAGAGCAGGACCATGGTGAAGTGGCTTGAGGTTGTAAATGTCCCTATGTGTCTGTCCCGTCACTTAGCCCTCCTTGGAGGCAGCTTTTTTGAACCCCGGGGGGAAGAGAGGTGCATCATGGGACATGTAATCCTTTTAAAGCAGTGGTTGTCAAACTTTTTTTCTGGAAAACAATCATTCATGCTTGCAACCCAACCATTACATCTTTGAGCAATGCATTCCAGTCTTTTGGCAGTGGCAGCAGAGGGTGCCATGACCAAGTGCCTGAGGGTCTGTGACCCAGTACTGGGTCCCGACCCATGGTTTGAAAACCGTTGTTCTCAGGAGTCCAACCTATACTGGAACATGGGAGCATAAGACAGCTGCACTATTACTCCCATGAGGCACAACGGGACCAGCTTGAATAGAAATATTTCAAAATTGCCAGATTATTTTGCTGAAAGGTTCCTGTGTAGAAAAAACTCTTATTTTCTGATCTAGATAGACAACATAGGGGCCATGTTGCCCTTGTCAACAAGGCCAGGCATCTGGTTTTAAGCTGGCCAGTCCTATTTTTGGGAAGTCCCTGCCCAGTACCGGATGTGGGCTCAGTCTCTGCTAGCATGACCTTGCATGCATGGTCATGGTGGTGCATGAGAAGTCATGGTGGCAGGGGAGGGCCTAAAACCCCTTAGTGGCACTTGGGCACCTGAAATTCCCAGTGCAGATGCTCAGTATGAATTTTGGAAATGAGTTGGTGGTGCTACAAATAGTTGGCCATAACTTGCTTCTAAATGAGCCTAGATCAGACCTTAACCGTGTTTCTTTGCCATGCTAAGACACGGCCTGACAGAACACAGGCTGCTTTTCCCTGCAGCTTCTCTTGCTCATGCCTTGCTCTGAGTGCTAAGCCGGAGACGTTCCTGAGGTAAGTAAGGCTGGTTTTTCGATTCATAAAGCTGAGTACCCGAAACTCTGAAGCCAGATGGCACCCATATGCAGATGCACCAGTGGTATAAATATACAGCCTTAGGCAGCATTGCCAGGTCAAGGGCATGCAGAGCCACGATTTGTGGCCTGTCAGCTATTCAGTCTGCCCATTTACTGGCGCTGGCCAGAGCCGAACTCATCTGCCACCTACTCCATTGTGGTAAAAGCTTGGATCATGATGGCTGCAGCCTCTTGGTTCACACGCTTTGAGCTTCCCTAGACAGTGTGTATCATCAGCTACTACACCCTCATCTGTCTCATGGGGAGGCAGGAGGTCTCAATAGCCCAGGCAGGGCTCTCAGGGATATTCTGGAATAAAGACCCTTTATTGGAAAGAAATCTTTTCCCCAGACTCCAAACACTTCTCCCCAGAAAGACACCCAGTTTTGGTTTCAAGCTGCAAAATTTCAAGCATAAGGAGAATTTCTTTACAACTTCTGTTGGTTGAAAAGTCATTTTTCATCCTAAAAAAAAGGCAGTGATGAAAACATTTTGGCCTACTGAATGAGAACGTCTCCTGTCTAAAACTGTGGCCCGGGCATTTTTGGCTCCAGAGCAAAGTTTATTATGAGGCTGAAGTAACTGAAGAAAAGAAAGGGTTAGTTAGTTAGGCTGTTCTCAAAAGATAAAGGAGCAGGGGGACTAATATCTTGTATGGGACCAACTTCTGTTGGTGAGGGAGACAAGCCTTTGAGCTACATGCCGTTCTCATGGTGTCTGGGATGGAATTTCACACTTCAGGAAGGAGATTCCTTTTCAACCTACATCTCTGAACCAAAGATGAGTCTCTCATATCCCGGTTTCAGATTTGAAACTGTCTTGGATAGAAACACATGTTTTATGGCCCATCTTGAAGAGTATCATGTTTGTGCTCAAAAAAACCAGGCATGAGTAAAGCTCTTATGGGCAGCTGGTGTTGCAGTGGTTTCATTCTTACTTTCTTATTTTACGGCCAGTTAACTTGCATGTACCCGTTACAAATGACCAGATCATGTGCAGTCCAAAGACTAGCTTGAACGATATTTTCCCAAATGCGGTGATACACCCCTCACCACACAGGCGGGAACAACCAGCTTAAGGGACAAGGCTGGACACCATCATGATGCCTCCAGAGTGACAGCACTTCACTATATACTTGCACGGAAAACAGTCAACATGTGAAGCAAGGTTAACCAAAGGCTTGTCTACACTTAAAATGCTATAGCGGCACAGCTTCAGCATTGACACTTCCTATGCTAACAGGAGAGGTTCTCCCATCAGCACAGGTCCTCCACTTCGGCAAGAGGCAGTAGCTAGGACAGCAAAAAAATTGTCTTTCATCTTAGTATTGTCTACGTGTTGACTTCGGCCAGTTTAACTATGCCATTCAGGGGTGTGGATATTTCACGCTCTTGAGTGTTTTACTTATGTTGATCTAATCTTCTAGTAAAACAAACAAGGAGTCTGCTGGCACTTCAAAAACTAACCAATTTATTTATCACATGAGCTTTCGTGGGAAAAAATCCCCTGTCATCAGACACTTGAAGATGGGGAATTTACAGAATGGGAGGAAAATAAATTCAGGGAAGTGTAAGTCATAGGATCAGGTCCCAGAATTAGTCTCAGTTTGAACTACAGCAGATCTTTCAGAAACATAGCCAGTTTTGATTTTAAAATGTCTAGTGATGGAGACTCTACCAGACCCTCAGTAAGTTATTCCAATGGTTAATTCCATTCCCTGTTAAAAACTTGAGCCTGATTTCCAGTATGTATTTTTCTGGCTTCCAGTTCCAGTCATTAGATCTTGTTATATCTTTTGTCTGCTAGGTTGAAATGCTCATTATCAAATTTCTGCTCTCCATGCAGGGACTTATAAATGATGCTCAAATTACCCCATAACCTTTTCTTTGTTAAACTCAATTAATCAGGTTCCTTGAACTGACCACTGATAGGCAGATTTTCTAATCCTTTAACCCTTCTTATGGCTTTTTTCTGGACCCTCTCAATTTTTCAAAATCTGCCTCAAACTATGGACACCACAGCTGGACACCGGATTCCAACAGGGGCCCCATTGGTGCCAAAAACTGAAGAAAAATAATGTCTCTATTCCTGCTCAAGATTCCCCTCTTTATACATCCCAGGATCACGTTAACCCTTTTAGCCACCCTGGAAGTTCAGCTGCTTGTCCGTCACCACCCACATCCTTTCCAGAGTTGTTGTTTCCCAGATAGTGTCCCTCCTGACCTCGCAAGGATGGCCTGCGTGCTTTGTTCCTAAGCGTGTAGCTCTATATTCAGTGATATTTCAAACCATATTGTGTACACCTACAGTGCATTGTCTTTCAGCAATGCACAGAATACATTTATATAGCATGGCATCTGTGTAGCAAAGTAGATGGCGAGGCGCAGCTCAGGTGAATAGGGCAAAGACACATTAGAAAAGCGTGTGTATATTTGGGGGTACGTATCTTGTATGCTCTTCGTTTGCCTGAACTGTGCTTCCCCATCTACTCTGCTGTATTTACTAGTGCAACATCCCACTGTCGGAGCCTTTCCCCACCACAGAATATGGTTCACTGGCTTGGCCTGTCCTCCATCAGAGGCTTTCTCTGGCATGTCATTAGCCACTGGAGTGGGGTCACAATTTGCTTTTCATTGGGCTTTACAGCTAGCTATAGACTATAATACACGCTGCGCCCGGTGGCGTACAGTGTGGATATGGCCCTTGTTGCTAGCACCTATTCACCAGAGGCTCCAGGCTGTGCTAGATCAGTGACCCAGCCTCCTCCTTTATCACTTCATTGTGTGTAAACGTCGTCACTAATTAATTTCCGGCTCACTGGTAAAGACCTTGACTAACGGAGGGTCAAGAGCTGAGACTCCGCGCTGCAAACAGGCCCGCTCAATGATGATGCCCTGCTTGCAGTAACATTTTGAGGGCTATCTGTCAGTCGGTTTTTAATCCATTTACTGTGTGCCATGTTGACTTTATATTGTACTAGTTTCTAAATCAAAATCGCGTGCAGGACTAAGTCAATTGCCTTGTGGATGTCTAACTGTATTACATTAACACTATTACCTTTATCAGCCAGGCTCGTAATCTTATCAGAAAAAAGATGTGAAATTAGTTTGACAGGCTCTATTTTCCATAAACCCCTGGTGATATGTACTAATTATATTACCTTTCTTTAGTTCTTTAATAATTGACTCCTTAATTACGCACCCCATTATCTTGTCCAGGATCACCGTCAGACTGACAGGCCTATAATTATCCAGGTTGTCCCGTTTATACCTTTTCAATATTGGCACAACATTCACTTTTTTCCACTCCTTTGGAACTCCCCACAAGTTCCAAGACATGTGGAAAAGCAATATTGAAAGTCCTTCAAACAGCTCTTAAAATTCCTGGAGACAAGTTATCCAGCCTGCTAATTTTAAAATGTCTAACTTTAGTAACTGCTGTTTAACATCCTCCTGCGTTACTGTTGGAATGGAAAGTATTTCATTATCATTAGATGATATGACTACATCAGTCTGGCTTTTCCCCAAATACAGAACAGAAATTTTTATTAAATACTTCTGCCTTCCCTGTGTTATTAACAATTCAACTGTGTCTATCTAGTAATGAGCCAATACCATTATAAGGATTCCTTTTGCTCTGGATATACTTCAAAAACTCCTTATGTTCTTAACACCATTGGTCACAGAGTAATACTTTTCATCTTTTTGCTTCCCTTATCAGTTTTCTACAGTTCCTTTCTTCTAATACATATTCATTGCTATCAATGTCAGATTTTTTTCATTTGGTTTATATAGATATATGTGTATATCTAGCAGATTAGATAGATAGATAGATAGATAGATAACTGGTTTGGACATTATTTTGTTTTCCTATAACAAAAACCATGGGACATCACTGGCCCTTGACACCAGATCCAGAGCAGATCCCAAAGGGGAGACATGGAGCAAGAGCCTCCATGCTAGGATCAATTCTGTAGCTTTACACCTGGGGTCTTTTAGCAGGAACAAGGCGTTTCCCTTCCCCAGCCCCATCTCAGCCAAGGTTACAGACAGGCTGCCCCAGTTGCTGTCAGGGCCAGCAAGTCAATGTGCACTTCCAAATCCCACATCAGATACCCAATGGGAATCCAGGACTGCTAGGAGATCAGTGATTCACGTAGATGCATGCTGTATGAAAGGCAGTAAATTTGCTGAAATTCAGCAGTCTCCCTTTGGACTTTAGTCCATTTCAGGTTTTGAAAACACCCCAACCACACAAGGGTGATGGTCATTGACTCACCTGACGTGCCCAAGACCTCAAGAGCTAAAACCATGTTCTGCTCCACCTTGAGCTAAAGGATCAAGCTCCAGAATTTGGCTTAGAAATGATATCGCATCCTCTCTGGATTGAGCACAGTGAGGTACCTCTCAAACACACCAACCAGTTTTCCTTCAGCTTTTGTTCCTTGCCTACCCCAGCTCTAGGAGAACCCTTCAAGCAGCTAGTTATGGGCTTTGCCTGGCCTTATGGAAGCTGCAGTCTGTGCTGGTGGATCTTTTCCACCCAGGGCGATCATTTCCACAAGCACAGTAGTTGGCAGAGACTTCAAATGCGGTGCCATCCCCTGGTGCCCTCACTAGTTTTAAAATTTCTGTCAACTGACAACCTGGAAAACATTCAACATCCGAGCAGCCTCCAGAACCAACAAAACAAATTCACAGACTTAGAAAAAGTCTTTGGTAACCTTCACTCTGTTTCCGAAATGCTGCCATAACTGGGCGGAGGGCAGGATTCACTGGCATAAACCACTGAAGCTTTTAAAATATTTGAAATGGCTGATTTCAGTGATAACAGAGCACAGGCTACAAACCTACTCTCCTTCAGGGCACATGGGTATAAAGGGAAATTGAGGAGTAGGGTCAGTCTTAAGGCAGTTTTTTAAGCATCTCTTCAGTTTCACTTCTCATTGTTTGAAAAAGCTCCATCCTAATAATGGCATTCAGTGCAAGCACTGTTTATTCACATCTATAAATGTCTTTCCAAGACTTTAGTCTGAGGATAATGTGGTGTCGATGAGCGCACGTGACCTACGCAGGGTGATGCATTCCTGTCAGGCAGCCTCTAGGAAGTTTGTAGTTTATTGCTGACGGTGGTGTAGATCATGGGGTCTCGTTCTGACTGTCTGCTATGTCTACACTACGAATGTTAGTTCGAATTAAGAAAGTCGAACTAATAAATTTGACCTTAATTCAAACTAAGCCCGGCCTTAGTAAGTCGAATTAACAAAGTGAACTAATTCAACTTAAACATTAAGTCGAATTAGTGCACTTTGTTAATGCAAACTAACAGCCCTAATTTAAAGTTATTTAGGTTGAGTTAAGGCTTAATCCTGGTCTACGCTGCCCTTAGTTTGAACTAAGAATCAGACTAAGTGTTTAGTTTGGCCTAACAGTGTTACTAATTCAAACTCAGCTTTTCATTAGTTCAAATTATGCATTCCTTAATTTGAACTAATGAAAGTCTATGGTTGATGAGGACTAAGTTAGTGCAAATTAAGGCTCCTTAATTCAAACTAACTTGCCAGTGTAGCTGCACCCATTAAGCCCAGTGGCTGGATTCCTGTAATCAACATTTCAAATGGGTAGCTAAAACAGGGGAGGAGTCTGGTGGTGTTTTTAAAGACTATCACATTTATTTTTTTTTTTTTTGCATGAGCTTTTATGGATGGAGCCCCACTTTCCGGTATCTGACGAATAAAATAAAATAATAAATTTGCCTTGTTTGTAAGCAAAGTGGTCAGCTGGGACTTCCCAAGCTGCCATGGGCCTGGGAAGCTCATAAATTAAAGGTCATTTTGAAGTGTTCTCAGCAGACATCTGCTAAATGTTTCCACTCTGTGGCCCCTTAAGGTGACCCCCAGAAAGGACTGTTTGCACAGCCAGGTCAGTGGGTCTGCTATAGGTGACATCTGGTGGAAAGAAGTGGTACCTCACCTGCTTGGGACGTGCTTGCTGTAGGGTGCCTGCTGGTGGCAAGAGCTGGTGGACCTCCTTGTGGTCAGGTGCCCTTTTGTGGACAAAAATGGGTATTGTGCCGAGCCAGTGCCCTCTAATGAATACAATTGGTTCTGTACCCGGCTGGGATGTGCTTGAAATAGGGGCCGGCTAGTGGAAAAAAATTGGTACTGCAGCCAACTGGTCTGTGTTTGCTACAGATGCCCATTAGTGCACAAAATTACTACTGTGCCTGGCTGAGATGTGTGTTTTTTATAGGTGCCCACTAGTGGACACAATTGGTACTGAACCCAGCTGGGATGTGCGTGATATAGGTGCCCACTAGTGGACCCAACTGGTACTGCAACTAACTGGGATGTGCTTGCAAGAGGGAACACTCTGGTGGACAAAATTGGTATTGCACCTGGGGGGGGCGCACTTGCAGTAGGGAACCCACTAGTGGAGACAATTGGTACTGCACCCAGATGGACTCTGTTTGATGAAGGATGCCCTCTAGTGGACAAAATTTGTATTGAACCTGGGTGGGATGTCCTTGATATAGATGCCATCTAGCAGAAAAAAAATTGATACTGCACCCAGCTGGCTTACACTTGCCAAAGGTGGCCAAAAATTGGTACTGTGCCTTGCTGAGATGTGTTTTATAGTGCCCTCTAGTGGACACAATTGGTACTGAACCCAGCTGGGATGTGCTTGCACTAGGGAACCCCTTAGTGGAGACAACTGGTACTGCACCCAGGTGGAATGAGCTTGCTATAGGGTGTCCGCACTTGGTACTGCCACCTTGTGGACTCTGCTTGCTGTTGGATGCCTGCTAGTGGGCAAAATTGGGATTGACCCTGGGTGGGATGTGCTTGATGTAATTGCTGTCTAGTTGACAACCTTGGTATTGAACCTGGGTGGAATATGCTTGTGACAGGGAGCCTGCTAGTGGAGACAATTGGTACTACACCCAGGTGACCGCACTTGCTATAGTGTTTCTGCAATTGGTGCTGGATTCTGCTTGCTGTAAGGTCCCCTCTAGTGGACAAAATTTGTATTGGTCCTGGGTGGGATGCACTTGATATAGTTGCCCTCTAGTGGAAAAAAAATGATACTGCAGCCAGCTGGCCTGTGTTTGCTACAGGTGCCCACCAGTGGACAAAACTGGTACTGGCCATCACTGAGATGTGCTTTTTATAGGTGCCTTCGAGTGGACACAATTGGTACTGAGCCCAGCTGGCATGTGCTTGATATTGTTGCCCTCTAGTGGACAAAATTGATACTGCACCTAGCTGGGATGTGCTTGCAATAGGGAACCTTTTCGTGGAGACTGGTCCTGCACCCAGGTGGAATGCACTTGCTATAGGGTGTATGCAATTGGTACTGCAGCCAGATGGACTCTGCTTGGTGTAGACTGCCCTCTAGTGGACAAAATTGGGATTGATCCTGGGTGGGATGCACATGCAATAGGGAACTCTCTAGTGGAAACAACTGGTACTGAACACAGTTGGTCTGTGCTTGCTGTAGGGTGCCCTGTAACAGAAAGAGGTGGTACTGCATCTGGCTAAGATGTGCTTGCTACTGGTGCCCTTTAGCGGACACAACTGATACTGCACCCAGGTGGGATGCGCTTGCTACGGGGTGCCCTCTGTTGGAGACTATTGGTACTGCACCCAGCTAGAGTGCATTTGCAGTCATGTGCCCTTTAGTTGAGGCAGGGTAGCACTGCATATGGCTGGGGTGGCCTTGCTGTTGGGTGCTCTTTAGCGGCAATAATTGGTACTACACCCAGCTGGGCTTGTGCTTGCTATAGGATACCCTCTGGGGGAGGCAGGTGGTGCTGCACCTGGCTGGGATGTGCTTGCTATAAGCTGCTCTCTAGTGAAGATAGTTGGTACTGTCCCCAGATTGATGTGCTTGCTATAGGGGTCCCCTCTTGTGAAGCCATTTGGTACTGCAGCCAACTGAGTCGCGCTTACAATAAGCTGCCCTCAAATATAATGCAAGCAATAGACCTTCCCCAGTATAACTCCTAGAGCTACTCTTTTAGGTGAACAGCCAATCTTAACTTCAAAATTATCAGTGATGAGAAACCCACCAGGATGCTTGTTAAATTGTTTCAATATTTAAGCAAGCTCATTGTTAAAATGCACCCCTTATTTCCACTCTTAACGCGTCTGGCTTCAACATCCAGACATTGGATCATGTCATACCTTTTTCCTGCTAGACTGAAGAGGGCATTATTAAATATTTGTTCCCCTAGCAGAAAAGTACAGCTTGAGTCTATCACTATGTCATGTTTTCTTCTCATGATTGAATCATTCTCATGACTCATCTCTGGACTTTCATGCACCCTCTTCATGCACCCCTGGACTGCATTAGTCCGTTTGATCACAAAGCTGCACTGAGCACTCATGTTCAACTAACCATCACCAGCCCTAGTTCCTTTTCAGACTTACTGCTTCCCCAGCTAGAATTTTATCCTGGCACTATGGCCTGCATTCTTTGCACCTAGATATAGTCATTTACATTTATCTGTAATAAAACACAGTTTATTTGCTCATACCCAACCTACCATAGTGAGCCAGCTCACTCTGTGTCAGTCTCCTCTTTTATTGCTCACCACTCCCACAATTTTTATGTCAGCTACAAACTTTATCAGTGATGATTTTGTTTTCTTCCAGTTCATTAATAAAATTAAATAGCATATGTCCAAGAACAGGTCCCTGAAGAACTGACTTGAAACATCTGTTCAACAATAATGCTCCATTTGCACAAACTGCTGATTATAAAATGCCTAACTTTAGTAGCTGCACTTTACCATCCTCCTAAGATACTAAGGGAATGAAAAGAGTTACCATATGATATCACTAACTCATCTGTTTTTTTCCAAAACACAGAACAGTATTTATTGATCATAGCTTACCTTTTCTGCATTATTATAGATAATTCTACCATTTCCATTTAGAAATGGTCCAGTACCATTTTCAGGCTTGTTTGCGTTCCTAATATATTTCAAAAACTCTTCATTGTTGACCTGAACTCTAATGCTTTTCCTCTCATTTCTCTCAATGGACATGTCTACACTAGGGACTTAAGTCAAATTAAGGAGGCTTAAGTCGATGTAAGGAATGCCCCAGCCACATCTGGCATCCATTAAGTCATCTTAGGCTATGTCTACACTTAAAAAGTTAAGTTGACTCTGCTAAGTAGACTTAACTTTTGAAAGTGTGGATGTGGGGAGCCCAAGAGACCATGGCTCCCTTCTTACTGGGACCTGTGGCTTCCTGGCAGAAGGGACCTGCCAGAAGGAATCCACGACAGGTCCCAGTGAGAAGGAAGTGAAGACTTCCTTCTCGCTGGGAGCCCTGCAGGTCCCAGGGAAAAGGAAGTGGAGGGTCTCTTCTTTCCAGGACCCACAGGGGTCCTGGCGAGAAGGAAACTAGTGCTCCTTCTCCCTGGAACCCGCGGTTTCCTTTTCCGCAGGGAGCTACGACTCCCTTCTTGCCAGGGAGCCAGGGGTCCCAGGAAGAAGGGATCTGCCAGGGCTTCCCTGTCTAGGGAGCCCTGGAGAAGAAAGCCACTGGGGGAATGACAGCTGCCGGGCTCCAGGGTCAGCAGAGCCCTGGAGAAGCAAGCCTCCGGCCCAGCAGCAAGGGGTTCCCTCGCTGCTGCAGCCCCAGCTGGGGGACTGCAGGGAATCCCTCGCCACTGCAGCTGGGACCATGGCTCTCTTCTTCCTGGGAGTGGTGGCTCCTTGCCTAGAAGGGAGCTGCGGCTCCCTTGTGCCAGGGTCAAGGGAGCTGCGGCTTGAGGCCACTCAGTGCAGCACCAACAATATCCTTGGCCTTGGATGGGATGCAACATGTTGTGAGTTAAAAAATACAGATGACAATTTTCTAGAAATGCTGAGGATGTTGCTGTACAGGCAACATGATGTCTCCAGCAAGTATAACACAAACAGAGGGCCCACAAGATCAACAAGTTTTTATTTCCCTGTAGCTTATAGATAAGTGAGTAAGAGGCCAGATATCCTGTTCCCTTGTGTGATATGATGGTCTTTTGCTTTATCACCACCAGCTAATACCCTGTCTTGTGCTTTATCTGTTAGGCCATTGATCCATAAGCATTCTAGCTAATCTTTTTCTGTGTTATCAGCTAATGCCATTTTTTTGGCATAGATTGCCATTTTTGCCCACTAAAGCTTTTCTAAATAGGTTATAATCATTGAGTTTTAAGATCCCCTGAATCATTCCAGCAGATCTCAGCAACAGCTGCAAGATGAATTTTTTTGCTAAAAATATATGGCATCGGACATGCCGAAACCTCAGCTCCTCTGCACGGTTGCAGCCTGTAAAGCTGACCCATTCCCCAGGGTGGAGGCGAGCGTGCCTCACATATGTATTAAACCGACCAAGAGGGCACCTACGCTGTACTTTTACGAATCTGACACAGTGTCACATCTACACCAGATAATTACCATCAAAGCTCGGCTGGAGAGCTGCTGTCGTCTTACCAAGACTGGGGTGAATTTGGCGCCTATTAAGACCTATTGTTGTTGGAGCCCTGGGTTCTGCAGAAAGGTGGGGCTGGGAAGATCCATGCTGTTCTTTTCAAACGGTCACGAGGCCCAGCAACCCCTTGCCCACCTGCATCGTGCCCCATCCCCAGCATCAGACAGTCCAGCCCCATGCAGCTGATCTGTTGTTGGTGCCATTGCAGAAATCTGGTATCAATGACACTTTTTTTTAGCAGCAGGAAAGAAAAACTAACCCCCAGCTTGTCTGATACCTCTATTACCTATGGTCTGGGTTTGATGCTTGACCTTTCTGAGCTGGTTTTTCCCTAGATGACGATGAAGAGTTGCACTGATTAGCCCCAGTCATGGCCCACTAGGTGCTATGCAAGCACATTACTCCTCTGAACCCTTAGTTATTGTGACATGGCCAGAGGGCCATTATATCTCTCTGCCTGCATGGTGTGACTCCTACAAGCAAAAAGAAGTCATACGTCACCCTCTGGTGGCCTTGTGGCTGGTGCAAGTCATTGTTAATAGAGCCGATCTACAGCCTGTATAGCTCCTGGTCTCTGACCATTGGCTCGGTTTGCTTGTTGAAGGGAGAGAAAAATGATGTGTGTTGCGACTACTGCATAAGGTGATTACAGCACTTTGGCTGCCAGCCAGAATTTTTTTTTAACCTGCTGGATCAGTCTAGGGTTCATGTTACTAAACAACGCCAAACCTGCACAGGCTCTGATCTGTAAATAATGAAACTTCCTTGCTGTAGTTCAGCTGGTTTATTCCATTTCCCTGTAACATGAATGCATTTTATCACGCACACCCCTTGCTGCTGAGAACAGACAAGGTTTGGGAACCTACAAAGCGGACATGGGTCACCAGTTGTGTTGCAGGGATATTATTTTCCTTTTATAGATTGTGCCATATGTGAATGGCACATTTCATCCCTGACTTATTTAATGCTCTATTTTGTTTTATTCAAGGTACAGTACACTTGCGACACTGCTGTGCGTTATTCTATCCGACCGCAAGGATTAGCTCAATGTTCTCCCATGCAGGCTGCAAGAGAGAGCAACTGAGGTACTCACCGACACGCTTTTAATGTGGGGGAATGCATGGGGCTCAGATTTCTAGGCGGTTGTACACGCTGCAGGGAAATTCTAGCTTTCTTTTGGTTCAGGATGAACTTTGCAAGGATTTAGGGTGAATTCCTGGCCCCAGTGAAGCTAACGTATAAACTCTAGTTGATGTCTGCAGGAGCAAGATTTCACCCTTTATGTTTTATTCTGCTGGGAATTTAAAAGCCAGGAATGAACAATTGCAGTTGATCTAATGAAGGTGTTAGAGCGCTGAGCCCTTCTGCTTAGGTTCCTTTGGAAAGTCAGCCTGGATCAGGTTCAAAAGCTTTTGTGCAAGGTTCATGGTGCTGAACCCTTTTTTTTCCCCATTAAATCTGAAATCTCCCCTAACATGTATCCACAGAATAATGTAAACCCCATACTACGGGCCTAGATTCTGCCTCCAAGATCCCTAGGTCCAGGAAACCTAGCCATCACCACCAGTGGACCCCAGTGGATACAGGCTTCCTGCCTCTTCGTCCTATGCTCATTCTAGTTTTCCTTGTCCTGGGGGGCCTGTCTGCTCCAACGGACCATAAAGCAGATGCTGAAAAACACTTTCTTCTGTGTGAAACTCTATACCCCAGGGAACAGCAGCTGTTGCAGGGAGCAATGCCTCTATGGGGCCTAGGGTATTTGGGTGTTTTTTCCTGGGAAGCCAGAGAGTAGCCGCAGCTGCAGTCAATGTGTGGGCTGTAGAGGTCATCGTATCATAAAGCCCTGTCATGAACGGGCAGAGGAGAGCCCCATGAGCCATGAAGGTAAGGTGGGAAAAGGAAGAGGTCTGCACAAGACCAAGTCCTGAGTTATCCAGCTTAAATGGCTCTTCTATTTCCTAGCAGATCTTTGTCATGGGGAGTGGGATTCCTGCATGCAAACTCCTTGTCCCTCTTGGTGCTGTCAGTTCAGTCTCTGCATCCTAGATTTTCTTCCTTTCATAGATGGATTGCAGGTGCAGGGTAAGCCTCAGAGCAACACCTCCCAGACAGGTTTGGGGGTCTAGCGATCTGCATTCAGCATGTCACACTGTGGGGGTTGCCTGGGGTGAGATCCCAGTCTGGTAAAACAATACATTGCACCCCTCCTGCCCCCAACTTACCTGTAACAGCAATGCTGCACAGCAGCAGGACACGAGGCAAAAGCTGCCCTAAGAGCCAGAGGGTTGTGGCAGAGCAAGGGACTTTTCTTTACATCAAGGAGTGATGTGGAAGCAACAGCATCACCAGCCAACAGCCCTGCTCCTACCACGCGATCGCAAAGGCTGAGATTTCGGCACCGGCAGTCAGGGCCCACTTGACACCAGAGCTCAGCACAACGGGAGGTGGTTGGGGGCTGAGTTCTTTGGAAAACTGGGGCCTGGATGTGGGCTCTGAATACCTGAAAAAACAGCCTCAGCAGATCAGTCTCTGGGCTTTCCAGCTCTTCAGAAAGCAAGCAAGGGGCAGGGCATCCCCCAGTACACTGCTGGTGTGTTTGCTCCATGCCTGCTTGTGGAAGAGTAGCACCAAATCCTCCACCGCCTTGCAGCCAGGACTAAGTAGGAATAAAATATTACATTACAGGCAGTGATCTTTAGTAAAATCTACTCCTATGCACTTGCCCTCAGTTTCCCCTTCTCTTTCCGCCACTGTAGCTTTCTCTGTTCCCGCTTCCCCATCCTCATGGATCCCATCTCACCCCCTGCCTGCAGCATGGCCTCTGGCTCATGCCTTTGCTAACACCTGCCCTCCCCGGTCCCTAATTGTCCCTCGCCTGGCGCCTCCAGATGAGCCCTGGGGGGACCCCTCGAACCTGTGCATGAGGAAAAGACTCTCACCTGCCTCTAGACCTGGTCCAGAAACTTGATGGTCTAAGCACACAGAAGGGCTGATCCTCAGCCCTGAGCCTCAGCTCAAAGCTCACACCTTCCTGACCAGAACGGGACTCTTCCTTCCCAGGTGCAGAAATGGGGGCAGATGGCCACTGAGTCCCCTTCGGCTCCTGCCCACATGGCGCCTGGGCTCTTAACTGACAAGCGCAGTCCTGTGAAAATGTCCTAGGGGCTGTTGAGCACCTGGAGGAACAAGGAGCCAGAAGGCAACCGGACCCTCATCTCTGAGGCTTGCTCCATATCTGCCCCACCCTGCATTGGCCGCTGAGATGAAGCAGCTCCTACATGCTCAGTGGGAATCATTTATTGTCACAACCAAAGGCACTTTGGGGGACTTAGCGCCAGAGCAGGGCAGACAGCAGGCAAGAGCAAGGGTTGCCACCTCAGGACTCTGCATCAGAGGACTGATGGTGTTAAAAGATCTGGGCCAGAGAGAGGACCAAAACCGGCAGGCGCCATGGTCCACTGTGCTTCCACTGGCAACATTCAAGAGTGGCAGCTTCACCCCACATGGCAGCTTCCGTCTAGGGGAAAAGAGACCAGGAGTGAGCCAGCAGCATGGTGCCCTGCTGAGAACGGAGCCTCCGGGGCTGGAGGGGAGATGAGGCAAGGCTGGGTGGCCCATCTATTGAGCTTGCTCTGATGCAGAACCAGGTCCGCACGGGGTCCTCCTATGCCTTGGCCAAGCTCTTCTCCTACAGAGGCTTCCTGCCGCTCCAATTGCACGCCCAGACTCCAACTTCACTCATCTGTCTCCCCATGTGCCACATCCCACTCCACCTGCATGGGCACCTAGGGCCGATGCGTTAGCTCCCGTCTACCACCGATGCTCCTAACGCAGAATCCACTGGTGCACTGGCTCTCCCCATACAAGCCCACCCCTTTACCCTCCATGTGGCCAGTCAACTCCTCCTTCCCCATTTGTGACCTAGCTCTCCCAAGGACGCTATGTCCTCTAACACACCAGCTCTCCCCTCACCCTCATGCCTCCACCCCAGGCTCCTGGGTTATTGCAAACGCCTTCTCTAGCTGGGCATGGCTTGCCACCAGAATTTCTCAATGACAGCGAGGCCTGACTCGCTCTCTCCCCCCATCAAGCCGTGCTGTTTTCCTTCAGTGCATCTGCAAGCGGTCCACTAGGGCAACCTGAGACATTACTGATCGCATGACCTAAAATCTAGCAACCTCTGACTCCTTGGAGTCTGGTGACCCTGCCCCAGTTGGACTGAGTTTACCCCCCTCCAGATGCCAACTTGCCTTGTTCTTCAGCAGACCCTCCACGCTGGCCTCACTGGGGCACTGTGGAAAAGCAAAAGAGATGGTGGTAATCCCATAGTGGCATCAGGAAGACACCCTTCGGGTTGGTTTTGCTATTTCTGCAAGATGATTCCCTACCTCATTCCTACCCACATCATCTCTGCCCTGTCCCTCGCTCTCTGCCAGGATGGGGCCACCAGCCCTGCTCCTTCAGGGAATCGAATACCCAGATCCATTTTTCTGATGTAAGAACGTTCCCTGTATATGCAGCCTTGGCTTCAAGCCACCGTTTGCGACTTATCGCCACCAGTTTCCTTGCCATCCTCCAAGACTGTGAGCTCTCCCCATTGGTTACACTCTTACCCTCAAGGCATTGGTGGCTGCAATCATGGCCTCTTTGCTTTGCTACATGGCATGCCTGCAACTCCCATAGTGCCTGATCACTATCCTGGGGTCTCTTCCTGGCCTGTCTTTGGGGCGTCTCTAGTCTTTCCAAACCACACAGCCTAGTCCAGGGTTCTGGCGAGGTGTGCTCGTACCATCTGAGCGATTGTCTCCTACAGGATTCGTGTAAATCCCCATCCCACAGTGGGTATACACGTGAACAGTCCAGACTGTATCTACAGCCACATCACACTGCAGATGCATGTCCACACCAGCCCGCTGGGCCATTATTAGGCTGTCCCATCTGCGGCTGCATTTACGCCGCATCGTTGGTACCCTTAGCCCAGCAAGGCGCGAGCGCCTTAGTTCTGCCACCAGTGCAGGGGACTGGCCTCAACAACCTCTGGAAGGACTTTCCAGACCTACAATTTTATGGGGCATGAAACCTTCCCTGCGCTGTGGGGTTGATCCGGACATGGCCTATTTGGATTGTGCTGAGTCCTCTCACGTGGGATCCAGAGTTACTGCTCACACCCTGCTCGCTACGCGCATGGTAAGGTTGCCGTGCCAGCTGGCCACTGCTGAGGCCAGGCTCTGTTGTCTGAGTAAATGTGGGTGCTGGTGCTGAGCCAACAGGTAGGGGAGAGGGATGCACCTGCTTGTGGGCACCCATGCCCAGGCACCAGGGCACGCACCAGGGGATGCTCACAGGAGGTGCTGGCTCGTTCCGGGGAGGTCATATGCTCACCCTCGCTCTCAGTGGTTTTCCAGCAGATCCATTCACAGCTAATGCCAGGTCCCTTCTACCATCTTTTTTAGCTGGGTTTGACACTGTGTCCCTCCTTCTCACTGAGCCCCATGCTGCAAGGCACAAGGCCTTTGTACAGGGTTAGTCGTGCACATTACTTGTCACAGCCTGGGCAGCTCTTCAAAAGCCCCACACTATGCGGCACAGCTGCCTGATATGGGCAGGGCCAGCCCATGTGCCCAAGCCCTGCCCAGGAGTCACTCGCGTGTGCAAGTCACCGGCGCTCTCAGGCTGCCTCGAGGATGACCCGTGCTCACTGTGATCAGCTGCAGTCCTCTTGTTCACCAACTGGAGGGTGCTGGTAAGGTAGTGGGCACTCGGCCCGGGCACCACCTTCTCATGACCGAAGTGTGCTGATTCCTGGGCCCCAGCGCAAGGTGCCTCCCTTGCACAAAGGGTTGCTGTGGTGGGCAAGGACTGCGGCCATGCAACTGGATTGCTAGTTTATGTTGTGAGGGGTTGCCTAAGATGGCAATGTTAACTAGCTCATATGTTCCTACTTTCATCCATCCCAATGGAGGTACCATGCTCACCATTTCCAGATCTCTCTCCCAGTTCCTTGCAGACTGGTCTTAGTGGGCGCTGCCAGTGCTAGGTATTGTACCAGGACACACATGCCTCATCTACTTTTGGCCGCTCTGTGTTCAGTCACCAACCATCTCTGCTCCCTGCCCCAACGTCCCCTAGCTGCACACCCCAGGTTAATTTATTTTTATGTTCTGGGTGAGGGGAACAGTGTTAAGCAGGTGTTGAGGCTGATCCCTGGCCTTCCGCCCGAGTGACTGAGATGCACAATGTGCTCACCGCTACGCCTCGGGGGGACAGCTCAGCAGATTCGCTCTGGCTGACGGCACACAACATCAGTCTGAAGCCCTGACACAGCTGTTACAAAATGAACCCCTTAACCCTCCAAAGGTGCTGAATGGGCCTCAGGTCGTCTTAGCTTCACTGGCAAACAAGGGTGCCCAGCACCTGGCAGAATAAGGACCCTGCATTAACACCACCTCCTGGCTTCAGAATCAGAGCAGAAAACATCTCCCTGAATCCATGTGATGGGAGAGGGAGAAGCTGCAAACTCCACGTGTTTGTCTAGCCATCGGGGAGTACATCCTGCCCCAGATCAGGTGGGGGGAGCCCGGGGTGCCGCTCACTGAGGATGCTGGGACACGTGAGCAGGAAGCCCTGCACAAAATCCCAAGACATCGGTCACAGCAATTCATCTGGACTGCTACAGGTGGAAAGTACCAAACAGGGGGCTATTTGGCACTCTTGGTGGGAGCCTAATATCCCAGGCACAGAGCGTATGGGACAGGACAGTTCCTCATCCAAACATCAGGGCATCTGGGGGAGCCAGACACAAATCCGACTCCTCTAGCCGCAGCTATGGCGCCGTGTCTTTTGCACAAAGGCAACATGTGACTGAAAGAGAAAGTTTGCTGCAAACCCTGAGGCCTTCCATCACTTTGTCCTCCCTGGAGAGTGGGATGGGATGACTTCGCCAATGGCCATGGGACCGTGGCCCAGAAAATGGGCCACTGTTCAGTGTGGGACACAGGCTGTTCCTTCGTGGACAGGTTTCTGCATCACAAAACCCACACCCAGTTGTGGCCATGTGTTCAGGGGACTTCTGAGCTTTTTGGAAAGTCTGGGCATGGCTGAGGATGCTGAACCCTTGGGACAGACTCATCAGCCCCCCTGTTGGCAATCTGCACCCACCACGCATAGACCTGATGGGCTATGGAGGCTACACCCCCTGCTCAACCCATCTACATGCTATTATGGCCCTCATGATTCCCAACATACTAATGACGAGCTGTTCTGGGGCCTCATCTATACGGGCACGGGGTGCCTACGGGGCCACAGCCTGTACTGTATTGAGGGTAACGTGTCTCTAAGTCTATCAATCCAGCCCCTGCATGGCTGAGGCCCCGAGCGCTCATGCAGCCTGTCACCCTCTAACCATGCTAGTTCTGCCCTCCACACTAACGGCCCATGGCCCCCAGAGGTTCATGGTTTGGTCAAAAGCCTCTGCAGTCTGGATTTGGCCCCTGCTGACTACTCCCTGGGTTTATTACACAGCCCTGTAGGTGTTTGTTGAACTGGGACACATCCAATGTAAAAACTGTTTCTCGGGAGTCAGGACCTTGACCAAGAAATCTGCATTGTTGACTCCCCGGGCTCTAGTATATATGTAGATGGTGCTGGGAACATCCTGACTGGGAATTGTAGCCCACGGTCCTAATTCTGGGGCAGATACAGTCCTTTCTTCTTGACGCACTAAGGAGGGTGACCTGTCCGGCCTGGCTTACAGAGAACATGAGCCTCTTATAGGTAGGAGATTTGAATTTTTGGCTCAAACAGGAGCTGTTTGGGCCTGTTAGCTCAGGCAGGTCCCAGTTCAATTCCCACTATTATTTAAGATGTTAATTGTCACATACCTGTGAGCACAGGGAAGCAAGAGATCCTAATCCACTGACATGGGCTTTAACAGAACATTCAGGGTTGAGATTTAACAGAGGTCTAAAGCCCCAGGTCTCAGTGGGACCTGGGCACCAAAGGCTGCAGGATAGCTTAGGCTGTGATTTTTGAAGCAATGCCAACACCAGGACTCAGGACAGATCAAGAAGGGCAGCCAGTCTTACCCTTCACATCAAGCTTACAGTCCACTGAGGCTTCCCCAAGGGGATTCACTGCTTTGCAGGTATAGACGCCACCGTCGAATGGGCTGGGCTTACGGATTTCCAGAGAGCAAACCCCCTCGTTGATGACAGCAATGTACTTGGGGTCTTCCCGGATCTCCATCTGGTTCTTCATCCAGATGATTTTGGGCTGAAAGACAACAGGGTTTATTGGCCATAAAAATGAACTTGTTTCACAAAGAGTGGCTTGTGGCAGCTGGAGAGACCTCACCAGCCCAAAGCTTCCAAAAATGCAGCCGTTTCCTGAAGCTCATTTGCTTCAAGGCTTTTCTTCACTGGTCTGTTAGTGAGACCTTTAAGAAGCCAGACGCTGGTGATCTTGGCTGGTGCAGAAAGGGATGACCCAGTGAGACCATGCTCTACATAGGCTGCCTGTGGACTTCTTTGCGTGTACGTGTAATGAGGCTTTGGCACACAGATGGTACATTCCCATAGCTGTGATAAAACACCTGGATGCCATAGAGATAGGCTCCCTCTATATGAGCAACAGTTGCCCACCCCAGCCCCGCTGGGAAGTAGGGGCATATTACTAGCCTCATTTTAGAGATGGAAAAATTGAGGCTGAGGTGAAGTGGCTTGCCTGAGGATGTACAATAAATAAGCAGCACAAGGGATATTAAAATTCAGGTCCCCTGGCTGTCAGCCCTATGTCACAGCCACTGTCTCTTCAATGCAGCATGCAAGTTGATGCCAGGGAAGCAATGCATAGGACTAGGAGCCCAGTCAGGTCCAGGTCCAGCATTCAGTAGGATTTGTGCACCTCCCACAGGGCTGGAGCAGCCCCTGACCTGTCAAAATGGGGAGCAATGCTCCCAGATAACTTCTCCAAGCTGCTCAGACACCAACCATGCTAACAGAGTGGCCTCTGAGCCTGCTCCTTCCCATCCAATGCCTGCTGCCTCGCAAGGGTCCAGCAGTTATGCTGTGGGTGCCAGTGGCAGCATTGCCACGTGCCCCATGGAGAGATGTGCGAGGCAAGACAGCGGAAAGGCAGGGTGAAAAAAGGGCAAAGGCTCACCTTGGGGAAGGCCCGGACGCAGCAGAAGAGCTGGGTGTTATAACCTCTGGTGGTGGTCCTGTCCGCCAAGGGCTGGGTGAATTTGGGAGGTTCGGAGAAGTCCCGGCCCAAGTACTTCTCAGGCTTGTAAACAATTTCTAGGAACCAAGAGACAGATCACTGTTGTTACGTCCCATTGCTTGTGCCCTGCAGTGGCAGAGTCCTCAGCAGAAAAGCACCGAATACTCCAAAAGCAACCCCGGAGCCCAGTGTTGGTCACTGGAACATGTCCCCCTGTCCCGTGCACTGGACCTGCCAAGGCGAATTTCCCTCCACAAATGTTGATGGCCTCTGAGATCCCACTGTAGCCACCCATATTGTCAAGGAGGGCCCCCATTCTGGGAGAGCAGCACTGAGGCCAGACCTCCCCAGGCTACCTGGCGGTACAGCACAGCGGAGAAAGCAACTGGGGTTTGGGGAATTGCCAGGAAGACACTGTCACACCAACGAGCTATTTAAGAGAGCATTTATTGGAACTATTTATCATGTCCCACCACCTATGATGCTAGATGCTGAATCCAACGGCGAGGCACCAAACCTCCCCAAAGTGCTGTAAGCAAGCTGGGTGCCTTTCCCCACATACTGTCCACCACTTCAGGCTCTTGGGGAATTAGAAAGAAGGGCCACACTGGGAATCCCCCTGTCCAAGGGGACAGGGCTCCCATTTTGAGTCCCGCAGGGTGCAAATACTGCTGTGTTTCAGTGACTAGAAAACCCATCACTCTGCCACGGCTGATGCCTGCCTGCAGTGGGATCTCGGAGACTATCGGCATTTTACGGAGGGGCACTCTCCTGGGCAGGTACAGTGCACAGGAGGAAAGAGGCTGGCGTGAAGCATCCGGGTTACTTACTGCTGCCAGTCAATGAGGTGTGTAGCCCTCTCCAGGGAGAGAGCAGAAGAGCAGGGGGAGTTCAGGGAAGGCATGGGGTGCAGAGAGGATGCGGGGCGTGTTTGGAAACCAGGGTCTCCTCCTCTCATCCACATCAGCATTGGAGACTTACAGCCGGCTGCAGCTTTCCCAGCCAAGCTGTTTGTCCCCCTGGGATCTGACTTAGACGGCTGCAAAGATCTGCTGCTGCCTCTGGGACCATGGTGTCAGCAACTCATCCAGGACCAGGAGAGGTGGTTGAATCTTAAAGCCAGCTCCTCACCCCAGCCAGCTACTGCTCTTTGTCCCCATCACCAACCTGGTTTCTCAATGTGGGCCAGCTGTGTGGTAACAGCGGCCGTGGCGCTGCGCCCACAGGCGTTCTCCGAGAAGACACGGAAATAGTAGCTGTTGCCGATGATGAGGTCCGAGATGGTGCAGCTGGGCCGAGGGCAGTGTTCCAGCACGGTGAACCATTGCTGAAAGCCATGGGGAGTCAGGCTCAGAGTGGGGACTGGCAGATGCTACCCAGCCCCCAGGACTCTGCTTCCCATTGCAAACCCAATGGCTTCCTGAACAACTGGCTCTGCACCAGGAGAGTGGGGTCAATCCCCGACCACGAGTAATGGTCACTCACAGCACCGGCTGGCAAGTAGCCCTCCAGGCCCAGACCTTGGGAGCCACCAGCCCTGCTCACTCCAGCCTCAGCATCCCTGTGATATCCGCACTGTAGCCCCTCCACCCTCGAGCAGCTGATTGCAGCCTGGCCGAGGCCTCCTCCCTCCTCTGAGGTGCCAGGCATGGACTTAGATTCCCCGGATGGACATGCGACATCAGCCAGCTTGGTAGTCCACTCCATCCTGTCTTTTCTCCCCTCTGCCACATCTGTTCTCCCCTTGTCTCTGCATAGAGAGCTTTCTCAGGACACGGCCAACATCCCTACTCCATCTTCATACTCTCCTCAAACCCACTCCATACCCTCTCGGTGTGAGCGCCCTTCCCCTGTCCTCCCTCCTCAGCAAATCCTACTTGCCCCAGGGCTGACCCGTACATTGCAGGCCTCTGAACTTCACCCACCCACTCCTCTAGACCCTTAGCCTCAGCATGCACAAATGATCTCCCCAAATCAGACTTCAAGTTTACAGACAAGCCACCACTGACACTAGATTTAAACCTGCAAGTGATCCTGCCCCATGCTGCAGAAGAAGGTGAAAACCCGCCAGGATCCCCACCAATCTGACCTGGGGGAATATTCATTCACAATCCCAAATACAATGATCGGTTAGATCCCAAGCATGTGGCAAGCGCCACCAGCCAAAAACCTGGGAAAGAATTATCTGTAGTAACTCAGCCTTCCCAATCTAGTGTCCCATCACCACCCGTTGGAGATATTGCTAGATGTCACAGACAGGCTAAATGCCATCTTGGGCTTAGTGCCATTTTAGGTAATCTCAACAGCACCATCCCTCCCTAAATTTATCAAGTTCGATCTTGAAATTAGGGTTGTCGTTTTTTTTCCTGCCCTGCTCCCTTTGCTAGGCTGTTCCAGAACTTCATGGTTAGAAACCGTCATCGAATTTCAAGCCTACACTTGTTGATGACCAGTTTATATCACCCAGCAAAGAGAGCCAAGGGTCTGTTCCATTCCTCCAGCCTTGGAGCTGGCCTTTACAGCCAACACTTCGAAGTTACATCCCCACCTGCAGAATGGACTAGCCCCTAGGAACCGAAAGTGATTCCTCATCTGGGCAGCTCTGACGTGGATGGAACTGATCTGTTCCACCTCGCCTGTGATTTTAGCCTATTGATTGCCCTTAGGGCAGGTAAAAAAGAAAAAAAACACACAAAAAAAAATCATAACTCCCAGCCCTGATTCCAGCCAGGAAATATGGAAGTCTATTCTCTGTTCCATCCTCTGAAACAGAGCTCAGACCTCCTTCACCTTGGAATAACCTCAGCTGCCTGGGGTGGTTATTTTGCTGGGAGAGCTGCAGAAAAAAATGCAGTGAATGAAGACGCTATTCTCGATAGCCGATATAGTTACTGAGATCCTAATGACGCACTGCTTGAAGTTGCTGCACTGGGGAAATCTCCCCAGTTGCAAAAAAAAAAAAAAAAAAAAGCACGAGATGCTGAGTGTTGCAAGCAAGACCGACAGTGCACGCTCAGCCAGCGTGAGCCTTCAATGCACAGGGTAAGCAGTTTGCTCATGGAGAGGCTGCTATTGTTGACACAACAGAGAGCAGTTGCCCTTGCGCCTAGCTCAGCACGTCTTGCCTGCGTGACATTCTCCCATTTGTCCGCGCCCAGGCATCATTCAGCAGTGACTGGTTTTTCAACAGGTGCCTGTGCGGGTTGGGCAAGGAGGAATCTCACTGCTTTGAAGGATGAGAAGCAAGAGGTTCTGAAACAGGCATGCATCTGTGACTATCTATGTGGTCTGTGGCTCTGGCCATGTCTCTCCCCTGCACCCCACTCTCCACCAGCACCCTCTTGTCGATGTTATCACAGACAAGCATCTCTAGACCTGACCTTTCAGCTCCTACATTGCTTAGCTTCTCTCTGCTTATCCACTGCACACGGCACTGAGCTCCCCCGCTTCACTGCGCCTAAACCACCAGGATACACTCTGAAACCCAGTCCCACCAGGGCATCATCTTCAGAGCACCCCTCTGGGTGCGTAACATCCTTCTGGAGCAACTGCTGCCTTAACCTCTGGCACGCCCCTCTCTAAGGCTCACTTCACTGTGACATCTATGGGAAGCCACGGGTCTGGGAGCCTCAGTCACCTGATTTACTGATCGCTGTTATTTTTTAGAAACAGCGGGTTTCAAACCACCTAGCAACTTTCATTGGGGTAAACGCATGAACCTCTCTCCTCGCACTCTCCATTACCTCCACTTGCTTTGTCTTGCCTTTGAAGTTGAGCCCTGTCTGTGCAGCGCCCAGCTTGTCATGAAAATAACCAAAACACACACAGCACTGGGAGCCAAACTGCTTTGGAGGCACCCAAGAATGTCCCATGCAACCTCTCCGGCGCCACGACGTGCAGTCTCTCCTGCACCAGGCAAATTGACCCCAGGAGAGACCAATTCCATCTCCAGGGTTCTGCTAGGCTATCGACACCAAAAAAAATAAGGAGTCGTGTGGCACTTAAAGACTAACAGATTTATTTTTCGAATAAATCTGTTAGTCTTTAAGTGCCACACGACTCCTTGGTTTTTTTGCTGGACTAGACTAACACAGCTATCCCTTTGGATATCGACACCAAACCTGAGCATTTTACCCAACTTTGCCACATCTAACTCAGCTCAGGTGCCACTCCCTCCCAGTGTCCTGATGCTCGAGAGGGGCACTCTGGCCAGACCCCACAGACTCACCCCGCTCTTCCTGTCCGACTTCTGAACAACGTATCCTTTGAGAGCTGCATTCCCATTGTCCTTGGGTGGGCTCCACTCCAGAGCCACATTAAACCCCCACACATCAACCAGCCTCAGATTTTCGGGAGGGCTTGGCGGCTCTGCAATGACAAAACACCACAAGAGACTCCTTCCAGCCACTGATGCCAGCCACTGGCAGGTGCCAGGTGGGCACAGCGGCTCACAGCAGCAGACTGCAGTTTGTTCATACACTTGTCTGCGGAGACAGCGACCGTTTTGAAGAGTACGGCGGCTGTGGTACTGTCAGTTAGCATGATAAACTAGGGAAGCATTTGGTGGTCACTCCCCCAGAATCTGCCCCCTCTCTTATGGTTCCTTGGCGCCTATCACCATGGTGTCAGGGCAGGGAGAGACCTCCATGCATGTCTGGCTGATTTCAAGGGTTATTCGTGTTTGCATGAGCCTAAAGTCGGAGTCTGAATCGAATATGCACCCTAACCCCTACTGGCCCCATCAGTTCTGCTCCCCATCCCTCCTTTTTTGTACCCTCTTATTCGTCTAGGGCTTGTTAACGTTATGTCTGGGCAAGCCTTGCCATGCTCCTCCTGCAAACCCTTCCTCCTAACAGCACGTAGGGCAGTGGGCCAAACATGCTGTGTTGGGATGCGCTGCTGGAGCACCTACCATTACACACACACAAGCACAACACACAGCACACCTCTCCCCTGGACGGTGGCCAGCTGGGAGTTTGGCTGGAGATCTCATCCCCAGGATCCTGGACCAGCCCTGCTTGGCAGCCGCAGGCCACCAGAGCAGGTGAGGCTGCAAAGCCATCCACGCCCTGACCCATGCCCAGCATTTGCAATGCTCTTACCGATCACTTGGAGGTCAATGGTGGCATTGTCCTCCAGCCTGTCTATTCTGATGCTCAGCTGGTACTTGCCGGAGTCACTGCGCTCTGCCTTGCGAATGAAGAAAACAGTGTCCTTGTCGCCATTGCGCACGGTCACCCTGTTGGGATCCAGGGGCTGGCCATCTTTGCTCCAGCTCACCTGAGGCCTTGGCTTCCCCTAGAACAAAGTCAGAGGAAAAGGCTCAGGAGAGCAGACCAGTTTCCCTCTACCACCCAGACATTGCCAAGCCAGCTCTGGTCCCTGGGCAGCCTTTAACAGCAATGCACAGGATAGGGGAAGGAAATTGGACACACGTCCTAATAGACACTTCAAGATGTTGGATTTTTAGTTGGAAGGTGGCTCTCCCTGGTGGGCAAGTCTGCGTTTTGGATGCGATTCCATTCCAAGGCCTGTCTTCTTATTTCCTCTGCAGCTGTTGATGACATTGTCACCTGGGCTAAGACTGCGGCTAATGCTTCAGCGATGACAGCAAAATAACAGCGTCCTTCAAAGAGTGTATACAGCTTGTGGCCCTGATCTCACAGTGGACTCCACAGAGGATAATCTCCAGGCTTTGACAGATCTGGTACTTCTCCTACGATCTAGTGCAGTGGTTCTCTTTTTGGCTCGAGGGCCACAGGTATAATTTTTACAACCCTGAAGGGCCCTAAGTCTCCACTAGCAGACACCCACCCACCACTACAATAAGACAGAAGGTAAATGAGGAGGCTGCCTCCTCTCTGATCTCCCATCTCTTGGCCACAGCAGGAAAACCACACATGTCCTGTAGCCCTGTGTGCTGCACCTGCATCCCTAGGCAGTGGCTGCCTTCTGCACCCAGGAGGATGGAAGATCCCATCCCTGTGCACCCCGGAGGACAGTGTTCTCCTTCCTCTGGCTCCGACAGGGACCCCAGCATCTCTGGACCCAGGCAGAGCGCTCTGCTGTGCTCTGCTACAGGCAGGGCTGGAGAAGCACTGATCTCCCATCCCTTTGGCTGCATCAAGGAGCCAGCACTGGTCTTCTAGCCCCATGGAAATACACTGTCTGGGTCCTTAAACAGCAGTGCCATTCTGCAGCCAGCAGGATGGGAGCCACAGGCCACTTTGAAAGGCCCCATGGACCACAAGTTGGGAACCACTGCTCTAGTCTGATTGTCTGCAGCAATGTCAAACTCTCATTTCCTCTTGCCTTTGCTTGCAAAATCAGATTGTGTGTGGATGGTGGGAGCTGCTGCTGCTCTAGGGAGCTCAGTGCTTATATGGCGTGTCATCTACTGAAGGGCACTGACAGTTAATTACAGCCTTGGTTTAATTGGCACGATCCCCAGATCGCAGCACCAGGCACCTGGCTGGAGAATGTACAGCACTTTTGCAGCCACCTACACAGCAGCAAGGGCCAAGGGGATCGGATGGTGTGCTAAATAGACCTTCGCAGCTGCTGGGGTAGAAAACAGGCGCGGCAGGCCCTGGTGCTGGACCGAACGCTCAGACCTCAGTAGGGTCACCTACGCGGCTCACTTTGAGGGCCCAAAGGCAATTGGGAGATTCCCTCGCCTAGTCAATCGCTGGCACACATAGTGTGCAGGGAGAGCAAGGGAAACACAGACCACGAGTCCCATGCCTCTTGGGAGCAGGCAGGAGCCTCCTTCCCCCATCCTGCAGGGTGATCTAGGGCAGTGGTTGTCAAACTTAGGGTCAGGACCCAGTACTGAGTCACAGATGTTCAGGCACTGGGTCGCGGCACCCCGTTGCCACTACCAAAAGACTGGAATGCATTGCTCTAAGATGTAATTGCTGGCTTGCGAGCATAAATGATTTTTTTCCCAACTGGATGCGGAGAAAAAAAGTTTGAAGACCACTGGTCTCTGACTGCTGAGATGTGAAGACGTTGATGGCATGGGTCTAGATGCTCCCCCCAGGCCAGCGAGGGAATATATATGTTCCCAGTGCCTCCCATGTGGCTGGTAAAAGGGGAGGTAAAAATCCCACTGGGAGAGGCCCCCAACTAAGCCTGGTGCAGACGATCTAGAGTAGGGTGGGGATAATGAATGACTGACTCAGGGGGGAAATGGTTGGGAGAAAAGCCATTTCCCCACGAATTGGCAGAGCTCCTTTCTCAGTCCTGCCCCACATCTCAGCCCAGGGCTCTGACACTCCTGGGACCCAGCTGATCTCCTTAGTCCACCACAGATGAACAAACCATCTGGGATCTCTGCCTGGCCTCACCTTCAACCCGCTAAAGCCAGGTGGTGTCCCTGTCTCACTTCTTCTTCCTCCAGCACGTGTCCTTTCTGCTCTGTCCTGGGGACCCAACCCCATGCCAGGCCCCTGCCTTGGTCGCTGGTGCCAGGTCCACTCCTGCTGCCATGACCCCCACGTAGCCCACCCAGAGTCAAAGTGAAGCTGCTGACACCTCTGTATGGCTTTTATTGGGCTCTCCTCACCAGGCTGAACACCTGCCAAGCTTTGCCCCCCCCCCCCTTTCCCTCAAATTCCTGAAGGATAGAGCGCTGCCACTATCCCCCATTGGCTAGATGGGAAACTGAGGCACAGAGACTGCAGGACATGCCCAAGGCTACCCAGGGACTCAGTGTCAGAACCAGGAATAGCAACCTAACCACTGAGCCACCCTTCCCCTCTTTTCCTTTGATCTCATTGTGGAGCCCTCTAATAGCTCCCTCACTCCCACCACTTCAGGTTCGAGCGTCTTGTTGCACCCTCAAGGCCCTTCCGCGCTCATCCCCTCCTCACTGTCCGCTACTTTTGGTTCTCGTTGCTCCTTTCAGCCCTCTGATGAAAGGCAGGAGCCCCTTTTGCATCTCCACACACGGGCAGAGTTTGCCGAGGCCAAGAGCCATTCCCTGGCAACACGCACCACGTACCTGGAAAGGGATCAGCAGGTTCACCACCTCCCCGACGGCCCTGACGTACGTCTGCCTCAGGTGGCGCGGCACTCGGATCTTCGGGTGCTCTAGACAAAGCAGATATCACGCAGCTGTTTTCAAGAGCTTTGGGAAATCACCGAGTCGCTCACTCAGCGGGCGTTCCTATCACAGGCTCTCAGGCCTCCAGGGTGCATCTTCTTCCCCCAGCGCAGGACTGGCTGAGTTGGCACTAAAATGCAGCCACCTCTTGGATGGAGCATGGCTGCCGCCTCACACCAATAACACAACACAAGGGGATTATGGAGCTAGTGGGGTGCTATTTACCAGCTGACGCTAAAAGAGGTGGTTGGGCCAGAACATCCCATCGCTAATGAATAGGGGCTGCAGGACCTTCACTGCCCAAAGGGAGTCAGGTTTTTTTATTTCATATTAGACTATGCCTCCCACCACATAGTGCTAGGTACTACTATTGCTGGGACTAGCACTTACTCCAGGGAAAGCACTCCCACTGGGGCGCCCATGATGCTCCCTACGGTGCCCCCTAGCACCACATGGGTCACCGGGGTAAATGCTTACTCCCTGGGAAGACTAGCCCTTACAGTCACCAAACACCGCTCCCTGTAGCCCATCACCGCCTACTGAGGAAATTGGTTCCCTACTGATTGGGGGAAATCACTTCCAAAAACCATGCAGCACCATTTCCTGCAGCTGCTGGGGCTCCCCGCTTGCCTGTGAGCTCACAGAGGCCTGCGGCTGTTGAGGTGCATGAACTGGGAGCTCTGTAGCAAACACCACACTCTGGAAACTTACTTCTGTGTTCTCAGGGTGGGGGGACATAACAGCGAAGCAGAAAACATTTGATAGTGTCTGTGGACCTTCAAAGTGGAAGCTGTGTCAGTCTAGTTCAGCAAAACAAATGAGGAGGCTGGTGGCACATTTAAAGACTAACAAATTTATTTACCACATGAGCTTTCGTGGGACAAAAATCGCACTTCGGACGCTAGAAGATGGAGAAGTAGAGATGAGTGGAAGGAAAATAAATGCAGGGAAGCATAAGTCACCTGATCCTATGACTTACACTTCCCTGCATTTATTTTCCTCCCACTCATCTCTACTTCTCCATCTTCTAGCATCTGATGAAGTGAGATTTTGTCCCACGAAAGATCATGCGCTAAATAAATGTGTTAGTCTTTAAAAGTGCTAGCAGACTTGTTTGTTTTAATGGGCCTTCAGTCTCCTTTAGCAAAGTCCAAAGAGCAGCAAGGTAGCTCTGCCACATCTGTATTTGTTGGCTGTTCCTTTGGAGGCAAAGGATTTATGCTAGTACATAATAAAAGACACATATGTCTCTTGTAGGATTAACCATGCAGGGGCTTACCTCCAGGAGGGATATTTTATAGCAAGGGGGATCTGGAATTAAAGCGACGTTGAATGATACCTAAACAGCTGTGAGAGTAAAACACAGGCAATGTGCTCTGGGTAGGAAAGGAATGCGTGACATGCCCAGATGGCCTGGCCAACAGCTGAGACAGTATCTCTTCCTCGCATGCATTTGCTCCTGGAATCTTTTCCCGATGCCGACACTTGCCCTTATCAGTCTTGGTCCAACAAAGAAATCTCACACCCCCAAGAAAGAATGTTAATTTGTATGTAGCCTTCTCAGTGCCTATACACACATACACCCCTTCACATGTAACTCAACCCAACAAAGACCTCCTAATAATTGTTTCCCTCTTTTTCCCCGCCCTAGTTACATATAAATGTGCATTGCACTGGCTTACCAACAGACACACCTCAATTCCTCATTCCACCTGCTTTTAATTGTCTGTCTACTGGTCTGCTGCTATTTAAAATCTCTTCTGAGCACCACCAGTGATGTGTCAAAACAAGGACACCGTATCAATAAATAAGCAGTGAGAATAGCAGGTAAGAGATGAAGGTTGACACACACCAGTCACACACTGGAGATTTTAGCAAACCAGACATGCAACATTAATAAGCCATCAGATGGCATTCTTTACCCAGGACAGCAAGGAACGAAGTTGCCGGTACATGTATAGAATTAATGCAAAAAGTAGGTCACTGTCACTTTCTGGTTAAGACTTTAGCTTAACAAAAAGCAGGAGGCTCAAAACTGTGACTCGGTCATGTGACACAAACACCTCAAACTGGTCAGCATAATGTAGATACAGAAAAATAAAATATCATGCAAGGTGGACAAGTCACAGTTTGCTCTGAAACAGAGGTCAGTCAAAAAGGGGTCACAGTCTAGTCAACCTCCAATAAATATTTTCAGATATTTTTGTTGACGATATTAAAAAAAAATTCATTCAGAATCAAAATTTTGATCAACTCAAAATATTATATTTTTAGTTTTTACGCTGCTCTAGTTGGCCATTTCCCACCCTCTGTGTGTGTGTGTATGTGTGCACGCGCGTTTTTTCAGAGGGGCCAAATATTTTGAAACTTAAAATATTTCAACTCTTCTGAAATACTAATTTCCAGTTGAAACCATTCATCAAATTCAAATTCTCTGTGTGGGTTCTTAGACCAAAGTTTTATACTCAGGGTGGGTGGTACGTGGCTGAGACTCACTGAACCAAGTTGTGAACTGAGTGTGTAACAGAAACCACTTCAATCTGTGTGCTCATCGATACAGGAAATTATTGTGTGGCAGCCTGCTGTGCTGCAACACATCATTTGGTCACTGTTGCAATGCAGTGGACGTTCCAGTGTGCTAAACTGCACTCCAGGACATTCGCTATGTGGTAAGTGGGTTCACAGTCCATGTGGGATGTTACTGCATGGCAAATAGACGCTATTGTTTGAGAAATAGCATCTGATCACAATCAAAAAACTATACTGTAATGCATCAGGGGCAGAGTTAAGGATTAGGGAGAGTTCAACCTTAGCTGAGCACATAGTGACTCCTGTGAATTCTTTTGCTACCACAATGTTGCACCAGTTTAACTTCTTTGTGGAACATGTATAGCGAGGACAACACAATACCAAGTATCTCTCGGATGACGACAGGCTGTTCCAGAACCGCTGGAGAGCTCATGCCACCAGCCTTCACAGCCTTCACACGAATCTGAAGTCTATCTCCAGGAGTCAGGTTGCGGATTGTGTACCGGGTCGAATGAAAGAGTTCTTTGTTAACAGCAACCCAGTCTGCAGCTGGAACAAACAAATAAAAGATCTTCATTAATCTGAAAGCAGGTTACCAGCATAAATAAATGAAAGTTAACAGCCGAATGAAGTAAATGACAAGTTAAATGGAAACTGACAATGTTCATAGGCCTCATGGGACCAGTTTTGTGGTGGTTGAATACATGTCTGCAGAGTCTATCCAATACTTTCCATATGGGAGTTTTCCAAAATTTCTTCAGAGCACAATCAACTCAGCAGACTAGCCTTCATGAACTGTGCCCCCAACCAAGTCCTAGCTAGCAAAGTGTTCATCAATTCTATTCCGAGTAGAACGCAACCCAAAAAACCTATGTGCAGCCTCCTCCATCTTTAACAGAATAACCTAAAGAGTCAGTAGTGCTCTTGCAGTGACTTTTGATCAGACTTTCATTGTAACTCTGTTCACCTCCTCTTTCCCTCACATTTCGTCCGCTAGCTCAGTCATACTTATCAACCTTCCAAAAAGAAAACGAATGTGCCATTCAGTATCCAAATGGGGCAGAGCCTGAGGAGGGAGAATGGCCCCCGAGTGAGGAATTTCACACACCCAGAAATGGTACAGAAAAACTAGAGCTTTGCTGCTTTCCCCTTGGGGCCGATCAAGTGCCAGCCTCAGGGTCCAGACTGTGCCACTCTGTCTGTTCCCACTGTACCTCCAGGTGATCAGAGGCCCTCCACAAGGAGTCAGTAATGGAGCCAGTGACACAACTAGTTGCCAGTGAGTAGACAGCTGTGTAGCAGGACCTGTCACCTACCCCAACAAACCAATCTACATGCCCTTGCCTCTCCAAACCAACTAACTGCGGCTCCCGTCTCAAGGCTTAACAGCCTGACCAAAAAAGGTTATAGAATAGGACCATCCTACCACCTGCTGAACGTTGAGAAAGGGTACATTTACACTGGAGCCTTAGATTGACCTACAGACCCCCGCGGACACACAGGGCTTTTATTAAGTCCACTTAAGCACTTCCTTAAGTCAGCTTAATAACACCAACTCTTAAGGTAGACTTAAGGCTTAAGTCAACTTAAGCCAGTGTAGATGGGAATGGCCCTTAAGTTAACTTAATTGGCCTCCAGGTCCTCTCCCAGAGTTCCTGGCCACTAGGAAGGGTCGAGCTAGCACCTGCCAGTGTGGACACAGGCAGTCAACAGGAGTTTTTAATGTGGACTGTCCAAGTTAACTTAACAATGTTGACTTTAAGTTAAGTCAACTTAATAGAGCCTCCAGTGTAGACATACCCTAAGGCTGGTCAGAGCTTATCAGCTATTTTCCACTTGGGAGCACGCCTCTAACTTGCTAGACCGCCAAGACTTGGGAGGTGTCAAAAGCCAATGAAAGCAAGGATTGCCAGCCGTGGCATCCAACCAGATCCATCAAAACATTGGGAGAAGCCACCAAGACCTACTAGTTCCCCTCAATTAGTCGGCCAGAGCTGGCAAGCCCCAGCGTCCACACACGAAGGGTCACAAGCCTTCCGGTCCACCCCCAACCACCAGCAAGGCTCATGCACCATCCCAAACTTTCCATTCAGCCAAAACTCTCCTGCTGGCCCCAACCAACAGACAGCCCAGCTCCAACCAGCTGTAATCCTGGGTTCATCAACTACTCACTGCTAGGTGAGCATGCCTCCTTTACCAGTTAATCAGGCCCCGAACAATCAAGGATCATTACTCAGATTGGGCTCTTTGACCTGGTCGTTAGGCCAGCTGCCTCCAAACAGGTGCTTGCTTTAGCAGGAGACTTAGAAGGGTCAAGTAGTGATGCATTTTTGCCTTCTTCACTGCACTGCTCAGGTATCTGCTAGTGAAGATGTCACTTACATTAAGGCAGCATCCCATCTTACCCAAGCCATGTTCTATCCAGCCAGAATTTGCGCAAATGCCACCTGTCAAGCAAGTCTCTCTAGCTTGCCCTGTTCCACCAACCAGCAAAGCAACCAGTGGGCTAATCAGTGACCACCAAGAACCAGCCAGTTGTCATCAACCAGCCAAGTTTCATTACCCTAGCCCAATCCAGTTTGCCACCATCCAGTTCACCACATGTCCTCAACTCAGGCCTACAACTTCAGCCAAGCGCGACTTGCTAGCTCTCCCCCAACTGTTTCTCCTAATCCTTACATTTCCTTTCAGGTCCACTAGGATTAAATATTGTTTCCTTACCTCCCCCGGCCCATCTCCACTCCCTCACCAATCATCCTGAATCTGAAGACAGAACATATGGCACCTGTCCATCAAACATAATGCCAAAATGTTCAAAATTGGGCATCGCAAAATTAGGGATTTATCTTTATTTAGGCACCTCAATACGGGGATTGCTTTTCAATAGCTGCTAATTTCAATACATTGCTGAAAATCTGGTTACTTATTTAGGTGCCAATATAAAGACACGGAGCTAGAGTCTCAGCTTGGTATTTAGGCACTGAGTGTCCATTGAAATTAGTGGGAGTCAGGGGCCTAAATACCTTGGAGAGTCTGGGCTACAGATCCCTAATGTGAAGTACACTTCTTAGTGCCCCCCCTTTTGTTCCTTCTACTGATGTTTTTATGGCTTCGTAGCATCCAAATATACATTCTCTGAAGTAAAAGAAGCAAGGAATCTTGTGGTACTTAAAGAGTAACAGATTTATTTATCACATGAGCTTTCGTGGGAGAATATCCCACTTCATCAGACGTATTCTCCCAGGAAAGCTCATGTGATAAATAAATCTGTTAGTCTTTAAGTGCCACAAGGCTCCTTGCTTTTTTTGCTTTACTAGACTAACACGGCTGCCCCTTTGGAACTATTCTCTGAAGTGATTCAGATGTTTAAAGACCCCTGACGACAGGCTAAGGAACCGTCTTGCTCTTCCCATCACTGCCATGGTCTCAAGGATGTGGCTCAGGAAGAGATTTGGGTTCATAGATTTCAAGGCCAGAACGTACCACTGTGATCAACTAGTCTGACCTCCGTTATAACACAGACCAGAGAATTGTCCCCAAATAATTGCTAGAGCAGATTGCTTAGAAAAAAAATATTCCATCTTGATTTTAAAACGGTCACTGATTAAGAATTCACCACAACCTCTGGTAAATTGTTCCAATGGTTAGTTACCCTCGCCATTAAAACAATATACTTTATTTCCCATCTGAATTTGCCTAGCTTCATCTTCCAGCCATTGAATCATATTAGACCTTGGGCTTTTAGACTGAAATATTATAATCATGTCCTTTTATCCACTAGAGCAACACTTCTACTACAGGTCATCTTTGCAGATTAAACCTGTGGCCTTCAGCCCTAAAAGAACAGACCTCTTCCCTCTTGAGTTACTGAAGTAAATCCACTACCTGGCAGCAATAGTAAGCTCCTGTCCTCTCTGGAGAGTGGGTCAATTCTTATTTATTTTGAGCTTTCAAGGACAAAAAGAAATTTTACACAAAAATATTCTGCTGGTTTGCAGCCAGCTCCTCCATTGAGAGGACTGGCCATGAGTCAGGGACTTGACACACTTGGCCACGTGTGTTACTTGATCTTCTACAATTAAGACATACAACTCCTCATGCTTATAAAGAAATAAAGCGCAAGCCTACTTCCATCTCTGCAGATCTCCACCAGGTATCCATCCAGGCCAGAGGAGCCCACCTGCTCCGGAGCTGTCCACGTCAGGGACACTGAGTTATCACTCACATCCTCCACTGCAAGGTGTGACGGGCAGCCAGGCGGCTCTGCGATAAACACAGATATGGTAGAAAGACACTGCATTCCCACTGACCAAACCCCACCAGTTAGGCCTGCTTGCTACACATGGTTTTTTCAATGCATTTCCTGAGTGCCTACCACACTTCCATCTCAGCCTCCAATGCCCACGTCCATCCACCCAGAGACACCCATCCCAGCCTCCTCCACCCACCCAAGACCCTGCTTTACCCATTGCAGCCCCCACCAAGTCCAGACACTAGCTGCTGCCGCCCACTCTCATCTGCTCAGATACCTACCCAAGCTTCCCCCACCAACGCTATTACCTGAATATACACCCACGCCAACCTCCCATGCCCGGCCCCATCCACCCACTCCCATGCCCCTAAAGACTCCCATTCCAGCCTTTTCCCATCCATCCCCATTCCCCCCAGAGACTCCCACCCCAGCCTCCCCCATTGCCAGAGGCACAAACCCCAGCCGCCCGATCATCCACCACAGCCTTCCACGACCAAACGCATGCCCCGAGACTCCCATCCCAGCCTCCCCTACTGACCCCATTACTGCACAAACACAAACCTCAGCCGACCCACCCGAATCCCGCCAGAGACATCCACCACAGCTTCCCCAACCAATCCCATGCCCCCGAAATACCCATCCTAGCCTGCCCCATTCACCCCATCCATCCACTCCAAAAGCTCCCACTCTTCCCGTCCCCTAAATACAAATACCTTCCCATGGCCAGCTTCATCCCCTCCCTTCTATACCCCCAGCCTCCTCCTGCCCACGCCATTCCCCAAATACCCCCAGCCTCCCCCTCACCTGCTTACCTAACTTCTGCCCCTCTATGTACCCCAGCCTCCCCGTCCATGTCTCTGACCAGATCACTGGTGCCCCCA
>ML682095.1:2444231-2473348 GCA_007922195.1 Podocnemis expansa
CTCCGCTCAAAGTGGGCACGGGATCTCCGCTCCGAATCAGGTGGCTCCGTGAACACGGGGATCCCTGCTCCGGATCTGGGGCTCCACTCCGGCTAGCCGCGGGTTCTCTGCTCCGGATCGGGCTCCGGCGCGAGTAGGGGATCTCTACGCCGGATCGGGCGGCTCCCTTTGGAGTGGGCACGAGCTCTGTGCTCCGAATCGGGCGGCTGTGTAAACGCGCCGGGGCAGGGAGGCGTCTCCGCTCCGCTTCAGCACGGTTCTCTGCTCCGAATCGCGCAGCTCCGTGAGCACAGGGGTCCCTGCTCCGGATCCGGGCCGGCTCTGCTTGTCTCGGGAGTCGGGAATTTTTATAGGCTCCGGCTGCCACTTGTCACCCCCCCGGGGCCGCCAGGAATAGCCGCCTGGGACTGGAGCTGTGGGGCCATTTCCTGAGCTCTCCCCCTCCTGAGACCTCCCCTGACCCCCAGCCCCAAACACACCCACACCCTGCACTGCCCCCCTGTGCCCTGCCCTTAATCCCCCCCAGCCCTCACCAAGCCACCTGCCATCCTCAGGACACTGAAGTCATGAGTCACTAGCCCCTGGCCCCTCCTGCCAGCCCCCTTAGTCAGCTTGGGTTGCAAACAAGGTGAGCAGATGGTGTGGGGCCGCCCCACAGGGGCTGGTGGACCCAGGAGCTGGGGTTTCTCTCTTCAGCTGTCAAGCTGCCAGCCCCACAAGCATGGGGGCAGCTTTGTTCTCTTTACCTTTTGCTCTGCAGAAACCAAATCTGCTCACTTTATATCCAGTTCGCCCACAAAACAAGAATAGCCCAGAAGGATTAAGGACACTTGTTTCTCGCTCGCTCCATTTATACCGCACTCAGCGCTGTGTGCCAGCGCCTAGCAGAAATGTCCTCAGCGCTGTAGAAAGGCTCCACGTGGTCGCTTTCCCTCTCCATGTTTGCCTGAGGGAGCCAGAAAGTTGCCTCCTCTGTCTCCATCTTTGTAGCTGTTATGTTGTGGCTGTGCAAAAACTAAAGCAGGAGTTTTATAGTGGGGGCGCTGTCTGTTTCCGCCCCCCTGGGACGCCCCAGCTGTTAAAAATGCTCTCTGTCTGCAGCTCTCATGGGCTTTACCTTGGGGATAGCCGTGTTAGTCTAGTCCAGTAAAAAAACAACAAGCAGTTGTGTGGCACTTTAAGACTAACAGGTTTATTTTTTGCATGAGCTTTCGTGGGAGAAGACTTTTAGTTTATGTGGTTGTGGAAGTGGGATCTTCTCCCACGAAAGCTCATGCAAAAAATAAATCTGTTAGTCTTAAAGTGCCACACAACAGCTTGTTGTTTTTTTACCTTGGGGCCAGCTGATGATTTCCTAGCTCAGGGGGTCTCCAACTCAAATCACCATGAGGGCCGCATGAGGACTAGTACGTTAGCCGAAGGGTCACACCACTGAAACCTTTTCATACAATAATGTTGCAAGTATCAGTAACAATAGCATCCTTGTGGGCTGCAGGAGATAGGTTTAGGGGCTGCATTTGGCCCATGGGCCACATGTTTGAGACCCCTGTCCTAGATCCCAAGAAACCTGGCTACCCCTTTAGAAGCTGGCGGACATGTTAGTCTAGTACAACAAACAAACAAACAAACAAGGAGCCTGGGAGCACCTAAAGACTAACAAATTTATTTATCACATGAGCTTTCATGGGGAAAAAAATCCCACTTCATCATCTTTAGGTGTCTGATGAAGTGGGATTTTTCTCCCATGAAATCGCATACAATACATAAATTTGTTAGTCTTGAAAAATGCAATCAGATGCCCTGTTTGTTTTGCAGGATCTTTGGAAAGTTTTCCTCTTCAAAACCTCTGTCTTGCCCAAGTTAAAGATTCAACCAGCTGCTGACCATCAAGGTGCCAGTCTCAGTCACCAGTGTAAACAGGTTAAATGACATGTAATCTGCCCATTGGTGGCACTTGAGACTCAGTGTGCAGGTCCTACCGGAACCCACTGTAACGTTGTCTCAGCACTTTTTGGAGGAGCCAGACCAGCGTCTTTCAGCACTTTCACTATTTGTGAGCCAGCACTTCTCAAGCACACACTTATGTTCAAATGAGGCCTTGATGTCTCATGACCTTTCTCCACGGCCTCATGGAGATGTTAAAGAGGGTCGGGGGAAAGAACAGAATCTGGTGGGACTCCACCAGGGAGCATTCACCTGCCCCAGGGGAGCCCAGCAGAAGGAAAAAGAGCTGGGCCCACTCTCAGCACTTTTCTGTTAACTCCTGCAATGGCTTTAAGCCGGGAAAGTAATTTAGCATGCTCGCTTGCATCCAAAGCCCCCAACAGATCCCGTAACATGACTCTATAGACATTCTGCCCTATCCAGGGACATTCTCCTCCTGTCCTTTCATTAGCACAACGAGCATTATTTGCACTTCACACCCCAGCCAGTAAGGGTGGATGATATTGGCAGAACTCATATATTTGCAGATGGCACTGCTGGTTTTTCAATTACTCTATTTAAGAGTAGAAGGATACAGGTAATAATGTCTGTTAAATCAAGAGAGAGCTTGTTGGCTGGCTACTAGTTGGGTACGACCGAAATCTGTTCATCATTATCCTAGCCACTGGGAAGGATGGAGGCCCAGACCCTCAAGGATGTTTAGGTTCCCAGCCTTTATTGAGGATCTGGGCAGGATTAACTCAGATTTCCTTTACTGTCTCTACTGTTTTTTGCTGTCTTAAATGCAGAAATGGCTTTTGCATGAGTTCATTTCCACCCGCAGAAGGCATGACGCCCAGCGTGCCAAACCTGAGCGGTGCTGTGACCCCATACAACAGATCAGAGCATCCGGTGCTGGGAGCTAAGCCTAGCCTCATAGGACACGAGTTGCTGCTATGGGATGTGTGGGGAGCAGGCTAGCTCGCCAAACTGCCTCCGCTTCCTCGTGAGCCTTACCTCTGCACCAGGCTGGGATTAAGGTTGCAGTGCTGGGGTGGGACATTGGTGCTATTTTGGGGGGATGGTTGGTGTCCTTCCCTTGACTGCTGCTCAAAATCATGTCCAAGAGGAGTTCAGTGTAATGCACCCTTGTTTATCGTGCACAAGCTAAAAGAGTAAAAATAAGTGTTCTTGCAAAAACTGCTAAGCATGTCTAGTTGTGCTAAGGAATTGAAAAGTCAGAATAAAAAGCAAAAGGGTATTTTAACAGAGGAAGAAAAAATAGACAGTGAAGAATGAGGTCATTCTTCTGCCATATACTGTACTCAAGCACAGTTTGTGCTACAAGTGACTTAGTCCCTAGTCCACTGTAAAAAAAAAAAACGCAGTTAATCTGTGTTATACATTAGGGGCACTAAAAACAAAAACTGCAACCAACCAATTGAGTATGGTACCCAACATAAACTGTTGAAGTGTGCAGCCCACAAACCAGGAACATTGGAAAGCAGCAATGCACAGTGAAAAAACCCTGGAGAGGGGTCAAAAAAAATGTAAAAGTGTGTGTTATAAATAACAGACTGGTCAATAAAACCTCAGCCTACTATATACAGTATGGACAAATGACTATGCAATCGACTATAGAGACATTGTGAAAACCACTAGCTGGACCTGTTCTAACCATTATATAAACTGTACAGTATTAAGCAAATTAGGTTCAGGCATAGACCTGTGGTTTTAAATCTTTCTTACTAAAATACAACTAAATTTGGTTACTGTGTAAGAGCAAATGTATCATTACCGTATACTTCTTTGTTAATGCATATAAACAACATCTTGTTAGGAATGTGCATCAAACTGGAGAACTGGTCAAAAAAAAAGTTCCATAACCTGGTATTTTTCAAAACAAAGGATTCCCAAATCTAGTTGAAATTACTGGTTACATTTCAGGATTATCTCAATTTATATGTCTATTTGAAATAGATATGAAATGTATATTACACACACACACACGACCACCAGGCAGCAGAAACCCTCTCTAAACCATAGTATTGAGGGCCTGGCTACCACAAACATGGAACACCATTTACAACATGCATAACATTGCTAAACTGCGTGATTAAACACAAATACAATTAACAAATTACAGTAAACAACCTAAAGGCAAGGGAAATTTGTGTTGCTAGGGATATTATGTGCATCAGTTAGGGGAGATATATAATAACTGCCATAAACAGCTCATTAGAAAACACTGAAAAAGGAAAATTGCCTAATCTTAACTCTAACAAACAGCTAAATGGTGTTACCCTCAGTGCATAACAAATCTATGGCTGACTGGCAGTGCGTTAAATCATGTCACCACATTCGTTTTAAGAACCAGCACAATTTGGGGCCGGTAACACCGCATGCTAACTGAGGCGTGTGTTATTCAGAACAATCTTGCTTAGCATTTGATGCCATGTACACTTCCCTACCAGTGTTGGATCATGCCACACTATTTAATGAATTGATTACCGATTATTCAGCAGATTCTCTACAAAAAGCCTACATGAATCTATGTCATCTACCCATGTATCTTACAGCAATATAATCTTAAGTAGCACCAAACAACTTCTTATGCAGGGCAGTTTTTAACACCACAACTTAAGGGTGGTCAAAATGGCTTAGCTCAGTACCATGAAACAGAGAAACCAGCCACTCCTATCTCTTGCTCAAAAAGTGGTTGCAAGCAACAGTAAGAGGGACCTATAACATGGATGGACAGTATTGTGTCATTACTAACAACAAGAAATTTATGTAGGAAGGTTTCACTTGTAACGTCACTACTCCAGAATTCTGGGTTTTACTCCCTGTGTATGTAGTGCTGTGGAACACACCATAAAAACACCTATCCATGTTTTTCAAAACCAATTTGTTAGCCAAAGTAAGACCAATACCAAAAAAAAGTAAAATTTACCTGCCAGTTTTAACATGCACATTAACCACTTTGAAACATTATCAAACAAAAAAGCCACATACATTATTCAAATTAGCAATAACATGAAGAAGCCAAAACAGCCTTGAATAATTTTGTCCGTTTTGAGGATCTCACCATACTGATCTCCTGCACTGGGATAAAGTTGCATCTAAGGCTTAGCTTGTGTTACAGGGTGGATTAGTTTTAGCTGTGGCAATTATGAATTGCCACTTAATGCAGTGCTGTTGAAACACTTCGTGTCACATACAAGGGGCCTCTTGACTAATTAATACGTTAATCTGGCAAAGGTGTCACCTTTACTACAAAAAATTTAACAGCAATAAGCACTAATAAATGCTGGCTAATATATATCATGAATAATACGTATTAGACACCCTTTATGTATACATATTAGTATGCATTAAACCCCAACAGCATTAAGCATAAGTATTTTAACAGTGGTAGTCTAAAATCCTGGTTCACTTGTGCTAAGTATAATTGGTTAGATTTGCTGAAGTAAACATTTCACATAAAGCAGACAGGAAACTTGTCAAAATCAAGATACATTCATTCTGTGTCTTAGTACAAGCCAGGGTAGGACCTTCTTGGCTCAGTACCCCGTTTGGATATCGGCGTTCCAAGATAAGGAAGGAAAAGAACAGGAAGTTGAACAAGCTGAGGGATTGAATTTCAGTGACTTTTAAAGAAATGGGTCATTTGTAAAATCATACAAATATCAGCTAAAATGTGTAACTTGGAGAACACACCTTCTGTGCAAGGTAAATGTAACATCACTGTACAGAAGGTTCTTCAAACACTGCTATCATGAAAAAACGTTTTCCTGTACTATATTAATATTCCTGACTAACATTGATTATTTGGGCTCAAGTATATTTCCTACCAAACCTAAGTGGGGGGTCGAGCAACGTGCATTTTGGCTGAAATCCATGACATTCTGAAGCACTTCACTTTTCAGGCATTCAGTTTACTGATGAAAAATTGTGATCTTCTGTGGCATGTGGACATTTTTCACTAAAACAGTTTTGGAAGAAATTTTCCATACCTGCCATGCAGTGAGGCTGTGAGCCTTCATTCATTATTGTTTGTAAGTTGCCTTGGGGGGGAAAAATCACAGATGAAAGATGCTACCTAAACAATAAGTATTGCTCTAATTTGCGGCACTCAGGTAGAATATCTGGAATTCATCTTAGAAATAGGAAAACCAGGGTTGGTAGGTTATTTTCCTTTAATTGGCAAGGGTGGCAAGAGTGGTATTTCAGAACGGGGGGGGGGGGGGGGAAACTGTTTCTTCTGCTTCTGCGACAGGAAATTTCACAGCCCAAGGATCTTCCCCCCGAAGATTCACTCTGTGGGTCATGAGGCACTTAGGGCTGTGTTCACACAGCACTCTTATTTCAAAACAACAGAGGTTGTTTCGAAATAAGAAATACCCAGTTCACACGACGCACAGTTGTTTCGAAACAACAGCACCCATTGTTTCGAAACAACGGCGTTGTTTCGAAACAACTTAAACCCCATTTGGGGGCGAAACAACGTTGTTTTGAAACAATGCAGTCCGAACATGTTGTTTCGAAACAACAGTGACTTGTTTCGAAATAACTGTAGCCTGAAACTGCTATTTCACTTTGAGCTTTTTCCTTAATTCGAATTAACAAACTGTTAATTCGAATTAAGTTATTTCAAAATAAGGCATTATTTCGATACAAGTTGTTTCGACACAACTTGTATCAAAATAATGCCTGTGTGTGAACACAGCCTAGGTCTCTGTTAACCACAACTGTTGTCTTGGTGCATGGAGACAGAAGCCATCTCTGAGACAGCTGAGCTCTCGCCTGAAGGCTCCTGAGATTAACACCTGTACCTTGATATGGATCCAGAATTAGATAAATCATGATGACATTATGTAAATGCATGAGGACTGTGTGTCCTCGTATCATGGGAGCAGAGTAGTGACACCAAAAGCCCAAAATAAATTCAGGACTCTTTTATTGTCCTTGTGGGAGAGGTTTATGAAAGCATGGTTGTTCAGAGAGATTATTATTAGTTTAGCTTTAATACTGAGCTTGGCACTATAAAGCAAGCAGATGACTCAATTCTGCTCTGAGTCTTATTTTAAGTCAACACAGAGACGTGTCCTTAGCCTCATGTGCCATCTCAATACCAGTGTTCATGATCTCATTAAGGGTAATGGGAGGTAACACCGGAGCACAACGCTGTAGAAATCTGATATTTCCAGATAATTGATGGGAAGGTTCAGGGGCATATTTCCAGCTTGGTATCTACAGTCTGCATTCATTCAAAGTTTTCTCTCTCTGATTACCCATTCCCCATTTTGGCTACTGTTTTCTTAAAAAAAACCACACACACACACAAACAAGGAGTCTGGTGGCACTTAAAAGACCAGCAAATTTATTTGTCAAATCAACTGTTATGGGGCAAAAATCCCACTTCATCAGACGCTTGAAGGTGGGAAAGCTTTTGCTCCCGTTCTGTAAGTGGCAGATGCTACAAGATGGGAAATTTACAGAATGGGAGCAAAAGCTTTCCCACCTTCAAGCATGTGATGAAGTGGGATTTTTTTTCCCACAAAAGTTGATTTAATAAATAAATTTGCTAGTCTTTTAAGTGCCACCAGACTCCTTGTTTTTTTGCTGAACTAGACTGATGCAGTTACCCTTTTGGAACTTGTTTTCTCAGAATCAGCGATAAAGTCAGAGCTATATGAAAGTGGAGCGATCCGGGGGAGGTTCCCAGCGGTTGGCAGTCAATGTCACTTCAGACAAGACCCTTAAAGGCAAATCACAGTGCCTGTCATTTCATGTTTCCCTGGGCTCTGTGAAGAGGCATTTCCCGGCTTAGCCTCATCAGGATATTCACAGCAGGCTGAGTCAAATACACAGCAGGTGGACTGGTGCAGAGAAGATTCACATTTTGTGTGTCACGCTCAGTCACTTACCTCACTCGTAAGCAATGACCGCAGGCGTGTTCGCTTGAGGCTGGGCAATAATTAGGGGTTTCTTCTGAAGTTTGTTCTTCTCTGTAGCATCTTATTCTTTAGTACAGGGCGTCTGGTTCCTTTCTCAGCATGTGTTCTTGCTGGGTTTTGTTTTCTTCTATGATTTTATTAATATTTCCTTTATTTCTGAACAATTCATCCAGTCAATAAGGGTACATTTTACATGGTTGTTTTGGTATCTCCAAGCTCCTTCGTACAGTGGTTCCAACGGAGTGTATGAAAACTTCCACCAGGAGATGGAGACTAGAAAACAAAAAAGGCCTGCATTTTGAAGTGACATTTTTTGGATGCCCACCTTAGGGAGCCTGATTTTCAGAGCATGAAAAGGTGCTCGGTAGTTTCTGATAATTGGAATGAGGGGTCTTGACTGAGGCCCCCCCCCCAAATCACCAGTTGCTTCTGTAAAGCTGTTTGAGGTGTGTAAAGCATGGGGTGGGCTAGCTGACAGCTCCCAATTTGAGGTTTCGAGAGCAGTAGAAAACAAAACACATCATTGCATGTGTGGAATCAACAACTTCAAGTAGAAAGGGCCCCCAAGATCCACCCACATAGCAGCACAACTCCTACCTGGACTGGTACGTTAAGAGCATTAGAGAAAAATAGTTTCAGCAAACACTCATTCCCAACATCCCTTTATGAGGAATACCTATTTATGGGGCACCAGTGGGACAAGGTATACACAGTGCCCAATTGATTACACCAGCACTGACTGGGGGAACTTGTAAAAATCAGATCAGCCACCACACTAGAGCAAGTTGGGAGCTTTCTGACCATTAAAAAAGAAAAAAAAATAGTTTAGCTGGGAAACACTAATTTGTCAAACCCAAAGGGCTTGGGGGGGAAACATCTTGCTTGCAACCCCTGCCTGGCTTCAGGGCAGACTTCTTATTTGGACTTCCAGGGCCCATGGCTCAGGGGCAGACCCATAAGGTGGACTCCCCAAGGAAGGGTAAGGCCACATTACGACATACTGAGGCCCTAAGCTATGTGAAGATTCAGAGGCCCCATACAATAAAAAATAAAGAGGAAAGAAGTGTATTACATTATCACAGAAAGGGTCATGAAAAATAAATGATAAACCATTATATCTGCATATTTACATAGTCAAGGATGCAATGAAAAACTAAATAAAACATACATCTTGCAAAAAGCCTTATTTGCATGATCAAATACCTTATGATAAATCTTAGTTATCTCTAACATATTTAGAGGCCCTAAGCCATGCCTTAGCTGGCTTGTGCCTAAATCCAGTGCAGAAGAAACCGGAAGAATGCTGGTGTCTGAGAGCTGAGAGATTGACATGGACCATCACAATTTGATTCAGAAGCTATCAGGGTCTGCAACAGCAGGGGTCAGCATTTCCCCAATAAAAGCACTTCCAGAATTGCTGATTTGCTAGGAAGTTAAAGAATGCTGATTTCGGGCCAAACTGGACAGAGCCTAAATCTCAAAATGCTGACATTTTCCATAAAGTGGAAATTCCAAGTTTCAGCCAGCTCTCTCCCCAGACAGATCTAGGATGTTCTTGTTGCCTTCCTAGGAACAGCCCCTCTGGACTCCTCACCAGGACTTTGGCATAAATCAATCTAGCTCAGGATTACAGTATGGGGTGGGTCAGGACTTGGAGTCTGAGCAATTGCTGTGCAGATGCACCCATATCAAAGATAATTAATTGGAAAATAAAAGCAAATGAATTAACGTCACATCCTCGCCTTAAGCTGTAATGGATGTAAAATAAATGCAAGTCTTAGAATCAGCATAGGTTAGTAAAATGGATGCACATTTTTAAAAGGCAAAAACCCTAAAAAATGCAAGATTAAGCCTTCTCTGAAAAATCAGTTATTCCTTCACAATCGCCCTCCCTAAGGACACACAGCATGTAAGAGGCTTCTGGTAAAATGAGAAGACAGACTTGGTAGGCAAGGGAATATTTTTTACTGGACAAGCTTTTGAGCTTCACGGAGCTCTTCTTAAGGCAAAATAATGTAATTTTAACCCTGATAATTTTATTGCTATATATTTACTAATAAAGGAACAGACTACATCATTCCTCCAGGACTGAATTTTAATGTATAAAGGAGGGTTTTTCAAAAAGTTTCTAAGGGAATGTGGTACCTGGCTTTTCTTGAAATTCACTGGGAGTTGGGCTTCTGACACCGTAATTCCAGAGGCTCCCAGTTAGAGCCTCCCCACTGTGAGTGGCATCTTCATACACTGCCTGTACTGTCTGGGCCCCATGCCAGGTCCTCTCCATCTCTCGCCTGCCCTCCTGATATAGGCCCCCTCTGCCTTGCAAGCTTTGTAGCCTGAAACAGGACTCTAATAAGGGTCTGACGGGCAGGAGCAGCTCTAGCCGTCTTGCTGACCAGGGAGAAAAATGTTTTCAGCACCACTCCCCAGCCCGGGGGAACAAACAGACAAACAAAAAACCACAGCCAGCCAATCAGTACAGACCTAAAAATGACGGCACCCCTTGGAATTTGGAGCTTACTCCTAGAACCGGCCATGGGAGTGACAGCACGAAGGAAACCTATATTTGCAGGATCTTAACCTGGATCTGTCCTCAAAAGCTACATACCCTCCTTTACAAGGCAAGGGGCGGTATTTACAGCCTCTGGGATTATTGTGATATTTTCCCATTTAAAAAAATAAGTAGCAAAATAGAGTATAGTCACAGACAAACCTGACAATTGGTACACCCTATCAACAATGACCAACTCCCAGCCCTCATGGGTCTATGTTCACACAGCTGCTTTCTCCACTGTAGCAGATCAGCAGAGAATTTATCCCCTTGGTCTTGGAGCAGCTCCTATTTGGCTGCTGAGGCCAGTGTTTGCTGCTCCAGCTGTTTTTCGCTGTGAGTGACCCTGTGTGTGTGTGTGTGTGTGTGTGTGTTCGTGTTTATGATTGTGACCATCTGCCCTCTTGTACAACACTGGCCAGAGGACCTCCACCCAGACATTCCTGCATTTGGCCCATAGTTCATGGCTGAGCTAGAACAGAGCTTTTAGAAAACTCTCTTAGCCCAGATTTTTAAAGGAATTTAGACTTCTAATTCCAATTTAAATCATGAGACTGTGGAGCTGCTTGAGAAAGTCTAGCTGTAGTCTTGATTTAGACTCCAAGCAAAGGAGACTTCATCATACCCTTTTTTTGTTCCATTGATTATTCACTCATTATTGCAAAATTGCACATTATTTCTGGCATGACTTTGTCTTGCTTTAGCTTCCAGCCATTGCCTCCCATTAACAACATTTCTCCCAACACAGGAGCACCATCAATGACAGGCTGGACGCTCTCAGGACACAGAGAGCGTCCCTGGTTTTGTTCAGGTGTCTTTTGTTCCACCTAGGGACATAAGCTGCTATTTACTAGAAACTGGACTTCTTCCTCTGAGGGTCATGTGCTTCTGAGTCTCTAAACAATTTGAAAAATCCCAGCCTAGATATATTGCTTCTGTGGAGCAGTTAGCAATGGCTCTTGGGTCCCAAAAATGATCCCCAAGCTGTACAAACATCATGGGGCTCACTCTGTGAACCACTGACCAACCACTGCTTTGCAGGTGACCAGCCACCAATCCCATCTCCGCTCCCCTCCACTTTTAACGATTTTTCTAGTCTGGCCTCCTGCACAATGCAGGCCACAGAGCTTCACCCACCCACTCCTGTAATAGCCCCCTAACCTGTTACTGAAGTCCTCAAGACAGACAAGGAGTCCTGTGGCACTTAAAGACAATTTCCAAAGGGATAGCCGTGTTAGCCTAGTCCAGCAAAAAAAACCCAAGGAGTTGTGTGGCACTTAAAGACTAACAGATTTATTTTTCACATGAGCTTTCATGGGAGAAAATCCCACTTCGTCAGAAGCTTCGAAGATGGGTGAACTTAAGTTCACCCATCTTCGAAACTTAAAGACAAACCAATTTATCTATATCATGAGCTTTCGTAGGAGAAAATTCCACTTTGTCAGACCTTTGAAGTCCTTATATAATCACTAGTAGTCAGTTGCCAAACTAGGTGTCCCACCATACCATCTCCTCCATAAACTTAACAAACTCAGTTTTGAAGCCAGGTAAGTTTTTTGCCCTCACTTGTCCCCACAAAAACTGTTCCAGAACGTCATTCCTCTGATGATTAGAGACCTGCATCTAAATTTCCAATCTAAACTTATTTATGGCCAATTTATATCCATTAGTTCTTGTGTCCACATTGGTGTTGAAATTATATAATTCCTTATCCTCTATGGGTTGGATGATGCTCAGGAATGGACTGATTTGGGCACCTGATTGGAATGTGTGTCCTGAAGTGTAATTAATCCATATCTCCTCTTCTACCCCATGTTCTTTCTCATGAGAATCTACCCAGTCACCCAATTCACGGGCAATGAGTAGGGTTTGTTGTAATTATACAACACTGGAAACAGGATTGCTGCCAGACTGGGTCAGCCCAAGAGTGCATCTAGCCCAGTCTCCTGTCTCTGACCATGGCCAGCACCAGCTGTCTCAGCAGAAAGTGCGAGAAACTATTCTGCAGAACTATGGATACATATGCCCCTAAGGGGAGCTCTTTCCTTTCAGTCAGTGCTCGGCTCATGCTGCACAAGCAATTCACCTCCCAGAGGGGCAGGATGCATGACTCACGATGGAGAAGGCTAACCCAAAACCTTCACTGAGATACGAGGCCTGATTTTTAGCAACTTTACGAGCAACGTGAACACAGCAGTCTAGAACTTCTAGGCCAACCGAGCTGTGCACGGTGCAGGACCAAGGAAGCAAAGATAGCTTGAACTCTCCTTTGAGACCCTGAACCTGGGCTGCAGGAGAATGGGCGTCCATGGCTCCAAGAAGTCTCAGCCAGATGCTGCCCCGTGCTAGCTCTGCCCTTTATGTCTGAATGCACAGGGTGGATGCCATAGGAGCTACTCTACTGAGAAAGTCACCGTAAGAGTCACTCGCTAGGGGGGAAGCCTTTGCTCTCTCTGTCTTCTGGATATATAGATATTCTGCACCAGAAAACTGGCACAACACGGCCACAGTGGAACCCAGGGTCTGGGCCAGAATTTGTCTGTTGCATTACAGCAGTTGCTCCAGTTAGAATCATAGGGTTGGAAGGGACCTCATGCAGTCATCAAGTCCAACCCTCTGCTAAAAGCAGGACCACTCTTGCTAAATCATCCTAGGGTATTGTCTAACTGGATCTTAAATATCTCCAAAGATGGAGATTCTACCACCTCCCTAGGCAACCCATTCCAATGCTTCAGCACCCTCCTTGTGAGAAAGTTTTTGCTAATATCCAACCTCGACCTCCCCAGCTGCAACTTGAAACCATTGCTCCTTGTTCCGTTCTGTTACTACTGAGAACAGCCTAGCTCCCTCCTCTTTAGAGCACCCTTTCAAGTAGTTGAAGGTTACTATCAAATCCTCTTTGTCTTCTCTTCTGCAGACTAAGCCTAGTTCTTTCCGTCTCTCCTCATGTCATGTGTCCCAACGTTCCTTCTAATTACTCGTTGACTGTGTGCGCAAATAATTTCTTTGTATGCGCAAAAACATTTCTTTGTGAGCACCAATATTAGCACGATTGAATTTTTTTGTGCGCACTTTATTTTGTTGTGTGCACAGGTTTCATGACCTGTGTGCATGCACACACATGCACAGCTTAGAGGGAACAGTGGTCCCAATCCCCTAATCATTTTCGTTGCCCTCCACTGGAGTCTAATTTGTCAACATCCTTTCCATAGCCAGGGCCGGTGCAATGCGGTAAGCCAGGTAAGCATTGGCAGGGGGCACCAACGCTTGAGGGGCGCTGAAATGGGGAGCGTGCCATTGCCATGTGCTGGGATGTCACTCCTCTGTGCCGGCATCTGCCTTGCTGGCGGGAGGGGGGTGCCGGAAAGACTAGCGCTGTTCCTGTCCGTAGCTGTTCTGGTCCAACAGTTGTTTGACAACTTGCAGCTACATGTGTAAAGCACATTCCTCCTGCACTAACTACCTGGCCTGTGAATCATTAGACCATGCAACCATCTGGGCTTCATCCCACGAACACTCAGAATCTCCCTCTGCATCCATTGCCAAGCCCTACGGCATCAAAGAGCTCCAGGGTACTTGATGAAAGAATGATGAGCAACACTGGTGGAAGGTGGGGGGCGTCCTGCATGCATGTGAGAGCATTTAGAGCACAGCAGATGAGGATAAGAACGGAAACCAACACCTCTCCTGTCTGATGTGAAAGTCAGACACAACAGGCAGCATTGTTCTCTGAGATTTCTGGGAGAAAGACTGAGTAAGATCACGGAAGGGAAGGGAAACCGTTCCAATCTGAGGGCAACCTCATTAACCCATGTGGCTTCAGACCAGGCAGAGAACAAAGCATTTCTGCTGTCGGGAATTACCAACAGTGACAAATGATTGGATTCCAGCTGATTTGACCAATGTCAGTGCAAATGTAGAGAGAACTCCATTTTCTTCTCTGGCTTTAACTGCATTTGGGGAGTTGTGATCACTGGCCTATCAAATGGAGTATGTTGTTCGTGGCGATTAAAGTGAATGGAGCAATTAGGGGGCTGATGTTACTGAAGATTGGTCAATGCCTTCTTTTGGACAACAGGGACAGCCAGTGAGGCCTAAATCCTGGCTCAATATACACAGATTTGGTGGCGAACAGACTCTGCTCTTGTCCCCCTGTGCTGAACTTCTCTGTCCAGGGAAGGTTGCTGGAATGTGGTGATCCAGCTATACTTAGATACCCCAGATTCATTTTGGTCCAGCAACTTCCCTAGGAGTCCAACAGAGAAACAGCAGTGGCAGAGGAAACAGGAGCAGCCAGCTCCTTTTACCCTTCTGTAAGCTGTCACCTTTGACACATACAAAAGTACATCCAAGTACGTTCCATCAGTCTACTTCAGCAAAACACACAAGGAGTCTTGTGGCACTGTGAAAGACTACCATCTATGCAATAAATAAATTTGTTAGTCTTTCACAGTGCCACAAGACTCCTTGGTTGTTTATCTAAGTACATGTATATGTGTCTTTTTGTGTATAATTTATTTAGAGGGACCCTAACAATCTAAGTATCCACATGCTCTTATACCGGTTGTCCATGTCCACCTTCTCAAGCCCACTTGCTAACACCGTGTCTGTGTGTCTGCAGTTCAGATTGACAAGCGGGTGAGGTAGTATCTTTTATTAGCCCAGCTTCTATTGGTGACAGAGATAAGCTTTTGAGCTTACACAGAGCTCTTCTTCGGATCTACGTAAGCCTGAAAGTTTGTCTCTCTCATCGGCAGAAGTTGATCCAATAAAAAGATACTACCTCACTCACCTTGTCCCACTAACATCCTGGGACCCGCACAGCCACAATAACACTGCATACAACAATGTAGTCCAGACAGTGAGTTCCAGTGCAGGAATCGTGTCTGTATGCTCAGTGGACAGCTGTGTCTGTCCGCCATGGATGAAGGAGAGGCTTTGTGAATATCAGTGACCCATGAGCTCTTTCTAGAGATGGACAAGAGAGATGAGTGCACGGTCATACCACAAAACCTGTCATGGCTTTTGGCACAACTGACCCTGCCATGCTGTCCTCCAGTTTGGAGGCTGGAGGAATGGATCTCTAGGGGGTTTGCTCTTCTATGATTGTGAAACTCCCCCTTCCTCCTCAAAGAGTCCTGAGGCCTCCACGTTGTACTCCTTCAATTCAATATGGGTGAGGGCCTCCTCCGTGAGTTAAGGATACTTTGCCGGCACCAGAACCAGAGACGACAGGGACTTTGTCTGTCCCAGACAGGGAGCTAGAGATTCTTAAATTGGCAGTGACTTCACACAGATGAACCCAACATAGAGCATGACAGATGCAGTTGTTATACAAGCTATAAAGTACATTAGGAAGAAGGTTGCTAGAGGTGTGAAGAGATTGAGGCAGCCTGGAGGATGCCGCGGAGGCGGGAGGGGGGCATAAAAACTGTGGTGAGACTAGGGATTTGGGTTACTACCCAGCCTACAGATGACGCAGGATCCAGGGGGTTAGAGGTACCAAAGAGTGCAAGATGTAGGTTTTCTTTCACAGCCTATCAAACCCGCTGCCTTCAAATGGGAGGGGTCAGTTCCTTTTCTGTGACTCAGAGAGTGAGGTGAAGGCCACATGATGAGTTAATATTTTCCTGATAGGCCGTTAATGGTTTATGAATAAAACTGAAAGTGCCACTCCACCCCCACTATTTTGCTTTCCCATTTTCCCAAGAGCTGCTGGCCAAAGGTCAGAGCTGCTTCCTCATGCCTTATTCTGGGAAGTTGTGCTGTCCTGACACTTAGGAGCAAGAATTGCCGGCAGTTGGGACCGGGATAGCCAGAGCACTGAAGGAGCAGCCAGATATTTGAGCCCGTCACAGCTCCAGTGTAAACTTAGCATGGCCTTTCGGAAAGTACTTGCTGCAGAAAAATGCACTGTAAATCAGAGCTCCAAATGTCAACAAATATTTAGGGATTATCAGAATTTATCAAATGGCTCATCTGGTTGGGGGCTGAGTCAGCCTCCCGCAGCTAACCCAGGCAGGGAACTCACCAGCCTGATCCCCCAAATATTGGTCCAGGGCACTACTGGAAACCTGGGCACTTATCATCACTGCTTGGTATTCCTTCAGGAAAGAAAGTAAATGAGGGAGACAGAGGGCCCCAGAACATCCAACTACCCCAAATATACCGGCTTGTAGTAAAGCAAAACATGCTGTGTAGTGCCAGAAACACAGCAGGACTGTGATGGAGCCTGAACATTGACTGTATGCATCCTTTTTTCATACCAAGTCACCTTCTTTGCTGTTTGAATGAATTTCGGCTTCAGGTAACCCTCAGAAAACTGCATTTCAAAGGGTAATTGAATTATAAAAAGTGAGGGACATGAATACCCCTCCCTTTCCATCTCACCTAAGAAGACAAAGAAATAGTGATTCAGCTTTGGGAGCAGATCCTGACCTGAGAGTTTGGTCAGCAATGAACTGAAAACAGTCAGTAAGGGACTTCACCTTGCTAGGGTGACCAGATGCCCCACTATTATTGGGACAGTCTCCATATTTAGGGCTTTGTCTTACGTAGACATCTATTACCCCTCATCTGCTGTCTGAATTTTTCACACTTGCTCTCTGTTCACCCGATATTGAACCGAGTCTACTTGGTTAAGCTTAGAAAAAGTGTTTTATCTTTATTTTTCATGTAACCATTTCAGATTTTAATGCCTCATTATTTGTACTCAAAGTTTTCTCCTTGTAGATAAGTAAACATGTTTTAAACTATCCTAGCATCATAGCTTGTGCTGGTAACTCCATTTAACACAACATGCACGTTGTGTGTTGTACCCCCTAGGTAGGCAACAACCCATATATCTGGACTGTCCAGGAGAGATCTGGACAGTGCAAAACACATGATTTGGGCAGGGGAATAAACCAATGTGGTGGGGTCACCTTGAAAGCAATAACCCAAGCTGCTAGAAGCTAGAGTGTGGCTGGACTTGATGATCTCATGAGGTCCCTTCCAACCCTATGATTTGATTGATTAATTGATTGATCGGTGTTTGCCGGCAGACTGCAGGGGTCAGAGCTGCTGGATCAGGGTTGCAGCTATACACAGATGCTCAGAGGGTGATTGATGTGCTGTTTGGGGAGGAGAGAGCTGCAGAATATTGTGCAAGCAAGTAGTAACTTAAGATAACCCCTTACGTTTCTTCTCAGTTTCACACTGAAAGATGTGGAAGTCTGCCCACCCTACTGGCGTCCATCTGCTAGAGCTTTCCCTAGCCTTTCAGGGTGGGTTTATCTGGGCTCCCTTCAATCCACTTAGGCTAATTTTTGTTTTTACGTCTAGTTGCTGATCCCATAGAAGCACCAATTTTGCTCTTTCCCACTAGAGGGCTCTTTCACTCTTTATCCGTGCATCTCCAGCCAGCCCCTTACACATCAGCTTAGAAATCCAAACTACCCAAGTTCCCTTTTCAACAGTGGCCTGCACCAGCTGTTTCAGAAGAAGGTGCAAGAAATATCCCTCATGCGGTCAATTGTGGAATGATCTACCCATGAGGTGGAGGTTCATCCTGACCCTTGTCAGACAGGCATTGGTTATGCATCTAAAGCAAGAGGGGTTTATAGCCCTTCTGCCTTGAAGAACCATTCCATATTCCTTTCTGCAAGTTCACCCATCTTCGAAGCATCTGAGGAAGTGGGATCTTCTCCCACGAAAGCTCATGCAAAAAATAAATCTGTTAGTCTTAAAGTGCCACACAACTGCTTGTTGTTTTCTTACTGGACTAGACTAACACGGCTATCCCTTTGGAAACTTGAAGAACCAAGCAGCCTGCTGCTAGGGGGTTCGTGGCTCAAAGCTATGGCTCCAATTGCACCTGCATAAATCTGAGCTGTTCCCCATTAGGTCCTTTGAGCTCCTTTCTTTTGTCTGTTGGGCAGCCTGGGGGCATCTGCCTCTGCCAGTCTTGCTCCCAGGCAAACCTGCCATCCTCACAGTGAGGGAGGAGTGGAGGAAAGCAGGAAACAGGCCTGCAGATGCCCCCCCAGGGAGCTACTGTCATTGCCATCGATAGCGATGAGGGGGCTAACGTAAGCATTGGCCCCCAGGCACCAGACACTCAGTGTGGCATTTTGTCCCTCAGTGGCTGGGCCATACACAAAAGTGGAGGTGCTTGCTATCACCCATGGTTATTGGAGGTGGCTTTTTTTCAGGTTCAGCCATAAAGATGCAGTAAGATCCAGCACGCACAGAAAGGGGATGTATATGCAAGAAATGTCCTTCAGTGGGCAATTATGGGATGACCTGCCTATGAGGATCGGTGGGTCTGGTGTCCTGTCTCCCACGCTGAGTGGCTGTGGCTCACAGGGGCTTCAAATGATCTCTATTCTTCATCTAAACTGGCTCCTTCCTGAAAATAGAGCCCTGCAGATCCACATTATGCCTGTGAATATCCTCCGAACATTTCTTCTGGATGCAGATCTGATACAGGTCCACATATTTTTATCTGTGCAGGGCTAGAGCCACCCATCCGCCCCCCTGAGTATACATGGACAGACGCGGACATCCACGTTCTATCCGCCTCCACGGATACAATATAAATAGCCACGGACCATTTCTTGCGGATGCAGATCCACTGTGGCTCCACACAGGGCTCTACCTGAAAAAAAACAAGGAGTCGTGTGGCACTTTAAGACTAACAGATTTATTTTTCACATGAGCTTTCACGGGAGAAAATCCCAGCATGTCTGCCAGGTACAAGGTCCTTTTACACAAGGGCCCCATCTCCGTTCATCAAGGCCAGACAAGGAGGAAAGGAGTTACAATGCATGTGCCCCTGTGGTTTTATTCCAACCCCTCGCATTTGCTGTCTCCTGCTGTGACACTCAGAGCAATACAGTCCCCTAATCATTTTTCTTGCCCACTGCTGGACTCTAATTTGTCCACATCTTTTTTGTAGTGCGGAGCCCAAAACTGGACACAGTAGTCCAGACGCGGCCTCACCAGCGCAGAATAGAGGGAAATAATCACATCCCTTGATCTGCTGGCAACACTCTTACTGATACTTTGCATTTGTCCTTGCTGAACCGCACGAGATGTTTTTTGTCCAGGTCTCCCTGAATCCTGTTCCTGCTCTCCAGTGTGTCTACCATTCCCCCAGTTCGTGTCATCCATGAACTTACCGAGCGTGCAATCTATCCCATCATCAAGATTGTTAATTAAGATGTTGAACAGAACGGGCCCTCGGACCGACCCCTGGGGCACTCCACTTGTTACTGGTTGCTGTTACCCAGAATCACTTCTCTTAAAGGGACATAGAGAAGTGAGAGCACAGGGAGAAGATACACAGATGTGCGCTGGGTTATACAGCCGTGGGTTAGCCTGCATCCCACTGAAACCAACATCACCACACTGGCATGTGATCAGCTTGAGTGAGAGGGAGCTGTGAAGATGCATGTGCTGAGTGAAGCCACTCTTTAAAATGCATTGCATTCACATTACACCAGAGCTGGATGCAATCTCTCTTCTCGCCAAAAAGCCAGACAGAAAAATGTGTGAGGGAGAAGAGAATGGAGCAAAATCAAAGGAACTTACCCTAGCTTTTAGTCAGAGGCATAAAACCCTCAGAGCTTAATAACTGAACAGCAAAGGGAAAAAGAAACCGTCTACAAGGATCTTCCTCTCTTTGGCAATAACAAAAGCACCTGCGCATCAACATAGCAAACTACTTTGGAGGCACACCCCAGCCTCCACAAAACACAGCTGCATTTCTGTATCACTGCCATCCGGTGATGAAAATTACAGGGCATAAGAGAAGATCTCATATCAAGTCCTCGGACACTACCTCACGTCTTGTGGTTGCTTTTAGAATAAGCCTGGGACTGCAGACCTGCAGAGGCAGGATCCAGGGTAGCCTTCACCAAAGAGGGGATTTGGTGATTGATCCTTCCTCCACAGGTAAATCAGCAGCTATGGTCTAACCTTGCTCACGTGTATCTATCTGTCCTAGGTACAGACATGGGCCTCTTTATTACAGTGTTTGGGCATCTCTCACTCTTCAGTTCTTTGACCCTCACACAATGTAGCCAGGGCAGGGCCATTATCCCTGTTTTACAAATGGAGGACTGAGGCCCAGAGACATGAAGGCCAGGACTAGATTCATACTTCGGCATCACCAGCACTCTCAAAACCACCTCACTCAGGTGCTGCCTCGTCTTGTAAGTGCTTAAATCCCAACAGACACCTCCTTTCCATTGGTGGATCTCCACCAGACCTCTTAGGTCCTGCCACCGCCTCACACTAATGAACTGTCCAGCACACATGCTCCAAGGATTTTTTTTAAATCAAAAGCAATCATGTTTTCAAAAAAATCCAAATATGAGTTGTATTTCTTTAAAATCTGATTTTTCAGAAATCAGAATAATTAATTGGCACCACACTATAATCCTCTGATAAGGAAGACTACAAGTAATCACAAGCAGGCAGGCTTTGGTAAGGGGGGGGGCCCAAAGATCTGATAATAACAAGTTATTTGCATGATAGAGGAGAAAGAGGCAAACTTGCAGAATGGATTAATATCTAGTCATACTGTATGTGTGGTGAGAGAACGTCTACAAACCTGAAAGAAAGAAAAACACCTGATAAGATAAAAACATGCCTTTTAATAAAGGAGTAAGGAGTTGAAATGACAGGCCAGCTGGGATATGGCTAGGATACAAAACAGCCCATTAAACTGTGTCTTTATGTAGCATTGCATTTTCTTCAGATGATAAAAACTGCCAGATCAGATCTCACACCATGTCCATCTAGCACAGGCGTGGCCAGACTGTGGCTCAGGAGCCACATGCAGCTCTTGAATGAAAAATCGTGGCTCTCAGAAGAATGTCAGCAAATTAATTTAGGAAAGCAGCCCCAGCCTAGGAGTTCAGAAGTGGGTCAGGATGGTGGGGAAAAGCACAGCATGGTTGGGGATGGTGGAGAGAAGTGCGGCATGGTCGGGATTTTAAAAACCTCACCACTAGCCTGCAGCCTTCTACATCGAGCAGCAGCTAAGTTTTCACTGTATTGGCTTAATTTTCATGGTAACCTCAAGTAATTATTAGAATCTGACATTAGTAGGATCAATATTTGTCCTCTTTTTACAATAAAATTAAAGTGTGCAATGAATTTTAAACTTAATAATTTTGGAGTAGGTAAAAACATGGCTGTATGCCTCAGTGCAGCTCTCAAAGGTTTTATAATCAACTTGTGTGGCTCTTGAGTTCCATAAGTTTGGCCACCCCTGGCCTCGCATAATCTCCTGTCTCTAACCATGGCCAGTAGCAAATACTTCAGAGAAAGCTGCAAGAAATTCTGCAGTTGTACAATAGCTTACTGTCAGGGAAAGTACCTCCTAAAACCCTTCTGTTGACTTAATGAAGTCCTGAAGCAAGAGGTTTTAGAGTCCATCCAAACCCCTTCGGTTTTCTTGTAGTGCTCATGACTCACTCTAGATATTCTTGTTTGCCATCAAAAACTCCACCTCTTGTTTTAAATCTTGCTATGCTGTCCACCTTAACCCGTGACAATTAGTTTCTTCTCTTCTATCTAAGATCTTCAGATGTAATTCTAAGGAAGAGCTCTGTTTATCTTGGACGTTTGTCTCTCTCACCCACAGAAGTTGGTCCAATAAAAGATATTAGCTCACCCATCTTGTCTCCCTAATATCTTGGGACCAACATGGTTATAACAAAACTGCAAACAGAGCATGTTGTTATATTGCATTTAACCAACATCTTATTGCGCTCTGAAATCAGATGGCCGGCCATCTGTGGGACGCCATATGGACTTATCAGACTACCTATATGATCCATAACAATTTTTATGGCACAGCAATGGCATATCAAACTCTGAGTCCATCCTGCAAGGGCTGTAACGTTCAAGGGGTTACAGATGCTTCCACCCGCACCTGCTTGTTTGCGCACCCAGGGTACATTGTGACTAAGAGACCTTTGCCTGGGAGAATCTGATGTTTGCAGAAAGTAAAGTGCCAGCTTCAGTTTACCCACCCTGTAGGCAGAAGTGACATAATCATCATGAAAAAGCAGCAAGAAACTAAAGTTTGTCTCTGTCATGGCAATGAGCCCAAGGAATACAATTCATGCCCTACAATGTGTCCCTTTTGCTGTCACTGTGGGAGGCTGGAATCCCTCTGAAAAGAGCTTTCAGTGCAAATGTTAAAAGTTCAGCCCTTATACTAGCATTGCAGAGTTTGCTCAATCCCGTTATCTGCAAAAAGGGGCAGTGTTTTTCCAAGAGCAGGGATGTTTTGTAGATAAGAAACGTGGCTCTATTTTCCGCCAGCCAGAAACCACCTCAGCTGCATCCAAGCTTTAGCAGAGTGGGATTTTCAATTCACAGACTTTTCCCCCAGAAAAGACAAAAGGTAGAAACAATCCCCAAAGACAAAGAATGTATTTCAGACTACTTCCAAGTAGTCCATCAGTGTGATCCTCTGCTCTCAGGAAACTGAAGTTACAGGGCTATTTCCTCCAGGATTAAGACAAACTGGATTTTTTTCCAGTTATGCAACCATCAGATCCTGCCAAGGGAATCACCTCTGTGTACAGCATCCTGGGTATGCAAATTCCCTGTTGCTGCCCCATGAGTGCAATTTAACCTCTACTATTCTGCCCCTAAGCAGGCAGAGCTGAGAGGTCCAGAATAACAGAGCTATGGGCTTTTAGTATGAAGACTCCCTGCTGTTCCTGGATGCGACTTCCAGTCCCGAAGCACTTTGAATCCTAGCTCATCCCCACTGGCTCCCCACAGGCTTTGCAGGAAAAGCGCCCCTATTGAGTTACTAACTCTGCTTTGTGGTGTAAGTCCCACGCAGAACATTCAAGTAACAGAGCACCAGCTAGCGTCACGCTGGGTAGGGTGACCACATTTCCCAAAAGGAAAATAGTACGTCACATGGACTAGCCCAAGCTCTCCTCCCACCCCACTGTACCGGCCTGGCCCAAGCCACTCACCCTCGCCCCATGTGGGGTGGCCCAAACCACTTGACCGCACCCTGCCCCCTTTCCATCTATGGAACTAGTATCATTGCTCATTTGAGTCCTTCCCGCCCCTCACAAGAGGCTGGAGTTGGTGTTTGCATTGCAGCTCGCCTGAGCCATTTCCCCCACTGTACAGGGCTGGTATCATCGCTTGCCAGCACACATAAGTTCTCCCCGCATCCCACTTTTTTGCCAAAGGCAGGCTTGGTCCTGTAAGCTCCTGCCAAATAATCAAATGGGACAAATATTTCTGTGGGGATGGCCAGGGACAGGCTTAAAAAAGGGACCGTCCTGGCTAAAACAAGGCTTATATGGTCACCCTAGTGCAGATGCATGGATCTGATGCGAGGAGCGTGAACAAGTATTGCATCACTAGCTGTTTCCCCTACAGCACAGTCCCCCAAGGAATGTGCTGAGGAACTGGGGGAAGGCTACGTCTTGAATTGCTATCTTAGACGTACGTGTAAAGCATCCACCACAGCCATAAACGGGTTCCAAAGGGGTAGTCCTGTTAGTCTAGTTCAGTAAAACAAACAAGAAGCCCTATGGCACTTTTAAGAGTAATAAATTTATTTATTGCATGAGCTTTTGTGGAAGAAAATCCCACTTTGTCAAAGCGTCTGATGAAGTGGGATTTTCTCCCATGAAAACTCGTACGATAAATAAATTTGTTACTCTTCAAAAGTGCCACAGGACTCCTTGCTTGTGGAGCAGAACTTGTGTCCCACTGAGCTGCCCCCGCCAGTCTCTGCAACACAGTGCTGCTCTCTACGGCAGCCTTGGAGCCAACCCCAACCCCTAGGAAAGGTCACGCCTGCCTGGGTTTTCCTTGGAGGTCTTCCCTCCAAATACAGTGATTGCTTATTCAGCCTAGCCCTGCTTAGCTTGGGAAATGGGAAAGGTCAAGGGGTTGGTTACACAGGGAGTTGTCAAAGGGATAATTATAGCTAACTAGAAACTGCTTTCACTACATCTGCTATTTCAACTTTTTAAAAAAGATCTGGCTAAGGGAAATGAAAGCAACAATAACATTTACACATCCTTTAACACACAGGGAAAGGGAGAAGTTCACAGAGTAATGATAATAAATGTGAAATTATGACATACGGACAATTGATAGAGAGAAGATAAAAGCAGCAATGAACAAAATCGACAGCTGGTACAGAAATGAAAATCAAAAGGGAATTTTTAAATATATCAGGAACAAAAATTCAATAACAACACTGTAAAGGCAAATGTGTTCAATAAATATTTTTGTTCCAAGTTTGGAAAGAACCTGGGTGGCGTAATAACAGCTTACAGAGATAATGGCATCATCAGGAACCAGCATTTCAATACACCCAAATAAGCTCCTATGCTACATCTAGGAGCAAAGAGTTTACGTCAGGCATGGCAGTCGCTGGTGCCTTTGAAGTTAAACATTTTTCACATGCTGGATCAGATTAACTCACGCCCAAACAGAGTAAAAGAATTAGTCTAGGAGCAATCTCTCCCAGCCATCAAGGTTGGGTTTTAATCAATGTTAGACCACTGGGGAAGTTCCAGACTGTGGAAAAAAAAAATGATTTGGTGGCGATATTCAAGAGGGGCAAACAGGATGAACCTGAATTAAAACCTGCTAGTCTGGCATTGATCACAGGCCTGAGTCATGAAATGACTGATAAGTGTGGAATAAGTACAAAATTAAAAGGATAGAGGCATCATTAAGATCAATCAGTAATGGGGTTTTATGGAAAACGCATCTTAGGAAATAAACAGCATCTTTTTTATGAGACCTCAATTGATAAAGGGTAAGTGTTAACACAATACACTTAGACTTCAGTACGGGGTTTGGTGCAGTAACACACTGTGTCCGAGTTCAACACAACTATTCCTGTATTCGCCCTCTGTTGTTCCACAAGGGCATCCGTGCTCCTCTCTTAAGTGAAGACCTTTCGCTTTCTCCCGCCTCCTCAGGGTTTTCCAGGCTGCACATTTCCCCTGCCTACACTGGGAATTCCCCAGCACATCAATCCTGCTTGGCTTTCTCCTTAGCTGCTTTGGAGAAGGTTCCCTGTTTGTTTAGCTGAACTAGACGGACGCAGCTACCCCCCCTGGAACTTTGAACAGAGCATTCGCTCAGCTCTTTCTAAGCAAACATATTCATTCTTAAAGTGAAAGCTTTCCTGGAAAAGCATGTTAAAGCAATAAAAGAACCAAAAACCATGCTAATAAGCTTAGCAGAGATCATCCCAGCTTGAAGAAGGGCTCTTGCCAGTAATCAGTGCTTCAGACCCCCTCCTAGGTGTTTAATCTGTGGTTACAAGTTCATAAATAAATATTAGCTCAGAACAAGCATACAGACTGGATCAAGTCCTTCGCTTTCCAGGAAGGATCAGGGACCTCTTTGGACAGAAAGTCTTGCCCATTTGCTGGCTCAAAAAGCAGGCTCCAGGACAGTTTAAACTCAGGCTTTTTATCCAAAAGTCCTTGGTTTGTCTGCTGGTCTCTAGGGAATCCAGTTTGAATCAGTACATGCAATTTTCAAAGGGATAGCCGTGTTAGTCTAGTCCAGCAAAAAAACCAAGGAGTCATGTGGCACTTAAAGACTAACAGATTTATTTTTCACATGAGCTTTCATGGGAGAAAATCCCACTTCATCAGATGCTTTGAAGATGGGTGAACTTCCAGAATGGAATGAAAATACATGCAAGGGGTGTAAAACGTAGGATCAGGTCATATGGTAACAGCAAATCAGAGCAGTTGTTAGGTTCAAACCCTGGGAAGCCTGAAATTAAAGTACCTTTTGTAATGGGAAAAGAACCCATAGTCTCCATTCAATCCCGCTTTCACAGAATTTAATTTGCATATTAATTCAAGTTCAGCTGTTTCTCTTTAAAGTCCTGATGTCCCAGTCACACCACACACGAATCAATGTAGCATGCACACAATTAATACAAAACTGGTTAACTGATAGATCTCCAAAAGTAATTTTAAAAAGGGGACCCCTCATCTAGTTGAGTTCTGCCAAGCCCAATTCTCAGCCCAGTGCTAGTCAACATCTCTAATAATGATCAAGGGGAAAACATAAGGTAAGTGATGATAAGACTGGCAGAGAAAGCAGATTGGTTAGGGGTAAATAGATCGGTGAAGCACAGCAACCTGGAGCACTTGGTCAAGTGGGGTCCCAATATCCAGCCAGTGCCCCCCATTGCTCTTTCTCTTACCCAAATATGCACCTCTGTGATGCTTCTACGGTTACCTGAGGGCTATGGGGTGAATCACACACACCTGCTTGTAGCGCAAGGCGGACTTTTCTATACCCATCTTAGAAAATTTGCTCCGCACTATCAGCTACTGGTGAAACATGTGCCCCACTCCAGGCTCCAGCAGCCCCACTCCAGGCTAACACACCCCAGCCCTTACACTCCCTAAGTGACCAGAGACAACCTCTGGCTAAATCTACGCTGTTTTGTTAGCCCCTAGAGCACACGCTGCCCCCTGAGCACACAGATCCCCCCTTCCTGCCTGCACACCCCTCTTCGTCACAAGCAGAGGCCCAGCCCCTCCATTTCTGGGGTGCACCCAGATTATCCGCCTCTGCGGAGGTCATGCCTCCCAGTTCAACCACTTCCCCTCCTTCAGTGCCCAGCCTCAGCACCTAGCTGAGTCTATAATAAAACCAAATAGACAGTTATTTGAGAAAGTTTAAGATAAAGACTCAAACAGAAGCAGATAAAGGGATTGGAAACAAAGGGCTATAAGTAAAAGAAAAATATAAAAGGTTATCTAGATCCTGTACTTATTAAGAGGTTCCTTGCCTGTCTAAGGCAGTGGTTTTCAAACTTTTTTTCTCAGGACCAACCAGCTGAAAAAATCATTTATGCCTGTGACCCAACAAATACATCTTGGAGCAATGCATTCCAGTCTGTTGGTGGAGACAGCAGGGGGTGCCACAACCCAGCGCCTGAGGGTCTGTGAACCAGTATCGTCCGACCCTAAGTTTGAAAACCAGTGGTCTAAAGATGGTCAGTCGACAGGATGTCTCCAGGTGGGACCTGCATTTTGCAAGACATTCTGCCTGGCAGAGAGAACGTCCACCTCTATAGTGGCCATCATCTTGTGTCTTTCCTTTTATACACTTCCAGACTTTTTTTCTCTTTTCATAACCGGGGCATTGTAAATTGCTGAGCCAACCCACCCCCACCAGATGTGGACGTCCCGGCCTGGATCACCGGCTGGGAGAGGCAAGTGCTACCACAGGCATCGATCCCCTGCCAGGACAAGCGGGCGCTGCTGTAGGTGTCACAGCCTCAATCCCAAACTAGGGATGAGGACGGTTTGGGAGAGGTTGGTGCTGTGGTGGGCACCAATGTTCCCTCTAATTACTCGTAGACTCTGTGTGCAAACAATCTGTGTGTGCAAAAATATTTCTTTGTGAGCACCAATATTAGGACTAATGAATTTTTTTGTGCACACTTTATTTTGTTGTGTGCGCAGGTTTCAGGATGTGTGTGCGCATCCACATGTGCACAGTTTAGAGGGAACAGTGGTGGGCACCCCTGCCCTGGGTGCCTGGTTGGGACGGGGCTGGGAGACGCCTGGACATTTGGGACACTGGTGCTGAGACTCAGGGCACATGCCCTGTGTGCCAAGTGCCAGCAACACCCCTGGATATTAGTTTAGTCCAGCAATAAAAGCAAGTAGCCGTGTGGCACTTAAAGACTAACAGCTTTATTTATCGCATGAGCTTTGGTGGCTGAAAATCCCAATTTCTCCCATGAAAGCTCATGCAATAAATAAATCTGTTAGTCTTTAAGTGCCCCAGGACTTTTATTTTTTTAATGGTAAAAATGGCAATCACAGGGGGAACATGGGTGTTGGGACATGACCAGACAAGCTCCAGCCTTTCCTGGCTACAGACTGGTTACTCTGTTGCCAGCACAGGCACCTGGGTAGGGCTACCAGATACCAAAGCCTGGAAAGGAGACCAGGAAGGAGGAAACTGGAGACAATGTAATGGAATATTCTTCTGAATTTTGGGGAGCCCTGGAATGCTTTCCTCTAAAAATCACGTCTTCAGGGGCCTGCCAGCATACTTTACCTTGTCAGTAAAAAGCCAGCCACAGTCATGTGTTTTTAAAATGCCTGCCAGAGGGAGGACACGACCTCCTTTGGGCTGGTAGCTGGTAGCCCTACACCTGGCCACAAGCTCCACCCGCAGGGGCAGGGCGTTGCCCCCATCCACAGGTGTGGGGCCGGCTCTCCTCCCTCCCCGGGGCTGCGGCTGCCCGAAAGTGAAAGCGCCGGGCAGGGAGGCGGAAGCGGTGCCCGCTCCAGGCTGCTGCGCTGCGCTGCGCTGCGCTCGGCGTTTACACACACGCGCCCGGGCGCGGAGCGGATTCGGAGCCGGCATGGCCGGGACGGGGCTCGCCAGCTTTTTCCGAAACAGCCTGCGGCGCAGATCGGCGCGGAGAGGTGAGGGGCAGCCCCCAGCCCCACTGCAGGGTGCTGGACCTCTGGCCCCAATCCGGATCGGATCCAGCTGCTGGGCTGGGCTGGGCTGGGCTGGCTCTTTTGCTCCCTCCTGCCCCACTGCTGCAATGCTTGCCCCACTGCTATGATCCTCCGGATCCCCCCTGCCCCACTGCTGCAATCCTTCTCCCCTGCCCCACTGCTGCAATC
>ML682095.1:2473358-2500465 GCA_007922195.1 Podocnemis expansa
GCAGCAGCAGCCCGGGATTCCCAGGATTCCCAGGATTCCCGGCAGCTGGCAGGAGGAGGGGGCAGGTGCAGTGCCAGCCCCATGGTGAGCTCAGGGGGGCAGGATTGGAGCCCATGGCTGTGGATCTGGGGCTCCCAGGAGGGGTTTGCTGGTCCCCTTCTGCTTAAGAGCTCAGCTGGCTTTGGATCTGCTGCCAGCTCCTCTCTCTCTATCCAGCAAACAGGAGTTTGGTGTCCAGCTCTCAAACTCTCCATCCTCCCCAACCTGCTGTGGGTAGCTCATTTCCCCCCTGGCAAGCCCTGCCTCCCAGATCACACCTCTCTGAACTGGTGAAGGTGCCCGCACGGTGCCCGGCCCTGCACATTCTGCTTCTCCACTGAATTCTGCCTTTACGCCATTGAAACGCTGTTGGCGCAGAGCTATTCAACGGCAGATGGCATTCGAATCTGAGCACCGCACGTGTTTGGTCTGTGAGGGAGGGAGGTGCCCTGGCCCCATTTCAGAGGTGAAAAACTGAGGCATGGAGAGACAGAGCCACGCCGAATGCATTGAATTGACCCTGAGTCGCCCAAGTCCCAGCCCTGTCTCTTCCTGGCTAGTGTTACCAGACACCAAAGCATGGAAAGGAAGACAGGGAAGCACAAAAAGGACACATGGAGAAAATGTAGTATTAAGGTAACAGCCTTCTGTTTTTAGGGAGCCCTGGCATGCTTCCCCCTAAAAACAGGGTGTTCTGGGGCATTCCAGCATCCTTTAACCCCTGTAAGTAAAAAGCCAGACAAAATCATGTATTTTTAAAATTCCTGCCCAACACAGGACGTGAAGGTAAAAAGGAGGACATCTTCCTTTTGCCAGACATCTGGTGACCCTACTCCTGCCCCAGTCTTGGTCTGGCTCTATCTGTCATCAAGATAGTGGGCCCTAAGGGAGACCATTTACCTGGTGCTTTTAATATTCAGATGGACTAGGCCGGGGCAACCCAAAAGATAAGAGCTATTGTCAAAAATTCCTTCAATAACTAAGTGTTGTGAGAGCTGCAATGGGTCTAGTCTCCTGGCAGGGGAAGGGAGCTGGGCCAGGGTGCCTGCTGCAGGGTCCCCTGGTGGGGGGGGCCCAGAATCAGGAGCAGACCCCTCCCAGAGTCCCCCGGTGGCAGGGGGCCTGGAGCCAGAGCCCCTGGACCAGGCAATGCCTGAATTCAAATGCGATGATTGAGGATCAGCTTGCTAGAGGTACAGAACTGGCTGGGCCTTTCTTCTGTCTTGTGGGACAGAGAATAGAGCCAGGGGCCACCTCCCCGGGAACCTGAGTGCCCGTTGTTCTCGTGCTCTGTGGGCATGGCAACTGCAAGTCCTTTATCACATCTGTAGAAGCTGGTTTTGTTTTGATACTTGTCAAATATCTGTAGAGTTGTAGAAAAGCAAAACCCATTTCCTCTTGGCTGGGGCAGGTGGGTGTTTGCCTGCTGCAAACAGCACGAACGAGAATTCTGCTGCACCGCAAAGGCGGCCAGAGAAGTGGAACATTTTATGCAAATAGCCAGATATTGAAGTAATTCTGAGCTTAGGGGCTGATGTTATCAGAGCAGAAAGAGCCTGGCTGAGCTGGAATGAGCCTATGAATTGTTCCCAGTTCTGGTCACACGTAGATAGGATGGAGTGTGTGTGTCTTCAGTGCCCCTACATAGTGTTGCTAGAAGGTGGGCGCATGCAGCATGTGTGGGGAGAAATTGCATTGAACTTGACTTGCTCAATTCAGAAACCAATTTAGTGATGGCAGTACCATTTCAGTGCGTCAACCAGGCCCTCAGGGGCATCTATGCTGCACTGCACCAGAAGGAAGCAGAGGAAAACAGCTGCACCTGCTTCAAGTCCCAGGGCTGTAGATATTCACTCTTCTTCACTCCCGTGAACTTGCTCACTCAGCCAAACAGATGGGTTTCCCGTACTGGGAGGGACCTTGGTGCCCAGTCCCCTCCTCCTGAGACAGTCACCACCGTGTGCCTGTGCCCCCTCTAGTCCACTCCACTCATACCCACCTGCACCAGTCAGCCCCATGGCCTCCACCACCGTTCATATCATTGCAAGACCCATCAAAACCATGTCTATGCTCACCAGCACCTCAGGAAGGGAAGACCTGCTCCCCTGCCTCACAAATGAATGGGAGCCAAGTCCAGCTGATTGACAACCAGTGTGAACTTATTTCTTTCATCACCAGACACCTAAGACCCAAACCGGCAGGGCTGCCTCCAGGGGTTTCCAGGGTGTGGCCAGCCCGTTGGGTGATCTTACCTGAGGGTTGGGGGATGAGGAGATATTTAATGCCCCTGGCTACATTTGTAAGAGAAACTAAGATCTTCCCTTCGTGACCTGCTCCATAGTTTGAGTTGATGCGGTTTCTCTTTGTGAAAGTGGTGCTCAAGGTCCTTGCAATAGCTCTGAGCTTGTAACTGGTTCTTGGGATGGCTGTGGCTCTTTCTAGAGTGTCACCAACCCCTAGAATTGTAGGTGTGACCCCTAGAATCTCGCATCTCCAGTTCTTTCCCAACACCCCACTGGAATGCACTTGTGGCAATTACCATGTGTCCCTTTCTGGAGATGAGCACACTAAATGCTCATGGGTCCTTTCTCCATGCCTGTGTAGTCAATATGGCCTGCTTTCCCTCCTTCTGTCACTCGGTGCAGTAGAACATCCTAGCGCAGAGGTTCCCAACCTTTTTAAGGCTGGAGACTCCTTGTATTTAAAAAAATAAATAAAGAAAATAAAAGTTGGAGCCCCCTAGGCACTTGGCCTGCCCACTGCAGATAGAATTTGGCCTGTGTAGGGCAGAATCTCACCCGCGCCACTCTTCTGCTGGGCAGCGGAGGCCGCAATGGCTGTGGCCCTCTCTCCCTGCCTGGAAGCTGCCGTGGCCCCATCTCTGTGCCAGGGAGTGAGGGCTGCTGTGGCCATGGCCGCTTGCCCCTGGCTCCAATGAGTGTTCCCCACCCGCCGGCCCATGCTCCCCCATCCCCACTACTGGTTCCCTCCCTCCCCCTTACCTGCCCACTGGAGTGCCTGCCACCTGGCCACCCCTAGGCTACTATCCCTGAGCATGCTCTGAGCATGCTCAGGGTGGGAGTTTCAAAAACTCCCTGCCTAGGAGAAGCTCCCTGCTGGCCAGAAGCCTGGGTCCCTGTGGCAACTGGAGACCTCAGCAGCATCTGGCCCCAACTCCCAGCCTGTCGGCAGACCCCCTGGAGTAGCTCTGCGGCCCCTCAGCGGTCCGTGGATGCCAAGTTGGGAGCCACCGTCCTAGAGTAAAGGTCCTCTTAGTGCTCCATCTCCTGCTGAGGCACTATGGGATAGATGTCTAGATTTTTCCCAGCATGTGCTGTTATAAACCCAGTTGGTGTGGAATATCAGGAAAAACTCAGGTGGCTTTTTTGATTGCCTAACTGCTGAGTGGACACAGCGCTGCTATTTCCAGGCACACCTAAGCCATGTTGTGCCCAGTGTCAGGATTTCAGAAGGGAACAAATTGTTATTGCATGGTCAGTGTGTGGTTGAGAGATTCAGACAGGTGGCTTCCTGAGCATGCAGTGTTGGACGCTATCTTGCTAGAGTGAATTGAAGTCTAGATGAGGCAAAGTGCTAAAGCAGGAATATGGCCATGTTGGGTTAGATCAGTGGTCCATCTAGCCCAGTATCCTGTCTTCTGATAGTTGTCAATGCCAGGTGCTGCAGAAGGAATGATCAAAATAAGACCAAGCGATCCTCCCATCAGCCATTCCCAGTTTCTGGCGGAGGTGAGGGATGCTTCAGAGCATGATTTTGCATCTGTGACATAGCAGGTATAAATCCCATGAGCAGTCCTACACTGGCTTCCTAGATGTGGGCTTGGTGGAGCCCAGTCAGGATCCCTCTCCACATATAGCAGTCATATCAGGGCCAGCTAAAGGACAAGCCACAGTGGCTCTGGCTTGGGGTGCTGAAACTTAGGGGCAAAGGGAGATGCCACCATGTGACCGCTGCCCCCCACAAGTGCATGAGATGGCGCAAAAGCAAAAGTTGGCTCAGGGCACCACAACCCCTTGAGCTGGCCCTGAGTCATATTATTGGGTTTCAAAGGATAATATCTGAATTCTGTGAGTACTGTAGAAATGGAAGGGAAAACCTGCCTTATGGGAGGAGACTCAGAGAGCTTGGCTTGTTTAGCCTAACCAAAAGAAGGCTGAGAGAAAATGTGATTGCTCTGTGTCAATACATCAGAGATAAATACTGAGGAGGGAGAGGAATTATTTGAGTACAGTGACAATATGGACACAAGAACAAAGGGACATAAACTGGCCATCAGGAAGTTAGATTTAAAATTAGATGCAAGTTTCTAACTATCAGAGGAGTGAAACTCTGGAATAGCCTCCTGTGGGGGCAAAAAATAAAATAAAATTAAAATATGGAGGAGGTGATATAATGGGACCATCTAGTTTGGCAATTGACTGATGTTTGACTACCAGTGGTTGATGTGCCAATGACCTTAGATGAGACATTTGAGTGGGTGGTTCTGAGTTATTGGATGTGTGGCTAGTGAGTCTTGCCCCATATGCTCAGGGTTTAACAGATTTGTCATATTTGGGGTTGGGAACAAAATTTTCCACCAGGTCAGACTGGCAAAGGCTCTGTTTTTTTCTTTGCCTTCCTTTCACTTGCTAGTGGATTGATTGTCTAAACATTAAATTTGTTAAACCATGACTTCAGGATTGTAGTAACTCAGTGACAGGTTTGGTTTATTACCGGAGCGGGTGGGTGAGATTCCAGGGCCTGCATTTTCCAGGAAGTCCAGACTTGATCAAATCAATCGCTTCTGACCTCAGTCTGAGTTGATAAACCAGATCCGTTTTAACCACAACTCCTTTGCTGTGGGTGACCTTTTGACATGCAAGATGTACTCCAACAGGAAAGGCTATCTTGTGACCACAGCCACTACCTCCCACCGCTGTTTAACACAGAAAGTGACATGAAAATCATCCTCCATTGCCAGTCGTCAGTTATGCCTTGCATGCTGTTGTCCTGGCCTCCGTCAGTACGCTGGGAAAAACCTATGTACCACCCAGGAGGAGCCCAGCCCCACCTTGCAGCTGGCACATCTAATATCTTCCAGTAAAGGACTCGGGTCATTCTCGGTGCCCAGCAGGCGTGGAGCAGCAGCACCTGACTTCCCCGGTAGAGTGCCTTAGCTGTGCCTCCCACGCCCATGCTGGGGTGTGCAGGCCTGTCTCCAGCACTCTAGTGCAAGCCTATTATCCTTGAAGCTGCCATAATCCATCTGGCCAAATGCCTAAGGCAAACAGGTTTGATGTTTGCACTCTACAGGGCCGATCCTGGGCCACACCTCTGCGTTCTCCTTCCTGCTTGCATGTCTGTGTGCACTGCTCTTCAGTTCAATCCTCTGATTTTTCCTCTCGTGCGTCAGCTGCCCTCATGTGGGTATTTCTCTTCCAGTGAGCCTCCCATTGCTGGGAAGGACAGTGTTGAGACTGCGTGGGAAAGACCCGGGGGCAAAAAACCTCAGAGTAGGTATTGTCTGGTGGATCACATCACGTCTCCTTGGCATTTGGAAATGGATCTGCCCTTTGTTAGAGGCGACTCTGCTACCCATCGGCAGAGCTGGCAAGGGGCACTGTCAGGGCGGTACTGCCTGAGGTGCACCGGTGCTGAGGATAAGGAGAGGCTGCCCATTTCCAGTATCTTTCACTGGCTGGAATTAAAGTAAAGGAATGAGGCTGCCATCAGGGCTCCCCTACCTTCATTTACACAGGCTGCTCTGTGTCATTGCAACGTATTGAGAGTGTAGGTGCAGAGGTCAAAGAGCAGAGGGGCCGTTTGCAGCAGGGACATTCAGGGCTGGGTGAAAGGAGATGGGGAATAAAGACAGCTGGGCATGGGGAGGAGCTCAGGAACCAAATGACTAAAAGTTGGACTGGAGTCAAGATCACAAGGAGGAAGGGAAGGGAGAAAGGCAGGGTGGGAAGAAAAGAAGGAAGGGAGGAAGAAATTAGTTTCAGAACTGACTTGCTGCTGATAAAGGCTGTGCCTGGGACAATAGAGGGATTGTGTTAATGTGGGGTTTGGAGCAGGCTCCCGTGTGTCACTCAGTGTCAGGTCCAAGGGCCAGCTAAGGAACGCATGCTCCTCTCTTTGGATGCATGCCCAGTGTGAGGACAGGAGAAGGCTGATGCTAGCCGAGGAGGTAGGTTATTGTGCCTTTGGCCCTCTTCTGACTGGAGGAGAGAAGGTGGTTTGTTACTGGCCTGGTAGACATACCCCATCTTCTGAGAGTCCATCCTCAAAGGAGATGGTAGGAGGCCAGCTTGGCAGCCAAGATGTTGTGTTCTGGGCAAAGGAGAAGGGGCTTCAGGGTGCCCAACACCACATCATGCGCCCACTCTTCATAGCCCTCTCCCCAACTCTTGTAACTGGACAGAGAGGGACAGGGCCTCCATTAGACCAAAAAGTTGTACCTCCACTTCACCTGCTCCTGGGCCAGAGCTGGGCAACCATATATTTTTGTAACGATGGCCTCATATGTGGAGACCAAGGATGCTGTGAAGCTGCTTTGTCCAAGTTAGATGCAATACTTGCTTGAAATAAGATGATGACCCACCACAGGGGAATATAAGGCAGAGTGGCCTTTCTGCAAACCTGGCTCATGTTTGTCCCTTTGCGATGGGAGTTCTGTGAAAATGAGACATCAGGTTCAGGTGTTACAATGCTGTCTGTGACCAAGGCGGCCATCTGCTCAACTCTACTGATCTCAGTTTGGATGAGAACAGGCTGTCACTGGACTGTAAATATGGTACTGGCATTTCAGTGTATAGCAGATAGTGGAAAAAGTCATCTGTATGAAACTTTAGTTTGTCCTGACTTCACTAGTGCTTTTTACGTAGTTGGTTGTAAAACTAGATGATTTTACGTAGTTGGTTGTAAAACTAGATGAGTGGGTGTACTCCCAGCTACACATATCATGGCTGAGAATCACCAATCTAACAGGCTGTCAAACAAGGGGCTTAAACTCTGCAGCTAAAGGAGGAAGAAACAAGGGATGTCATTAAAATAAAAACTTCACATTTCAAAGGCTTTAACTGTTTTTCCTTTTTTTCTTTGTTTTTAATACAGGGTGAAAAGGCTATTTAATGGTGTGTTTGCTGTAAGCAGGCTGAGGTCTTTTTATATTAAACTCCATAGCTGGTTAATGTTAGACAGTGATTGGGTTATTTTAACACTTTGGCCCATTTCTTCCATCCGAATGAATACTTCAGGTCTAACAGGAGAAGTACTTGTGGGAGGGAAGGTGCTGTGGTCAGAGTTGGGGGTTTGGGACTGAGAGTTGGGGGGTTTTGTCTTGGTGATGCCACCAACTTGCTGAGCAACCTCAGACAAGTGACCTGAGAAGGCTCCACCTCTTTCTCTGGATGGAGTATTAGATGGTTCCACACCTCCTCCTCCGTGGGGCCCCTAACACTGGGGAATTCCTGACTAATAGAGTGTGAGGCTTCATTAATATTAATGAAGTGGTTGGATGTGTGCAGTGGGAGATCTGTGTATTAGGTCATTATCTACCACCACTTCCTGGTGGTCTGGGGAGGGGCCAAGGCCCACCCACTTCTCCAGACCCTAGCCCAGGGACCCTATGTGCAGCCTATTTTCACCACCTCTTCCCCCAACTCCTTCACAAACCTCTCTGGATCACTTCCCCACCACTCCAGTACCTTTTCTGTCCTTGTATAAGGGTCTCTGCTCCACGTACTGACCTTCTTCCACCTTCCCTCCCTAGACTCCTGAGAGTGACTGATTTTGTGCTGCTTAGCAGTTCCCTTTTATATTGGGTCTCTGGGCACAGATTGGCTTTTCTGCAACCCCTGCCCATTGGCTGCAGATTGCAAGGCCCTCCTGTGAGGCAGATGCCCCCATCATATCATATAAATAATAATCACAGCCTTCCCTTCCTCAGCCCTGCAAGTGTTTTGAAAGTAGCTTGGATGGGGAACAGGTCCCTGTATTTTCCTACCCTGAGCAATTTGAGGTGACCCTAGTGTGAACCTGGGGCGATCTGTCTGGTCGGTCTTTACCCCATGTTAGCACCAGTGCTGAGCAGAAATGGATCTTGAGGACACAGGTGGCAGTGACCGAGGGAGGAATGCTTTCATTTGAAGTGAAGATAAACCTAGGTTTTAAACATCCGGTTGATAGCAGAAGGCCTGCAGGCTCCCTTCTTCTTCACTGCAGCAGTCCCTTGTTTCGGGTCTGATCCAACTCTCGCTGCAGCCGGTGGATGTTTTCAGTGGAGGCTGGTCTGGCTGCCCCTGAGCCGTGTCCGGCCTGGGCAGTGAATGAGGCAGGGGCTTTCAGAAGGGATAGTGTGTGGTTGTGTTGTGAAAGGCAGGATCGTAACACTTATGCCCAAGGGGTGGGGTTAGCTCGGGCATCTCCTGAGTCTTGAATATCTCATTTTACAACCTGAACAGTCTTCTCATGTAGTTTTATCCCTGGGTCAGCTGTGAACCAGGCCACCCACTTGGACTATTGGAAGATATACCTATGGGGTTATCACGGTAGTCTGAAATCCCTGGAGTGTTGGGGTGCACAGGCTATACTCCCTCTCGCTATGCCTGCTATGAGGCACTGGGATGATGCAGGAGCTGTTGCACCTTGTGTGTGCTGCCTGGCATTTCCCGCTCCCAGGTCTGGCTCCACCAACTTTAGGAGAACTTCATGCATCCACTGAAGCAAAGCAAAGGAGTTTGGTATGTGGGCTAGATGATGATCCCCTCCCTAAGTGCAGAAAAGACAGATTGTAGTTGTTTTGTGTTCTCTTTTTCAGTGCCCTAAATCTTGTTTGTCCTGTGTGCTTTGCTGATCCTCCACATGCACTCTCCCCTGCATGATGCAACTTGTGGTTCTTCTGTTCTTTTGGAGCTTGGACTCTGGGTGAGCTCTGCCTACAAACCCTGCGCTGCTCTGGTATCTCTAATGTCGCCACCTGTGCAGCAGGAAATAAGACACGGAAGTGAAGGGCACAATTCAGATAATAACGGGGTGGCCGAATGCCTCCTGGGATGATATGCTATAGGAGTTGACATACGCTGTGTTGGAAGAACAGCTGCTTCCTGTGTGAACCCAGGGTGCTACCAGTGTGAAGAGGCCGCCTGTGCCTTGTATAAGATGCAAAGTAGATCTGGGCATGGTTGGTTCTGCGACGGGAGACGCTGGCCATTACTGAGTACTTCACACTTTCTCTTTGGCAATAGCCTCGACTGCTCTTCATGAGACAGACTGGAGAAAACAGCTAAAAGATCCTGTACCCCAATCAAGTGGTATCTGGAGTCTCCTGCAGGAGCACCCCTTAAATTTCTGACTTTAGAATACTATCCTTGCTGATTTGTGGATCTCTGACACTCTTTGCACCCGTAGAATCCGCTAAGCAGATGATAGGATGTGCTTTCCTTCCTGCCCTTGCTCAGTTAGCCTGCTCTATACTAATTCTGGGCAAACGGAAGAAGTTAAACATGCAATGAGTGAATGACTTTGAGGGCCCAGGTTTCTAGATTCCGAGAGTGACGCCTGTAACCTGAAGAAATACCCCATGAGTCACGATAGTGCGACTGTTTTCATCTCTCTGCTCTCCGAAAGCTGCAGAGCAATTTTTTTACCCACTGGAATTTCCTTTTTCCTTTGGCAAATAGGTAAAAGCCCTTCTCATTCTACATTGGTGGAGGTAACTCATTTTACAAGAGCAGAGGCTTTATTTGGTCCTATCAGGTTTTAATGGAGAACTTCTTCAGGAACTCCCTGTGTGGACACTCTTATTCTGAATTACAGTAGCTTAATGCACCTTGGAAATGGATTAAGCTAATTTAGAAAAAAACACTTCCATTTCAGAATAAGAGTTTGCTCTGAGCAGGGGGTTGGACTCAGTCTTGAGATCCCCTCCAGCCCTAATATTCTGAGTATCTGTGTAGGGAGTTCATCAGAAATAGCTGTTGTGCCTTAAATTCACACCCTGCCTTCATCCAAATTAACATATACCAGTGTAGGCAAGCCCACAGTCTGTGTGTCCTTGTTTGGTTGCCTCCCTTTTCCATTTCCAGTGCAGATCCTGGTGCATTATCCTCTTCTGTTTGAGCCACTGCATTCTGGCTCCCTAAAGTGACTGTGCAAGGGAATTTTAGAAATGGGCCTTTCCACAGTGCATTCTGACCAAAGCCTGCCCTGTCGCCTTGAACCGTAACTTTTGGGTTACAGATGGAAATAAGGACGCACCTGCTGTGGAAAACAAACGCGACTCTGCAGGGAGGTTGGGAGAACGAAGCCCTTTCTGCTACTCACCAGGGCAGTTCTTCTTCGAATACCTTGTTGTGGTTTCGCTAAAGAAGAAATCAGGGAATGATTATGAACCCAAGATAAGCTACCAGTTCCCAAAGGTAAGGAGTCCTGGCCTTGCAATAGCATGTGTGCATATTTATTAGAAATCCCCTCAACATAACTGGGGCTCTGGTCAGCCTGAGAAGAAATTACAAGTGGAGACAAACTGGTCCCAGTGGACCCAGAATATGGGAAGTGCTAAGGTGGTTGAACACATGCTTTTTCTCAGGCTGAGCCCCAAACTCTGCAGCTCTTTTCCTCTGTCCCATTCACCCCCCAGCCTCCTAGCAGAATTCTCCCTGGGTGTGAAAGCATCATGTGAAATTTCAGGGGTTTGATATCTTAGTGGCAAACAGGACAAGGTTAAAATCATGTTGCTGATGGCTGACCTTCTCTTAGGCAAGTCAGCCCAGCCCCAGAGTGCACCTCTGCTCACGGTGTCTCATTTTCATTTGGAAAACTTTATTTTGCACTGCACCAGGATATCTGAGCCTTGCATGTGGCTGTATTGCTACCAAAGGCTATGTTGTCCACACTCAAAAACTATGCTTGCCTGGGGCACAGGGGGTCTCTTACAGTGGGGAATTCTGCACACCTAGCTATCTAGAGTAGTGGTTCTCAGCCAGGGATATGCAGGAGTCTTCCAGGATTACGGCAATGTTCCCTCCAAGTGTTCATAGGCTGTGTGTGTGCAAAAAATTTCTTTAAATCAATGTTCAAATCTGTGCACACCCCGGTGATTGTGGCCAAACTTGAGTGCAATGAAGTTAATGTGTATGATGCAAATAATATCTAAATTTTATTTTGATATGGTGATGGAAATGATTTTATAAATTACAAAACCTTATTTGAAACATGCTATTTGAAATTACCTACTTAAAGCAGCACAAAAATATTAGTACTGTTGAATTTTTTTGCGCAGGCTTCACAGCCTGTGTGCGCACAGCTTAGAGGGAACATAGGTTATGTCATCTCCTCTAGGTGTTTGCAGAGATTTACAACAGGTTATGTAAAAAGCACTAGCGACTTCAAGACAGATTAAAATGTCATATAGACACTGACTTCTTTGTGCTGTTCTATGTACCATGCCTAAAAAGTACATACAATGTTTGTATTTCAGTTTGTTTGTTTTATAATTGAGCCATTTGTCACGAATAGTGCACTGTGATACTCTTGAATTTTTGTGTCTCATTTTGTAAGCAAGTTGCCCTGTAGTGAGGAGAAACTTGGGGTGTGCAAGGCAAATGAGACTCCTGGAAAGGGTACACTAGTCTTTAAAAGCTGAGTGTCAGGGGTCGAGCGAGATCATGGGCCAGCCACTGTTGGACCAGAGACTGGGAAGTGACAGGCTTTTCCAGTCCTGGGGCCCTCTGCTGATCTGTCAGCGCACCCCAATCCTGATCTAAAGCCCCAGATGTCCTAGTCCAGGATCCCCCTCACCTCTCAGAGCATAACTCAGCTTCTTGACTTCTCAGGTGGCCCCGTGCTGCTTTGCAACTGCATCTCAGTCCTGACCTACAAAGCCCAACTGGAGAGTCCAGGCTCGTTTCCCTTGGGCAGTGGCTTGGGCCAGATCCTCTTTTACTGTGATTTACTTCTAGTATCATTTTTATTGCAGCGTGAGAACTTACTGAGGGGCCAGAAGGAAGAGGAAGAGAGGCTCTTGCAAGCCATCCCCCTGTTCTGCTTCCCAGACGGCAATCACTGGGCCCCACTTACGGAATATACCAGGTGACTACCTGATGGATGCAGGCTAAAGGACCAGCACATAGAGGCAGGGAAGTGAAGACAAACCCTCACGCTTCCTCTGACTGCTCAGGGGTCACAGGAATCCAGTGAGCTGCCTGGATAGGGAGAATATCACGGCCTGGCTTCTGCAAAAATCAAACCACTGCTGGTCAGGATTTCACATGGTTGATACGCAATCTTTGAGGTTCCTAAGTCAAGAGGTTAAGTGCTTCACAACCCCAAACTGCTCTTGATAGTTATTAATTGTGGTAACCCCAAGCTCTTATCAGGACATCTCTAGGCACCTTACAAAGTAGGTCAATGTCAGTAGCCCAGCGTTACAGATGGGGAAACTGAGGCCCACAACAGGGCTGTGACGTGCCCAAAGTGACCTACCAGGCTGGTGGCAGGACCAGGAATAATATCTAGTTCTCCGGTCCGGTGCTTGATCCCCTAACCACACTGCCAGCCTATAGTGTCTCTAAGCCCCATCATGGTCAGGCCCCCATTGTGCTAGGAGCTGGACAAAAACAGAACAAGAGCGGCAGTTGCTGCTTGATGGGGCTGAGAGTCTGAATCAATGGACCTCCCTGGTAATTAAATGGAGGAGCCAGATGCTGGGAGGGTCAGAGAGTTCGACTGGCAGGATTTCCGTGCCGGGTCCTGCTTGTCCTTTCTTTTCCCCCACTCCCTTTTTGCCCCTTGGCTCAGTGGCTCCAAGCTAAATTCCTGTGGTTCTCGCCCCCGCAGCAGAGTGATGACAACACGTCTCTCATTGTCTTTCAGTGAAACCTTTTCTTTCGTCCTCACCAATGTTGACGGCAGCAGAAAGATTGGCTACTGCAGGCGGTTGCTGGTGGGTATCCCAAGCTTTAAATCACCTGTCCTCACATTGGCCCCTGGTGCCCTGAGCAGCTAGCTGGGCTGCTCGGTGTCTCCAGCCCCCTGGCTGTGTCAGCAGTGTGAGTTGAGGCTGGCTGGCCCCAGAGAGTCCACTTGCAGAAGGAGACTGAGCAAGGGTGTGCTGTCACGCTGGAGTCGGCTCTTCAGGAAAGTGCTTGCACTAAGCCCTGTTGTGGCTGCGTGATGCTGGAAAAAGGTGGTGGGGAATGGGGTTGGCATACAAGAGCGACCAGTGACAAGGTGCAGGAGTGGGGCAGGAGGAAGAGGAGGGTACCTTGGTAACACATCTAGAATGATTAAACTTCTACACAGTAATTAGCCTTTGTGGCTCCTTTAGGGAGACTGGGAGGGTTGGGAGCAGGGTAAAACAAACAAGGAGTGCTGTGAAAATTAGGCTAACACATTTCTCTATTGCATGAACTTTTGTGGGTGAAAATTCCACTTTGTCAGATGCTTTGAAGATGGAGGAGCTCTGATGAAGGGGAAACTCTGATGAAGTGGGATTTTTCTCTCATGAAAGCTTATGCAATAAAGAAATTTTAGTCTTTAAGTGCCATAGGACTCCTCTTTTGTTTTGCTGAACTAGACGGACATGGCTTCCCCCTTGAAACTTGGGGACAGGGTGGTTTCAGCCTCTGGCAAAGCATTGGATCCGTTTGGGTTTTAGTGGTATAGTGAAAGGCATTTTGCAAGCACTGAAATAACCAACAACTTTGACATCTAACTCATCCTCTTTAAGGCCTGGGCTACATGCTGTGTTTGCAGCGATTGAACTCTTTCAGTTTGGGCTGTGTTTTGGTGATGGTTAAACTGAAATTATTTTACTAGTGCAACTCCTTGTGTGGATGTGAATATTCCAGGTTAAAGATACACTATATTGGTGTAAGGTATTCCCATAAATGGGTTGTAAGAAACTACACAAAGATAAGTTCCAGGGGATAGCTGTGTTAGTCTAGTTCACAAAACAAACAAGGAGTCCTGTGGCACTTTTAAAGGCTAAGTTCCATGTCTTCAAAGCATCGGATGAAGTGGGATTTTTCTCCCATGAAAACCTATGCCATAAATAAATTTTTGTCTTTTTAAAAAGGCCACAGGATCCTTGTTTGCTTTACACAAGTGTGAACACCTGGTTCTCACTGCATCTGTATGATCAAGTTGTACCACATTAGCTATACTATGTCAAATTGACGTAGTTAAAGTGTTACAAAAACTGTGAATAGACAACACAAGAGTTAAACTCCACTGAAATGAACGGGTTAATTTACGCCTTCTGAAGATCCAGGTCTGAAAAATCCACACCACTAAGCACCAGTTACCCTGACCTAACCACTGGTATAAAGCACCCTATGTTGACGGGTGAGCTTCAACATAGCTACCACTTCTCTAGAAGATGGATTCACTAAGGACTTTGTTTGTTCTACTGTTTAATTCACTATAATAGATTGTGCTCAGAGATGTGGATTATTTGGGTGTGGATAACTCTGGGTGCCTGACAGAGGGTAAGAGATTGTGGGCTAAAGTTCTCTCTTTTTGTGTGTTGATCCTTTTTTCAGCCTGGTGGCCGAGGTGCTCGTCTTCCAGAAGTCTTCTGCATCATCAGTTGCCTGGGCTGCTTTGGCTTATTCTCCAAGGTAGGACTGCCTGACGTCACATGCTGTGCAGAATAACCAACTAGCTTGCATGCCCAGCCCAGGTCCCTATCTCTTCCCTACACTGAGCTGGGGGTATAGATCAGATGGCGAAGGATCTCTGCCAGGGTGATGCCAGGGCTGCTAAAGGCCACCTGTCCATGGATGGAGTGGGAAGGGAGCAATGTGAGAAGCTGGTGCTCACTGATGCAACTGAGCAATGCAGGACCCTGGCAGAGAAGCTTTTGAGATCTCATCAGGCAAAGACCACAAATCTGTCCCAACCACTGCTGTGTCCCCAGGAGCGGGGAGGTTGTCAGGGGAATTGACTGCCTTGCTATGCCTAATAGGTGGTCTCCTCTTGTAGATCCTGGACGAAGTGGAGAAGAGGCGGCAGATCTCCATGGCCGTCATTTACCCCTTCATGCAGGGCCTCCGCGAATGCTCCTTCCCAGCCCCAGGGAAAACAGTCACCATTAAAAGCTTCATCCCTGATTCAGGAACAGAGGTTTGTGTCAGCTCATTTATCTCTGTTTGGGGGTTGCTGGTGGTCCAGGAGGCTGTGCTGCTTCTGCACTAAGAGCTGGCCTAAAGGGAGAAGATGCTGCAGCAACTAGCTCTGGTGGCTGTGTATCTGTCCAGCTAGAGCATGGTAGGTTTTGGTCAGTGCAATCTCTACTAATGCACTTAGCATCTACAGCTGCCTAGAGTGCTTTGCTGCGGCACAGATCAGGGTGAACAGTGAGCTGTGGTTGAGCTGAAGAGCAAGGCTGTGCTGTCTGGGAACATTTTCTGCCCAAACAGGACCTCTTGGGACAAGCTGGCCTACAGTGGCAGTCAGTGTCCCCCTGACTGCCAAGGACTTAGGACTTTTGTAGTAGAACGAGAAGCAACGTCAGTGGAATTCTTGGCAATTCTTCTCCAGCCTGTCTTGGGCTAAAGCTGGGCTTTGAACCAGCAGTTTAAATCAGTTTTCTCATGGAGATTCAGGTACCATGTATGGGAGAGTTAGAGATGGTCGTGTATTCTATATTCCAGCCGTCCAAGCCTTATTGTTATGGCCAGTTCTCCCAGATGGCTGGAGGTGCTGTGAGATGGGCTGTGCCGAGCACACAACTAGTGTAAGGATCAGTGACGGACACTGTTGATCCTACTGCAAGGCCAGATAAGGGGGATGGGGTGTTCACACTGCTGTTGCAAAGCTGCTGTTGCAACCTGTCTGTGTGCAGCCTCCAGATTGCAAAGCCTTGAGTAAGCAAGCTGAGGCTTTTCAAAGCAGCAGGCTTCCAGCCATACTTTAAGAAGTTGCTGATTTTTGGCACGTAGCTTGGACCTGATATCCAGAGGTCCTGGGCACCCCAGTGGCATCAGCCAGAATTAGACATCTAAGTGCCACCTAATTTCACTTGCTTCTTGCCAGGCCCCAGTGTACTTTGATGGACTTTCTTTGCACTGACATCAACCAGGGGAGAGGAGTGAAAACTATCAGCAAAGTAATGGGTTGAGCTGGGGGAGAAGAGGACATCTGCATAATAGAGCAGTGGTTCCCAACATTTTCTCTGCCGTGGCACACCTTGCTACCTTTAATTAATTTGAGGCACACCACCATGTAGTTTCCAAATGAACTCATGAATATTCATGAACCAATGAGCCACTCCAGAGCTCTTTGAGTAGTTTTTCAAGAAATGTTGTGGCACGCTTGCTGAAACCTGACAGTACAGCTTTGTGCCATAGCACACTGGTTGGGAAACACTTTTGAGGAAATGGGTGTGTTCGATGGATGTTCCACGGAGACACCAGCGTTAGAGCTACGGAGAGAAAGCGGATGTGGCAGGGGACCTAGGATGGATGGACTGGCATGAGATGTGGGTAGGGGGAGCAGAATGATGCCAGGTGCAGACAAGAGTGGCGCTGTAGAGTCAGCGGTGTGAAGGAACGATTTGTAAGCACTTGTCATCAGCCATTGGGGGGAAGTGGAGCAAACTCTGCCAGGGTAGGAAGACTTGTGGAGTATGGAGTCAGATCAAAGGACATCACATTTATTCTGGGAACACTGGTGTGAATCAGGATTAAGGCTGGTTTCAGTGGAATTACATCAGTGCACCCCAGGCCCAATGAGGCAGGCCCCTGGAGTTACACAGCACTGCTCCTAGAAGCCTTCACGGTTCCCACTGGTTCCTCCCATTCCCCAGCAGTTGCATGCATTCAGTGCAGCATTCCTTGTGTTATTTAATGCTATATTCCACAAAGTCACTCTGAATACGTGTTCAGGTTTTCCACGTGCTCAGAGATCTGTACATGCTGCTCCTAAATGGAGTTGTGGGAGGCCAGAATTTTGGTCACTGGGTCGGTGACAGCTTGGGGCATTCCAGACAATGAATCAGACACCTCGTTTGATCAGTAAAACAAACAAGGAGTCCTGTGGCACTTTTAAAGACTAACAAATTTATTTATTGCATGAACTTTTGTGGGTGAAAATCCCACTTTGTCAGATGCTTTGAAGATGGATCATTTTGAACAGAGGCAGTACAGACTTTCGACATGGGGTAGGGCTGATGTCTTCCTCGAGCCTCCCTCTTTGTCCTTGCTAGGAAGTGTCCCAGAGCTGTGAGCTCAGCTACAGGGAGGCAAGTTAGCCTCTCTCAGCAAAACAAAAAAGGAATCCTGTGGCAATTTCAAAGACCAACAGATTTATTTATCACATAAACTTAATTGTACCCACGGAAACTTATGCAATAAATCAACGTGTTGGTCTTAAAAGTGCCGCAGGATTCCATTTTTGTTTTACAGGAAGCAGTTAGCTCCACATTCCTACAAAACCAGTCAGGGGTGGAAGACTGGCCTTTCTAATTGTGTTCGTAAGACATTCTCCCACAAAAGCTCATGCAAAAAATAAATTTGTTAGTCTTTAAGTGCCGCAGGACTCCTTGTTTGTGTGATTTATTCTGATTTGAAGGTGCATTGCTTGTTACTACTAGGGCTAAACCCCCTGCTGTAGACAGTGCGTTAATGTTTTTTACTTGAGAGGTTCGTTAGAATCTGCGGCATGCTGATGCAGCAGTATTCTTTGGAATGGGGAATTGCATGGGCTGCACTGTTTGTGCGGGTGGAACTGAGAGCAAGTGCTGGCTCGGGCGGCTTTCTCAAGCACGGCTTCTTTTCTACCAATTTCCTGGATTGTGAAACTTCTTGCGAGTCCAGAGCAAGAAGATTCCGATTGTGTAAAGACTTAGTCTATTGCTTAATACTTTGGCTTCTGGCAGAATTGTGGAGGCAGAGGGAGCATTTTCTTCATAAGAATCTGCAGAGCCACTTCTCCAGCGCTTTCCCTTTAGAAGGGAGCATCTGCTAGGTAGAATGAGGCTGAAAAAGTGGGACAGAGAGAGCGATGGGGAACTGTCCTTCACTGAGTGGCGGGAGAGTTTTTTCTGAATGCAGGGCTTAGCTTTTGAGGCTGGAGAGAGGTTTGATTTTCACCTGGCTGGCAAAGGCACATAATAAAATTTTAAAAGGGATAGCCGTGTTAGTCTAGTCCAGTGAAAAAACAACAAGGAGTTGTGTGGCACTTTAAGACTAAAATAAAATAAATAAAATAAAATAAATCTGTTAGTCTTAAAGTGCCACACAACTCCTTGTTGTTTTTTCACATAATAAAATGACACGAAATAGCTGAGCGACCTTGTCTGGAGGGCAGGTGGGAGGAAGGAGGGGGCGGCTAGAATGAAGTCTGACCAGCCTAACAGGAATAGATTAGGAAATTAAGCGTGTCTGGAAACAAGCATTCCAAATGGACCGTCCATCTGTGTCTTAAGGAGGGTAATTTCCAGAATCTTGCATCAACTCTATTACCTCTGCTTTCCTGGCAGTCTCAATGCTCTGTATTTTGTAATGCAGCTCTTTGGAAGAGATGTGTAAGATGCAAAGTGATTGTGTTGCATGCGTACCTACACAGAGTAAAAAATCTGATCATATGGGACTCTGTCCCAGCAGACAAAGGCAAATCAATGTCCAGCTGCTGGGAGTTAGACAAATTACAGCTGGAACTAGAATGTAAATTTAATTTTCAATAGTGAAGGTTATTGTGACAGAATCTGTGGGTGGGTGAGTGATGGATTCTCCATCACGTGGAGTTTTGATGTTGGATGTCTCATCCTCAGCCACAAATTATGGGTCTCGGTGCAGGAGCTGCTGGAGGGAAATTCTCTGGCCCCGGTGTCATGCCAGAGCAACCTGTGGCTCCAGAGCTGCATGCCGCTCTTTGGCTGCCCCCCTGCGGCTCTGGGCTCCAGACCCTGCCCTGCCACCAGGGACCTTGCGGATGTCCCGTGCTTGACTCCAGGCTCCTCAGCACCACTGGGGGACCCCGCGGGAGGCCCATTCCTCGTTCCAGACTCCCTCCACCAGGATACTACACCCATTTTGGCTCTCAAAACGCTTGGTTATTGAAAGAATTTTAAAAAATGGCTGCTCTTTTCTTTTGGGTTGCCAACCCCTGGACTAGATGGTCAGAGTTGTCCCTTCTGGCCTTAAAATCTATGAACTCCAATGGCTCATGGACCCTTAAGATATCCTTGATAAAGATTCTACGTGTGTCCCGCCCAATTCAATGAGGCTTGCACTGCAAATCCCTAAGGCCTGATGTACCAGGTTAACTGAGCGTGTTTTTAAAGTGGTCTAGTTAAACCAGTTTGTGTGTAGAAAAAGTCTGACACCCTCCATCAAAACCAGGGCAAGCCAGACATGACACCCCAGATACCTGAGAGCCTCCTACAAATGTCCCTGCCCAAAGGACTGGTCCCCACTGAGGATTCATGCTGGTTCCAGTCTGTGACAGAGCTGCATGGTCCACACCAGGACAGTCATGACTTGCCTGAGATGATCTTATTTCACAGGCAAGCCGGAGTCAGCTCTGCCTGTAGAAACAGCAGCTGTGTCCATCTGCACTAGGGGTTTGCATCGAGATCCATCGCCAGACAAGAAACAGTCAAGCTGTAGGAGAGTAAATGCTAGAGCGGGAGCCACTTATTAGAGCAGACTCCAAGGCTTGTTTGGCCTAATCGAAAGAAGGCTAATGGGAGATGGGATTGCCCTCTATATCAGAGGGACAAATACCAGGAAAGGAGAGGACTTAAGTTCAGTTGTAGACACCAGAAGAACTGGATATAGATGGGTCATCAGGAAATTTAGACTTGAAATTAAGCACAAGTTTTTCTAGCCATCAGAGGAGTCAAGTTCTGGAACAACCTTCCAAGGGGAGCTCTGGGGGCAAGAAACAAAGCTGGCTTCAAGACAGCTTGAGAATTTTATGGAGGGGATGGTATGATGGTGCAACCTAATTTGAGGTTGGGAAGGAATTTTCCGCCAGGGCAGATCGGCAGAATCCTGTTGGTTTTTTTTTCTTTGCCCTCCTCTATAGCATGGGGCATGACTCACTTGCGGGTGGATTCTCTGTACCTTGAAGTCTGTAACTCATTATTTGAGATGTCAGTAATTCAGCCTTGAGTTAAGGGTCTGTTACAGGAGTGGGTGGGTGAAGTTTTATGGCCTGTGTTGCGCTGGTGGGCAGACCTCATGAGCTTAATGGTCCCTTCTGACCTCATGCATCTTATCATCCTGCCCACGCTGCTTTATTTGTTGCACCACTTTCCCCCACCCTTGGTCTATTAGACAGTGAACTCTGCAGGCGGGACGTTGACTGGAAGTGCATGGCCTACACTGGGCACTACCAAAAAGTAATCCTAACTAATCATAATATTGCAAAGACGTTTTTTAACCCCCCACACCCATGACACACACTTGCTACCTCCTTTCTCCACTACACAAAAGCAGGCAGGGCCCAGCCCAGCATATCTGAAACCCTCTGTATATTGCTTTTGATAGGACGAATTAGGGAGTTATTAGCTCACCGAGCGTCCCCTCTCTTCTTCCCAACAGCTCATCGAACTCACACGGCCTCTGGACTCGCGGCTGGAGCACGTGGAGTTTCAGGCCCTTCTGCGGCTCCTCAGTCCAGAGAAGATCCTTCGCATCTTTGCCTCTGCAGTTCTGGAGCGACGGATCATCTTCATGGCGGAGGAACTCAGGTGAGCACTCTGCGTTTAACCAGAGCTGGCTCTCTTGGCTCGTGAGAACAGGAAATATACAGCTTGCCGAGCCTTGGAGTGCAGCCTGCAAGCACCCTCAGCTCCACTCCCCATTCACAAGCGTTGAATGACCCCTACTCCATGTATCTCAATCCCAGGCTGGGTGTAGTTGGAGCTGGCTGAGGGCAGCCTCCACCCCACAGTGCAGTGAGTCACTTTCCCTTCTGTGCCTTAGTTTCTCCATCTGTAAAATAGGCTAATGACCCTGTCCTCCTTTGCAGAGCACTTTGAGATCTGTGTATGAATGATGCTAGATAAAAGCTACATGGCGTTGTTGTTTATGTGGGAATAACAAGACAGCAGGAGTCTGAACCTAGAGTCTGTTACGGTTTGAGCCTGAAGGGCTCATTCCCACTAAGCTAACAAGTGCAGGGAGGCAGGCAGCCAAGAAAGTCCTGTTCTCCAGCTAACATCAGCAAAGGGTAAAGGTGACGCGCTTTCTTGGTTGTACAGCCAGTTGACTCAAATCTCTCTTCTCCATCTTCAATTTCCTAATTCCGACTCATCAGCAGGATGGCTCTGATTTGATCCCAACTACCAGAGACTCTGAGTCTTCAGCCTCTAGGAATTAAAATGCATGCACTGACTGCCTTGCAGACAGATCCTCTCCGTAAAATTAGCAAACGCTACCTGTGCCTAGAGAGGGTTGAGCTTTAAAAGCGTAGAAATCGGGAGCAAAGGGCAGGTCTCGTGCACACCTTTCCGCAGTCATATTGCCCACAATGCATCAAGAACACGCGCCAGCATTCCTGAAGGCTTCCGTTTCCAACATGTACCAAAAAGCAAACCTCACTCTCTTTGGGGAGAGCACCAGATCAGGACTCGAGGGACCAGGGTTTGTTCCCAGCTCTGCCACTGGTGTGCTGGGAGACCCTAGGCAAGTCCTTCCCTCTCCCCATGCCTCAGTTTCCCCATCTGCAAAATGGGGCTAATGAAATTGCTGTCCGTTGAGATCTGCTTACTGAAAGAGCTAGGTATTATTAACTCAAAACCTTAACAGCTTTCATATCAGCATCATATGAATGACTCACAGTGCCTGAATTGGGGTGGTTATTTTGCCTTAATCCTGCTGAGATTGTGTTAGGGTTTTGGGTTAGAGTGAGGGAGAATGAAGTCTGTGACCCTCCCAAGTGGAAAAGACAAACAGCAAGTAATAGTGCAGAGTGACGGCTAGTCTAACTTGTTGGGCTCCCTGCTGAGGGAAGGGCATTTTGTCATCTCTCTAGGGGACTTTAGTCTGAAACTCAATGTATTGTTTTCTAGTCAGGGACACTTTTGTCACCAAAAAAGCACTGAGTGCACTGGTGGGGCAGCATCAGTGGCAGTGTGTCCTAGCAAGCCAGCACCAAGGGCTCGAAACCTGTGAGGCTTGAACCCCTGAGACTGGGTTAAAATGACTTTGTATGTTTTAAAAATGAGGGATGGTTTTTACTTCCTCCTTAAGGGTGTTTTCACTCTTCTCCACAACCACAAAGCTATAAACTTACTTTTCCCATTTTTATAAAGAAAGCTGAGAGTCTGATGTAATCCCCTGACTCCAGGAGCAAGAGATTTAAGAACACTAAATGTTGATTTGTGAAGAAATCCCAAGAGTTGGCAGTGCTGCCTTGTGACAAGGAGAGGGGAGACTCCCCCAAACTAGCCACCATCGACCAGAATAGAATTGAGTTCTGGGAACTCGATCAGTTTAGTTTAACCAGGGGATGGTGAAGGGTTGATTTTATTTATTTATTTTATTTATTTATTGGATCAGTACCAGTAAAGGAAACAAAACTTTGGCACTGGGCTCTTCAGTCTGAGGCAAAGGTATCAAAAAGAGTCAGTGGTGGGAAATTAAAGGTAGACAAATTCAGATTAGGAATAAGGCTCCGGTTTTTTTTTTTGTTTTTTTTTTTTTTTTATTTAAATTAATGATGGTTGTTTTTTTTATTTTTATAAAACTTTGGGGGGGGGGGGGGGGAAGCACCCAGTTGTCTTCTCGGAAGTCACTGATCCAGGATCCTGCCCACCTCAGGCAATGTTCCCTCTAATTATTTGTAGGCTGTGTGTGCAAAAAATTTCTTTGTGAGCACCATTATTAGCACTATTGAATTTTTTTTTGTGCGCACTTTTATTTCTTTGTGTGTGCAGGTTTCATGACGTGCGTGTGTGCACGCAGCTTAGAGGGAACAGTGACCTCAGGTGCTCTTGAAAATCTTACCCAAAGCTTAACATGCTAATCAGCCAGTTGCCAAATCTATTTAATAACCAGAACCCTTAATCTGCAGTGTCCTGTCCCAGTGCATCCATGCCGTGGCGGCTCTTCTCTACCCTTTCTCCTGGGCGCACACCTACATCCCGGTGGTTCCAGAATGCTTGCTCGATACCGTCTGCTGCCCCACACCTTTCATGGTTGGAATCCAGATGCGCTGCTTGGAGCAAGTTCTGGATCAGCCTATGGAGGAGGTACAGCCTGAGGCGTGTCTGTGCCCGGGCAACAGTGGGGCTGGAAAACAAATGTTTGCCAGTTCATCCCCCTTGATTGTTATAGCTATGCCATAGCAGGCGTGGATTATGTCTCCATCCCAGCCTCGGAAAGAGAGAGGCCAAGAAGGAAACAAGAGCTGATTCCATCCTGCAGTTTCCTAGGCTAGATGGGGTGCTGATATCACCTCCAGACCATCCCACTAGCTGGGCATGGACATCGGAGAGGATCCTATTGCCCTCGGCTCACCCTGGTGTCGGTGTTGCCCTGTGTGTCTCACTGCTCGCAGGCAGGGTTGGCCCAACCATATAGGTGAACTAGGCCATCGCTTGGGGCACCAAATTAAATGGAAGTGATTTTTTTCCTTATATAAAAAATATATTATCTCTTATAACATGCGGAGGGGGTGCTGAAGTCAGAGATCACTTGGGGCACCAAAAAACTCTTGGGCTGGCCCTGCTCATGGAAGTGAGAACGCTTTTTAAAAAGCTAGCGTAGACCCTGCCAAAGTTCCCAGGCCTGTTTGCTCCTGGCCTTTTCATGGGTAGCTCTGACAGTCGTGCTGTGGCCATCTGCCCCCAGGGATTAGGACTTGGACTCGTTTCACAAAGGTCTCCCAAGAAACACGGCCTGGGAACCTCTTTGCATCTGGGCTGGATTGGGACCAGGAACTGATCCAGAGGGGAGAGGCTATGAACCTCCTTTGTTTCCTTTCCTTTGCTGCCCTTCTTTCATCAGACAGGAAGTTTGAAAGGCCTTTCCCAGGGTTGTGACCTAAAGCAATCTGTCAGGAGGTACAGCATGGAGCTTTTGGGGCACAGAAGACTGATTTTTTTTTTTTTAAATACGTTCTCTTCTATCATGGCTGGTCAGAGCTGGCCTTGTTGTGTAGCCTGTCTAACACTGGATGTAACACTACCTTTAATTTTGTAGGTGCTGCTGGTTGACTTGTGCGAAGGGAAGTTCTTAAAATCGGTAGGTGTCCCTGCTGCAACCTCTCCCTTCCCCTGCCCCCACCTCCCTCCCAGCCACTGCTATATACGGGTGCTTGCAATGTACTCGTCTTTCGAGCTGCCTCTGTTGAGCATTTTTACACATTGCCAAGTCTCTGCTGTCTCCTGGATTCTGACTTTTCCGTAGCTGTCACTCACTCCTTCCCACCTGTCACTTATTTTTTACACTTTGCATGTCTAGTGGAGCAGGACCTCTTGCCTGAGCCTACAGTGCACACCGTAACGCTAGTGTGTTCCTGTATTAAAAACATGCAGGCACTGCCCTGCAGGGAAACACCTGCAGGAGTTCAGTGCAAATGAATTTCTCAAGCTGTTGCATTGCCTCTTTCTCGTTACATCTACTGGAGGAGAGGCTGTGTCAGAGACAGAGGTACCAATTAACCCTGCAGAAGGTCCCTCTCCAACATCCTTTGGGATAAAAATTGATAGCTAATGAGCACCATGGAGACTCTGGTAATGCAAACGGCATGTCTTGACATTAAAGAATGTGTCACAGGGGATCTGGTGAACAGATGTGTTCATTCCTGGATGCTCTGATCCTGAAAGCACATTTTGAAAGTGATTGAGCGAGCTAAAAGCCTCTTTAAGGCCATGTCGACACTGAAAACTCTACGTCAATCCCACAGTGGGATTGATTGAGCAGCCAGCGTAGACCCACTCAATCGATCCTGGAAGTGCTCTCTCTTAGATGCAATAAATCCACCCCTCCAACTACAGTAACGCTGCACGCAAGGGAGAGCATTTCCAGTCAGTGCAGCTGAGTGAAAACAGCAGGATAAGTCGAAGTAACTAAGTCAATGGGAGAAACGCATTCTGTGGCACACACTGTGCATCTCCCATCAACTTAGCCCCCAGTATAGACCAGGCTTCCCACTTCAAAATTTCTTCCCAGTAAAACAAACTGCCTCAGGCTTCCCTGGTTTGCAAGAGCTGGGTGTGTTAACATCAGTACATCCTCTTTCAGATCGGTGATGAAGAAGACATCTTACCTGCCAAGCTTCAGAATGAGATGCTGACTTCTTTAAAGACACACAACAGCAACAACAACATATTGAGTAAGAAAAGAGGTTTTTTTTGTTTGGTGCCTGGCACAGTGGAGGATATGTGAATGTCCCACAAATTGACTGCTGGTCAGGGCCATAACTGCAGTGGGGCTGATGGGGCTTTGCTGCAGGTGCGCCAGAGTGGCTCAATGGAGCTGCTCTATTAAAGGGCACGTTTCGCGGTGCTGGCCCCAAGCGCCGCTAATGGCAAGGGACGTGTACCAATCGGAAGGCGCTGGATCGCCACATTACAGCTCTGCTGCTGGCGTCCCAGGCTGAAAACGGCCCTTGGGCAAGTGTGTTAAGAATCCAGGACCTAATTTTCTCCATTGCTCTGTCAGCTCAAGCAAAAGCCTCTACAGCTGTGTATGCTTTAGGTCCATGCATATGCGGCATGCATGCTGCTAATTTGAAGAGAATAGCTAAGTGGTCTAAATGTGGACTGGAACAGCCAGGGTCTGTGGAACCCCAAGCTCAACCTCTGCAGAACACCTCAGCCCTTCACACTTCAGAGGCAGAAAGAGATGAGGTTTGTACAGGCTGTGGTGTATAGGGCAAATGGTGTGAACTGCCATCATTTCATCTGCTTCCTTTGCATGTTGGCTCCAGTTCACACCAGCTCAGAGTCTGCTCTGGTCAACTGTACCTTCAGTACAACACTTGAATGGCCAGCTCTGAACCGCCAGGGGTCCCAAGGCACACAGCTATATTCAGGGTCTACTTTATTGGCTTTCCCGACTATTCTCCTTCCCCTACCCTTCTGCCTCACCAGACCCCTGTTTTTCAATGTGCTCGGCTGCTGCACCCCACCCCAGAGGTGGCTGTGTTTCACTGGTGCTCTGTGTCTGCAGGTTGTGAAGAGCTCTTCTTTATCACTTGCAATCACCAGTTAGCAGACAGAGTGCATTGGTTCTGCTCCGCAAGGCACTAAAGTGACAGGGTAAGCTGTCAGAATAGCCACTGTGATCAAAGTACCTTCTTTGGCCACATTTACACTGACACAGCAAATTTGCCTCCATCAGATCGATTTTTCTGGATCAACGTAGCAGTCAGTTAAGACCCATTAAGTCAGTCTGGAAATGGACTTAAACACCCCCTCAAGTAGCATAGCTCTGTGTCAACAGGAACTCGTTTCCTGTCGATGCAGTGCAGTGAAGATGCTGCGCTGAAGGGGAGTTAGGAAGTCGATGAGAATCATGCAAACTAGGTAGAGTAAGTTTGTGTAGCTTGCATAACTCTCCGATTGCCGCCAAATTTTGCCACCAGAGTAGACCTGGCCTTAATGTGTGCTGCAGAGTTAGAGACAATAATTTTACTGACAGAAATAAATCCTTTCTATTGCTAGCTCTGCAGAGCCAGTACAGCTCTGAGAGATGGAGATGGATTCTAATCAGGCTTGCACATCCTCAGCAGATGTTACTAAATTCCAGTCTTCATTGTTGGCTGTGATGAGTGAAATGAAAAGCAGGATGTATACATTACAGCAGTGGTTTTGAAACTTTTTTTCCTCAGGACCCAATTGAAAACAATCATTTTATGCCCACGATCCAACAATTTATGTCTTTGAGCAATGCATTCCAGTTTTTTGGCAGCAGCAGCAGTTGGCACTGCGACCCAGGGCCTGAGGATCTGCAACCCAGTACTGGGCCCCGACCCTAAGTTTGAAAACCACTGCATTGCAAGAACTGCATCCAGCTTAACTCTCAGATGCCAGTCCGAGTTTGCAGGGCTAGGTTGTGTGTGTGTGTGTGTGTGTGTGTGTGTGTGTGTGTGTGTGTGTGTGT